>VXAL01018205.1:102472-121126 GCA_013399475.1 Chauna torquata | reverse complement strand
GAAAAATATCATATAAACTTGCAGCCATTTACAGAGAATTTGTTTTCCCCATGGTACATCAGCATAATAACTCAGTTATGAAATAGAAAGAAAAGTCAAATATAATGCAGAAGGGGAAGGGGGGATTTTTTATTGTTGTTGTCTCAGAAACAACCAGAAGAAATGTCAGTGCTGAGAATGGCTATTCTTTGATGGAAATATGAATTTAATTATTTGACTTGCTTTGTAAGAATAAAAATAAGAGCAAAAGCTCTTTTAACAAAGGCAGGCAGCCTTTTATCAGTAATGGCCCAGAAATATTTTGAATCATTTTTCCATTTTCGAGAGCTATTTGAGCTGTTATTTTTTTTTTTTTTTAAGTAGAGATTTAGTAGACTACTTAAAACTTTTTTTTTTCTTTTTTTCCTCCCAGTTCTGATCAAAACAGTCATTTCTCTAAGCTATTTTTCTGGCATGATGAATGGAAATGGAGTGATACAGAATTTGGTTGTGTGGGAATGAGAAATGTGAAAGGCACTTTATCACTCTATTTCTCCATCCTAAGTAACATTTAACTTAAAGCATTAAGGGCTCTTTCTGCTCTTTAATTCAGTGGGAGTTTGCCCATTGATTTCGTAGAAGAGAAATAAGTCACCAAAGTAGGTGCTTTTGGTGTGCTTCTGTAATACATTTTGTCAGTTTTATTATCTCCTGAATCTTGTACTGTCACTTTAAATCTGAGTAATCTGTATCACAAGTGACATAAAACTTTGCTATATGAAGTCTGCCATTTTGAATTTATCACCTAAGCTGGTAATTCAACTGGAACTGCTGCAGGGGTTGAAAACACATTTTGTGACCCTTGCTTTTCACCTTGGCCACTGTCCTATATGTAAGCCTTGTATCCCAATATGCTACTCTGTTAAACCATTTTCTTTTTCTTTGGAAGAGGATACAGTGCCACAGGGAGCCGTCCGTTGGGCAACTGCAGTGTTATTACTGTATATCCATTTTAGTCAAGCAGAGATGGAATGGCCACATTGCTTTGTCTTTGTACAGATGTTTTTGTATTTTTCATTAATAGAAGTCTACCCTGTGAGAAAATATCCTTCAAGCAGTGTCATGTAGACACTGTAACTAGAAAGAATAAGTGAATTTTAATTCTGAATATGAATCTGTAATAATAACTTACAAAACTTTGACAGATACTGAAGGAAAATGTAACCTGAAATCAAATATCCAATCCGTGTACATGAAAAGATCCTATCTTTGCTTATTACTATGTATCTTTTATTAGAGAAAAAAGACAGAGAAAAGTACTTTCTGTTTTTGTATGTGTAGACTAGTAGGATTTGATGATGCTGTAGGATAGCCTAGAACCACTTACAAGCATACTCAACCCAAGTGAAAGCTCTAAAACTCATATATCAGTACGTACACACTTTTTTATATATATATATATTTCTCAGACCTGGTGTCTCATACTTTGCCAATTTACAAATAGCAAATAGTTAATACTTGCATATTAAATATGTATAAGCCCCTCAACATAAAATGAAAGCTTATCTATATTTTGAGAATCAAGGATTTTAATTCTCTTGGAAAAAAAAAAAGTCTTCCTTGTTGTTAGGTTACAGCATAAATAAGGGGTTAATCTAATGTCATTTTGCTTTAGCCTGGAGGTTTCAGATTCAGTGCTGTAGAAAGTATTCAAAGTGGCAATGGTCGTTTTAATTTCTCTAAAGTATTTCTTCAGTGACCAGGTATCAGAAAACATATTCTATAATGGATTATGAAGGAAAAGACTGAAGTGAATAGGTAAAGATTAAACCTTTAGTTTAGGAAGCAAAGGACTGGAAAGCAGATGAAAGAAAAGTCTCTGAAGGGAAGAGTCTACAGCTCAATTTCCCTCCCTTCTGTATCCACCTTAATTTATGCACTTAGCTGTGCAGTCAAATTGAGTGAGTTCCACAGTGGATTGAGAAATGTTTCCATATGCACTGGTTCTTTATCTGAATGTAATATTTTTAGTTTGTTATTTGAGATGGATGAACACTCTTTCATTAAACTTCGGTTGCAGATTAAATACAAAATTGATACATCCCCACTGGTTAACAGTATTCACTCTGCCTTTAAGATGATGCTGCACATGAGAGGAATTTAGTCTTGCTGAGAAAGAAATGAAAATATTCCATGTAAGGACTGAAGGCTGGCACATACTTTAATACTGTACTGGGAATTAGGATAGAACAGAAAATGTGAAGTAAAGTAATAAATTTGAAACTAGATGTAATATCAGGAGTAATATGTTCTTTGAATAATCAATGGGTCTTGCAGGTTAGGTCCACACTATGTTCTCTTCCTTCTTCCAGTATCATTTTAGTTGTATTTAGATACTGTTCTTCATGTTGTCCAAAGCTAACACATAATATATTTCATTAGCAGCAAACAGTGAGAAAGCAAGTCCCTACTGTAATGTCTGGCAAGCAAAAATGCAAAGGAAAACCGGAAAGATCCACTCCAGGCTAAAGATACAAAAAGAAAACTTGAAGACATCATTATTCCACCTCCTCATCTTTCCCCCACTCCTCTCCCTTAAGCTTCCTTAAGCTTTTTAGTCCATTTCCCTTTTTTTTTTTTCCTTTTTACTTTTTTTTTTTTTTTTTTTTTTTTTTTTTGGTGAATAAGAAGGTAAAGTCTAGAGCGGACAAAAAAGGACAATTTCAAAGAATTTGTTGACCTAAGTACTTAGAAGTCACCAAGGCTTCTGTGGCACAAATAAATCCTCTTTGCTGAGGCACTGCTCAGGCAAAAATGCATTTTATTCAGAAGACTCACCATCAAAGATTTTAATAATTAAGTGAGCCTCTTCTTCAGAGAATGTATACACTGGGGGTAGATGCAACTGCAAAAGAAAATTGTACTATAAACTAAACATGCTGATGCAATCTCCACAGAATTGACAAGAATTATCTGCTGCTTTACAGTTGGCTTTCTTTTGCTTTTCTTTTTAAAAAGTAAGTCCTTCTTCAAGAAAACAAAACAAAGCAAAACAAAACCTAGTTATATTTTGCAAGGAAATTTAAGAACATAGCTGGTCAAAATACATTAGCTTTTACCAGTTTCTAATAATCTAATAAGTCAGCTCCACAGTCCATAGACACATTACACTAATATTTTGAGGTCTCTACTGTGTTTCAACAAGATGTTTGCTCATGGGAATTTTACTAAATACTTTTTAATATTTTAATGCTGTAGTAATGATTGAAAAATGTTTACATAAAAAGTATTTTATTTACTGCATTAATGTTGTTCCATGAGGACAGCATGAAGGTCCAGGATTTTTATTGTAACCTGACAGAGATTTCTGATTTCCTATGTAAAGCTCTGGTATAATCCAATGGCCCTTTGCTGTCTCCATAATAAGCAGGAGCGAGAATTAGATTTCTGACAGAGTATGTATTAGATGTGGGAGGGTTTATTGTGTTTTATGTAATATTCACCTTTTTGTTCACTTTTATTTGTGTTTGATATCTGTGATGACTGATTGAAGTATTCTGAGGCAGATTCTGTAGTATATGACACAGAAGAAAAAGCTCATCTCAGGATTACTTACAAGGTAGGGAAAATATGTCACCCTTAAACTTTCCAAATTGTGCAACAGACCTTGTCTCTGCAGGCAGCTAGAGTTCGTGTCTGCCTTCCAAAACCTGGATCCCCTTCCTGTGATCTGTTACAGTTACTTTCTCTCCGGCTCCGTTTTGCAGTCATCAGACATCTGTCTATGTGTTCTGAGTGCTTCTGCAATGGCACAAGGAAGGTATGCTCATCAGTCCTTACAACACTTTTATAGTTTCCCTTGGGGTAAAAATCGGCCCCTCTACAATATTAATGAAAGGAAGTGAATAGTATATTATTGTTTATCACTGTAAGAGGAAGGCTGGGATTTATATTAATTGCTTGCTCCAAGGATATGGAGCATTATGGGAAGGACTGGCAATTTGTGGGGCTTTGAATTGCTCTGTCTGTCTCTCTGACCTTTCTGAATTGAAGTTTTATGGACCTCAGCTGTTTGCCCTGTAAAATCTTATACAGATTTATCAGATTTATGTATTTTGCTATCAGTTTGAGGATAATTATGATTCTGTGACCCAGTCACAGCAAATGCTATTGCAAAAACAAAGGATTTAATAAACTTGGTTTTGAACAGTTTTTGAAAGACAGAAATAAACATTCCAAAGTTTTTCTTAAATATTTTGCTTTCACTTCATCTTAATGTCTGTATCACCTTTTTAGTAAGGATTGGCTTGAAAACAAGAATTCCATTTTCAAAAAGAAAATGATTAAAAGTTTTGGTTTTACACTACATCAAAAAAAAAAAAAAGACACCTTGAAAAACAATGTCATGAATACTTAATCACATAAAAGGTAGACAGCTCAGCTGGCTAATAGAAGATATTGGCCTGTGTCTCTGCTTTGCATGATTTGGAAGAGGGATCTGAGACCAGCTGAGGGCTTATCAGGACTTTAAAGAGCTTTTAGACTTCTTTGACTTTAATCCATCTTTTATTCACAAAATGTATGCAGCTCCATTAATCCCAGATTTGTAGCTTCTCTACTTTCTCGAGGTGCTTCTATCCCAGATACTTCTGGCCAGCCCGCCAAGACAGTAAATCTGGTAGATGGCCTCCAAAAGCAAGACACATACTGACACAGCACATAGCTACCACAGCAAATCTACCTAGCTGAAGGTGCAAAATCTTGCATTGGACTTGTTCCTGTTGTGTGGTATATCTCTAAGCAGGGAGTATGACCACGTGAATGGCACCTGTGCCTGATTCAGTGCCAGTTCTGCTAAGTCTAGGCAACAGCCTAAACAAAATTTATCCAACTGGTGTGACACTGGCTTCTTGTCTTAATCAGAAAGGTTTATGGTGACTTTGGGGTTCACTTCCTTTATATGTTTTTATGTTGATGAAAAAACTACCCTCCATTTCAAGTACTAGTTCTGTCTGGGATACTTCTTATACAAAAATGTAAAAGGGAAATGACAGTTCATACTGAAATCCTGTAAATGTTTGCATCTACCTGAAAATGACAGCTGTTACTGAAAACTGTGCTATATTAAAGTACTAAGGCTTGAGGCTGTGTTATTTGATAGCAGATTATTAAATTTCCTGGAAATCTGGAAAACAAGAAGACTATCCTTGTCCTAGCATTATTTTCAACAAATATCTTTTGGAAAGAGGCTTCTACATTACATATAACAATTTTAAAATTACTTCTTTTTTCTTGATTTGTTTGATTTGGGGCCAAGAAGAAGTGATTTATGTACAAACGAAACACAAAACCAAGAAGTATAATTTCACTAGAGCGTAGAAAATGCCTGGGGTTTGTCACTGACAGATTCACTTTTGAGTTTATTTGATATAAAGATTCTATAACAGCTGTACTCTGAGCTGTCTAACTTCTGAATCATCATACACCGAGCAAATCAATAACAGTGTATGGTAGTCACTGTTCAAGAAAGAATGTTGTGACAGAAAATCCTTCACCTGGACAGTCATGTACTGTAGATGTACAACAGTGAATAATAATGCTTTCAAAGGAAGTCACCATGAAGAAAGAAATCATCTTTCTCCGTGGGAGAAAAGGGAGGCAGACTAAAAGGGGGAGAGAGAAAGAGAAACAAGGAGAAAAATTCAAATGTTTTCCTTCAAAAGTGACTTTAAAATGTTCTTGTTTGCATTTTATGCTCTGTAGTCAAATCTTCAAAACTGTTTTCATTTATAGATAAATAATTTTACTAGAACTCAGTACCTAATGAACACTGTTGGCAAAAATGACATATTTTTATTATTTCTGAAAGAATTTTTCCAGTTAAAATTATTCAATAATTTTATATTAATTAACATATATTTACAAAGCTTTGTATCACTCACAAAAAGTGTCTAGAAATATTTATTTAATTGTGTAATAAAACAGATATTCTATATATGAATACAATAAAATAATATTATACAACAATAAAATAAAATACATAAAAACAAGATACTGCATACTGAAATTACCTTTTAATTCATGGGTTCTTTTATAATTTTCATGGAGCCCTTCCTTGTATGGTTTTAATTTTGGAGCCTTGAAAAGACATAAAAAGAAATCAAGGACAATGTTCCAATTCATGGTTACATAACTCAGTTTTGAACTTAAAGGGTAAGTCACTTAAGAAATTATGAAAAAGGGCAATCCTTTGTAACGTCTCTTATCTCTCGTGCAATCAGAATGCTCAAACACACCATGGTCTTCATTTTTAGAATCACTGTTTTTTTTCTGTGACATTTTGTTAAAGTAAAGCACATTCAACTGCCTGGGAAATTCATATGGCATACATATTCATTTATTGGTCCTGATCTTTAAAAACTGTTTGAAAGGGCCCTAAATACTTGTGAATATAACTGGTATAAATAGAGCACACAGCTATTGAGTTGAAGGAAAACTCTTTTTTTTTTTCACAGCAGTACTCTGCATTTTTTAGTGTCAAAAATTTTTTGATGTTTCAGCATCATCTTTTTTATGTTTAAGCTGAAACTTCAAAAGTAAAGAAATAAAAAGGATTCTTGCAGTTTCTAATAAGAGATGCTGACTACAACCTGGAAATTGTTGCCTGTAGCATTATGGAGGAAACAGGGAAATCCTAACTTTTTACATTATTCCTCACATAAATATTAAAACAGAGCCTTGTCTGGCCCTGCATAGGACTTCATAGTAGTGGAGAAGTAAATGATAATTTTGCTCAGAACATGCAGAAGAGATAATACACTTGAATTCAATTGTTTAGAAGTTATTCGTTTGTAAGCCACAGTTTCCTGAAAATAGCTGTAACAGCTGTTTAGTGAAGCCCCCAAAATGACAAATACTACATTAACACTTCTGGGCGTGGGATATAAATCCTCTCGCATAACTTTGGATGTCCAACATTTAGTTGTTTGTATTTGAGTCCTACTGGCTTCCTTTGGAGGCAACAGACCCGTGCTGATTTGCAAATGGCAAGTATATGACCTAATTACTATTGATGAATTTTGGTATTCAAGGATTAACATATGAATTTGTATATGGAGTAGGACGAATTTGTATATGGAATAGAATGGGCCATAATTTGTGTAAGCACCAAAGAAATAACAGTTTGGAGTCTTAGCCCTCCACCTAGATTTCCTTTCTCATGAACGAAGAGCAATTAATGTCTATGTGTCCCAGGACAGGTTCATTTGATGTATCCTGAAGTATGTGTCTACAATGAGATGAACTGCCCTCATGAAGTGTTCATTTCCTTCTATAAAAGGACTATAAGGTAATTAGGTTGGATTTTGAAATCTAACTTTAAAGCTATGTTAAATCAATATCACTTATTGATTCTGTAGTTATTTGTGCGAGAAAACAGTGGTAAAAGCACAATAATGTTATGCAAGTCCTTCCAAATACAGCTTTGTCAACAATTGATGTGATGCACAGGTACATATTTATTTAGGAAAGTAAACAGATGGCTTAAAAAATGGAATTAAGTAGAAAACCTCTGTAAGACCTAGTTTGAACTAAACTATGCAGGAAGTCACATACAGCATTTACTTCTTCATACACATGAGTTAAGTATTGTGGCTTATATATACATTTTTTTTTCTGTTTTTCATTGTGCACTTTGATGAGACTACCAAACAACTGTATTTCCAGTGCTCTGAAAAACGAACAAATAAACAAATAAAAAAAAAAAACACAAGCAAACAAAAAAGAAATACAACCATATTTCTGTTAGCTTGATGAGTCAATTCGGCTCTGTGATATTTAAAACTTAAAAATAAAAAAACCCTCTATAATGATTTTTCCTTCATTGTCTTCCTCAGTCCTTTAACACATCTTCTGTTAACTGCCCTTCATCAACCAATCTTACCAGTATTCCTCCATTTTATTCCACTCTGACATGATTTTAAGCTGGTCCCACTGAACTGCTTAACATTAGCATTTGCACTGGTCTGGCTGAGGGAGAGCTAGTTTTCTTCATAGTAGCCTGTATGGGGCTGTGTTTGGTTTTGTAACTAAAACAGCGGTGATAACACAACAGTGTTTTGGCTATTGCTGAACAGTCTTTGCACAACATCAATACTTTCTCCATTTCNTTTGCACTGGGTCTGGCTGAGGGAGAGCTAGTTTTCTTCATAGTAGCCTGTATGGGGCTGTGTTTGGTTTTGTAACTAAAACAGCGGTGATAACACAACAGTGTTTTGGCTATTGCTGAACAGTCTTTGCACAACATCAATACTTTCTCCATTTCTCACTCTGCGTGCCCGGTGTACAGGCTAGGGGTGGGCTGTTGTGGTTTAACACCAGTAGGTAGCCAAGCACTATACAGCTGCTCTCTCATGCTCCCTCCTCAATAGAACAGGGCGAGAAAATACGATGAAAAAGTCTTGTTGGCCTTTTCTAATGAAAAATGCTTATTCAAAACAAAACTAAACAAAACAATAAAAACTATACTTTTTTGTGTTTCCATCTTCTTTGTAAAAAACAGTAACATTTCTCTTTCTTGAAGTAACAGAAGATTTGTTTTTCACTATTACTAAGGTTAGTGGTCTGAGTTGGGTTGAACTTGGATGGCTGAGAGGTGCCTACCAAGTTGCTCTCTCATTGCCCCTCCTTAGCAGGACAGAGGGAGAAAATATGATGAACAAAACTCCCAGCCTGTGATAAGGTCATGGAGATCACTCACTAATTACCATCATGGGCAAAACAGACTCGGCTTGGGGAAGATTAATGTAATTTATTGTCTACTGATAAAAGCCTAGAGCAGTGAGAACTAAAAGCAAACTAAAAACACCTTCCCCCTATCCACCTTCTCTACCTTCTCCCCCCAAGCAGCACTGAGGAATGGGGAATGGATGTTGCAATCAGTCCATAAGGTTTTGCCTCTGCCGCTCCCTCCTCCTCACTCTCTTCCCCTGCTCCGGCATGGAGTTTCTTCCATGGGATGCTGTTCTTCCTGAACTGATCCAATGTGAGATTCCTACAGGCTGCAGTTCAAGAACTGCTCCAATATGGGTCCGTACCACTGGGTTCATCCTTCAGGAATGGACTGCTTCAGCATGGGTCCCCCAAGGGTGGCAGCTCCTGCCAGACCTCCTGCTCCTGCATGGGCTCCTCTCCACAGGCTGCAGGTCCTGCCCAGAGCCTGCTCCTTCATGGGCTCTCCATGGGCTGCAGTCTCCTTCAGGCCATATCCACCTGGTCTGCCGTGGGCTCCTCTGTGGGCTACAGCATAGATGTCTGTTCTGCTGTGGTACACCTTGGGCTGCATGGGAACTTCAGCTCCAGCACCTGGAACACCTGCTCCCCCTCCTTCATTGATCTTGGTGTCTGCAGGGTTGTTTCTGTCATATTTTCTCACTCCTCTCTCTCAGCTGCTGTGACACAATGCTTTTTTGCATTCTTAAGTAGGCTATCATAGACACGCAACCAGCATTGCTCATTGACTCAGCTTCGGCCAGCAGCAGGATCCTTTTGGAGCCATCTGGAACTGAATCTTATCTGATTAGGGGAAGCTCCTGATCTTTCCTCACAGAGGCCATTCCTGCAGCCCCACCCACTACCAAAACCCTGCCACATAAACCCAATACATGGGCAAGTAGCTGGGATGGGGGCACAGCCAGGACAGCTGACTCTAGCTGACCAAAGAGATATTCCATACCACAGAAGGCTGTGCTCAGCAATATAAACTGATGGAACATAGTGAGTCCTTCAGTGTTAGCCTTTGCTTAGAGACTGGCTTTGCATTCGTTTGTTCATGGGAGGAGGTGGGTAACTGCCTTTTCATTACTTGTTTTTTTTTTTTTTTCACTTATTAAACAGACTTTATGCTAACCTATGAGTTTTTTCACACCTTTGTTCTTCCAATTATCTCCCCTATCCTGCTGAGACATGTGACTGAGCAAGCAGTGATGGGTGCCTAATTGTGGGCTAGGATTGACCCAGCACAGCATTTCTAGATATTCAGAACAAAACTTAAATATTGACTGAAAGAAAATTGAATATCCGTATATATATGTATACATACACTTTATTATCCATTGTTAATTGTTGTCTTGAAGAAAGCCACTCAAAAGTTCGTCAACTTTTATGAACTGCAAACAAACAAAGCACCAAGTCTTCACATACAGTTTATGGATAGGAAGAGTTGCCCTGTTAATTTTAGTGTCCTACTTTCAGCACTGCATAAAAGTCTACTTTAAGATAGTCAGGTTCAGATCTTGTATCTTTTACTCTATTCAGCAGCAATTTAACCAATTTAGAAACAACAGCAATAAGAAAATAGTATTCTCCCTTTTTCCTGGTTGCTATCATCTCTTTAAAAATTATGCCAGAAAAAAAAAGCTAACTGGCTCCTCAAAGTTAATCTCATTAATTCACTCTTTCAAGGCAGTATTCTCTTCTTTTAATAATTATATTAGATATATATTGAATAAGCTGTCCTGCATAATTTTTTAGTAAAATGTGATAGCACATGTTACTCAGTAATGTTATGGTTACCAAAAAAATTATCACGGGCTCTAGACTATAAACCCAATTAGTAAAATTTATCCGTATTGTGCATTTACTTATGTGTGTGTTTGTGCAAAAGTACAGCTGAATCATATCTTACAGTGTATATACACTTGCGACAAGACCTTAAGTCTGTCTCAGGTTTCAGGTGGATCTCCTTAGATTTGATTATCTACTGAACAACCCAGCAAAGACTGAAAGTTTTTAAATACAAAATTTGATGGTGGTTTTGAATAAAAACTATCTTGTCTTTACCTCTGAAGAAAGAGAAAACTCCATATGACTGGGAAACATAAAATAAAGAATATTTCTAATAGAATTTATCTATTAAATGTGTTAATTTACTGTTACAGCTATAAATTTAATATTACAATCACAACTGAACAATTTAACATTTTTTTTAATGCAATTTAACATTAAAATCACTTCGGTTTGCTCTCATTTTATTTTTTGATGGGTCATATGTTTGACTATTATTACAGCTATAATGGTGAAAATGTTGCTGGTTTATAACAGAATTAGAATGAGCATCTTATTGTATGAATATGTTCAACCATGTTGTAACTGAAAGGTCTTAAGCATCTCTTAGTTTCAGGTTGAATGAGCTGAGATGTAGTGAAGATGAGCACTCTCTAGCTTGGCTTCAATATTTTCCCTTTTTTAAAGTTATCACTCAGTAAAGTCAGACTTTCTTGATTCTCATCAGAGATCTCTACCATGTAGTCTCAGCAAGTACAATTTAAAAACAAACAAGCAAACAAACAAACAAAAAAAAAACCACCTGCAGCCAAGTATCTTCTGATTTCTCCAGTGGCTAAGGCCTCTTTTACCCACTTTAGTTTCATTTTGGGTCAAAAAGGAGGATTTTCACAGGATAGTGACGACATTGTGCAGTTTCAGAAGAGATGAAATAAGTTCGTCTATGTTTTGCTTCCCTCCAGCCAAAGCCTCTCCTGTGAACACAGAAGCAAATGGTCAGATATTTATGTTTTTAGGTTGAGGAACAATCAAAGCATAAACATCTACTTATAAAGCAAGTTAAGACAAGACTAATTCAGCAATTAAGACTGAAAATTCAGCAGAGGTTATCTAATCAACTTAAATTTTCAGTGCACTGGATAGACAGAAAACCCTGAGAAAACTCAGTGTTTGTGCTAGTAAAACTCTAATGTCTTCAATTTTAGCAAAAGCAACTCTAAACTCAGATAATGAGCTAAATAAATCTCAATTTTTTTAACAAATAGAGCAGAGAAATAATGGGATTAGCATTAAAGCCTTTATAGCCAGCATACGGAGCAATTTTATAGTTCATTTCACTTATTACTATGCCTCCTACTATTTTCTTTACTCATTTGCCTTAAAAAGTTCCACATCTGAGGCACAGAAAAAAACAGGTATGTATACCAGAAAAGATCACCTTTCCTTTCTCACAGAGTACTCTCAAATATTTTCTCTACTGATACAAGTTCATTGAGAAGATTTGAGAGGCCAATGTCCTGGCTTTGGTTATATTTGTATTTGTTTCCTGCGGTATGGATAAAATCCATTAACTGCCTTTGACAATGAAGTCATCGGATCTTTGAAAACCTTGCAATGCACTTCTCAGCAGTGGAGGGACCTACAAGTGCACCAAATATAACACTCTATGTTCAATCAACTGATCAAACAGTACCTAAAACAGCAACATAAGCCTTTCAAGAGACAACCAGAGCAGTCATCTTTGCTTCTTGATTCAACAGAACTTATTATCCAGAAGGGTAATACTTGCCTGTGCTGGTGATGATGGTAAGAGCTCCTGTAGGGAGAGAAAAAGCTGACAAAAACCTCAGCAAATATGAGTAACATTCTTTTGACCTCCTTCCATAAAGATAACTATTTTACATAGACAGAAATTGTACATATTGAAAAAATTAATCTTCAGACCTACACAATTTCTGTTACAGAAGAAGAAAGAACTTCATATCATATAGTTTTTATACCTGATATATTATTTCAAGCGCAATTTGGAAAGCGTTCAGCCAGTGTAGTGATGAGATTGATTATAAAAAAATTCTGTTTCTACGAAAAGAAAATGTCTTGAATACTTCCTTGAACAACTGTAAATTATTAGACAATATCTTAGTCTTTGTGCTTATACAGTGAATTTTGACCATCTGTTTGGCACCAGGAGGTGCTGGGGCATTACAATCCCAGTAAGAAAGGCACTCAGAATCTGTAAAATGTCTTTTAAAATACTGTTTTTTTTGGAGCTAACACTACAGAGAAAGAGAATAATACAGAAATCTTATATCTCTTTAGATGGTGGGAACCTTCAGCTGTGCAGCATTGAACATGCTTCCAATCCACCAGCAGTGTGCATGCCAAGCAGACTCCATCCATAGAAAGGGTTATCCCTATTTTGGCTGTTCAAACTACTACAGGATTTTTCTCAGAGAAATAACTCTTCATCGTCTCTACTGTCCAACAGAAAGGATACTCACATAAGAACTTATTGCTGCACGTTTAGATAAAGGCAAGGTGGCATAATTGCCAGTACCAAGTGGGAGCTGACTGCATGCTCCTCTGCTACAATTAGCTGGCTAGTTTTGTCCTACAGATAAGGATTTTATGCTCAGCACAGTACAGTCCCGAAGGCCAAATTGTACATGCAGCACAGCACAACATAGCACAGTCCTGGGCCTGCTCAGGTTAGCTGCCTTATGGGTCACTGTATGGTGGTCTTCCAGCGAGAATAATTGCACCATCTCCCTTGGAAACAATATTTATCTTCAGCTAATTGAAGAAATTCTGTGTCTTTTTGCTTTTACTTTGTTATGGAGAAAATTAGGCCATTTTTTGAGAAGAGGATCTCCTATTATGCCTATAATGTCTTGAAATCTCATGATTTGACAGTGTAGGTTAAAATAAAAGGGATGGGGTTTATCTCATTTAGCGCTATTAATCAAAAAGCTATAAAGCTCTGTCCTTACCTTTGTCTTATGGACTTCAGAAAGGGATGAATACCCCCACAGTATCCCCAATTAGCTCTTGTACAACAACCTTTGGAATATTCTTTATTCTTACTGACTTATAAGGGAGGCTACAAAAATTTAGATCATGTATCTAACTTTCAGTTAGTTACAGTCATGTGAGATGAACACCAACTCAGTACTATATGCTAATGATTGCATACAGATTTCTGCATTTAATTTCCTTAAAAGTGTATAGGCTTTTTATCCTGATAGTGTGAAGACCACACAAATCAAGTTGAGGCTACAAAAACAGAAAAAAAAGTAATTAGAACATTAAATATTTTAAAAAGCTTGGGATTTTAATAGTTAAATTGAAGAACACAATCTGGCTGAAGAGGAATTTTTATATTCCATTACCTTTGCATAATTCTGAATGTTGAAGTTAGCTGGGATAAGGAGAGGTTTATCTTGAGTTTTTATTGTTCTTTGAAAGTTTCTACTTTTTCCAGTAGGAGGCTGGAGCAATGTTGAATCCACAAGATAATGGGCCAGGAACTAGGAACAGAATAACTGCATTACCATGTGTACACAATGACGATATCTACTTTTGTGGCACACAAACTGGTACATTACTTGACAGTATAAACTAGCTAATATTACTCTTAAACCCACAAAATTAAGATGACTGAGACTATGAAAATTAATTTGTTCTTGTTTAAACATTATGACTGCATAAATGAAATACACAGCCTTTAAAGTCTTTATTTGGAGAACACTAAATAAATGTTTTATTTATAAATTTGTTTTCATTTACAAAATCAGAGAAAGAAATGACAAAAAACTGTTTGTTTAACTGGACTGTCTGTTTAATTTTACGCTTAAATCACATAATTTTATAGTTGTTTTTTACAATATTTTACAATTCCCCAGACACAGTTTGAAAAAGTCCCTGTTATTTTACAGATATTCAGCTTCACAAAATTATTTGAGTGAGAAATTACAGGCTGGTGATATAGATCACTGACTCTGTAACTAACTTGACTTACAGCAGCTAAAAATATGACCAAGTAGAAACCTTCTCACTCTGACATTGATATTAATATTGGTTTATTTTTTATTTTATCAGTCAACATAAAAGGACAAGTTAAGTTCTTCTCTTCCATACAGAAAGAGTCACTACTGGACTGTAACCATACCAGATAAAAAACAAGATATCCTGTCCTAAAAGAATTTTATAGCAAAGTGTATCTTGGTTATCACTGGAGTGCATTTCCCGAAGACAGCAACAACAACAACAACAAACAAAAACCTGCATCAATCCTTTATTTAATCACTCAACTAAAAGTCTTTAATTAACTTTTAGTTAAGGTTCCACTTCATTTCCAAATGTATTGTCTTTCTTACAAAATCAAAGCTGGCCTCCTGTTCAATAAGTAGTAATAACTTCCTTATGCCTCTTTGGCTACTGCCCGACTTAATACAATTTTTTTAATAGGAACTGTTAAATAACAATTTGAGATTAATCTTAATGAGATTAAGACAGCCAAGCTTCAGCAGTAAACAGAAATCAGTGTCTGAGAGCCATAGGAATCAAAGTACAGACCTAGAAATGAGGCCTCCAAAAGACATTCGCATGATAGAGATGAGAAACACACACTGAAAATCTTGTTCAGGACAAAAGGTAATACATGCTATATATGCGGTTAAGAATTTAAGTCTAATTAAAGTTTCAGCAATCTAGTCAAAATACAACAAACAGTTACAAATCCAATGACATTAAAACAGATGCAGTAGAAGTTAAAAAAGAAAAAAGAAAAGATAATTCTGCCTCAATAAATACAGTTAATGTATATTAACTTCCTACTATCCCTTTTCCCTGCTGTTATGCTCACCCTACCAATGTCCCTCTGTGTATTGACATCAAGATCATCAGTCTTTCTTAGTAGGAAGTGGGTGCTATAACAACTCACCAGCGTCCTGAGGTTTTTGACAGAAACATGTTGTTAATGGTATTTTTTTTGTTTTGTTTGTTTGTTTCTGCCTTGGTCTTTGATTTTTCTGTTCTCTGCCTTTTCTCTGAAGCTGGTTTTGGCTGGTTTACACAGGTGCACTCCTGCACTGATCAGTTTTTGGCCACTGTGATTTGTTTTCACAATCTGGAGCTGTTGGTGTTCTCCTGTATCCATGCTCTTCCATGCCACATTTAACTCTGGTGTCACAAACAGTTCCCTCTATGCAGAATGGTTACTTACTACAGACATAAATTTGAAACAAATTTTGACAATAGCTACCTGATTGTTACACAATTGCTATCACAGAGAAAGCAAGCGAACATCAGCTCAAGCCAAGGCAAGCACAATCAAGTCCTGAGAGGCAGCACTATCAGGTCAAGGCAAAGCCTGAGGCTTTTTACAAGTAATGACAAAACGTCATGTTTAGTGGACTACAGAGAGGCTACCATTCAGCAATCATGCTCTGCTGTGTGATGATCTGTACACAAAATTGGTTCCGAGGGCAATCAGAAATTTGGCCTCATTGACCTTTGCTGCCCTTATCTGCTCCTGCAGCTAAGAGAATTACCAGCTCTTGGGGTACTCTAACCCTACTTCCAATTACATGATCTAACCCTTCATAGAAATTTTTCAGTAACTGCAAAAGCTTTTATAATATTTCAAAATAAATAGGTTACATCATATCAAAATAATAGTTATTCAAATACTATATAGTACAGACATGCTCAAGTAACAGGGTGACATTTTTTATTAGAAATCTTAAGGACTATGAAACAAAAGCAGGTCATAATGATTAATGTTTGTTTTCAGTTCAATCATCAGTCAGATAAAACATTAAACAATATTTTCAGTGTTTATCATCTGCAAAAGAAGACATTTCAGATTTTGTCTGGAGTAATATATAATTCATTGGACAAACAGAAAGAATATAAAACTATAAGGGAATCTTTGCTTTTCTGCTTTGGGAGAAGACAATATTTAGTGAAAAATAAAAGGGGGTTACATGTTTTGAATATATATGCAGATTTAATGAAATTCTAATGGAAATATTGGATTCATTTTGATACCAAACCCATTTCATTTTGATATCATATAATAGATTTTCTTCAGCAAAGTTTAATTATCATATTTGATACCAGATTGAAATGTTTCAATGTTTGTCTTTAAGTTTTTAAAATCTTGTTTTGGTATTTCTAAATTGTAACAATTCTGGTTTTTTTTTTGGTAACATAATTGAATGATTTATCCACTTAATTCTGAGGACACTAGGGTACAATTCACAAACATCTATGGAAAGGCCATATGATTTTCAGGCTGGGTCTAGATATAAATACTTCTTATAGGGTCTAGATCTAAATACCTAGTACTTCTGGCCATAGCCTTACAAACCTAGCTTTCACACACAGAAAACCACATATCTACCCGGTCATTAAGGTCCACTTTTTTTACTTCTCAATCTGACCTTCTGTATGAAAAGCTTAGTCCTTTTACTCTCACTTTCAGATGAATCAAACTTCCTATGACCAGATATCCCAGATGTCTCCTGACAATAAACATATGAATACTTCCCAAAGGTTACTGTCAGAAAGATACAGTTTCTGACAGTAATGTCAGGAAATAACAGGTACTTTATTTCAGCTACGGTACTACATTTGCTACATTGAGAATTTATTCTCAATTTTCCCTGAAAAGTATCACTGTAAAACCAAAAATGCCAATTAAAAAATAATGACTAATATTTAGAGAATCTGGATAAGCATATAATCCATTATGCACATATATGAGGTTGCTCTCCTTAAGAATTTACAATTAAACAACTGGCATCTAACCTGCTTTTTTATAGACAACTTCAGGGATTTAACTATTAACATTTACAAAGGGATTCCATTAGCAATCACCTATATACTCCTAAAGCAAATTATACAAGAGAAAATACTCTCCTAGATTTGCTCAGAATTAGAATAGCTATACTAAGACAAAAGCAAAGCAAAGCAAAGCAAAGCAAAGCAAAGNAAAGAAAAGAAAAGAAAAGAAAAGAAAAGAAAAGAAAAGAAAAGAAAAGAAAAGAAAAGAAAAGAAAAGAAAAGAAAAGAAAAGAAAAGAAAAGAAAAATTGAAATGAGGTTTTGAAAAGTTGTTTCAGAAATTCCATTTTTTTCAGTATGATACTTTCAGCTAACTTTTACATTCCCTATTTCAAAAATACTGAACAATTCTTTTTTAACCTTTGCAAAATAACTTATTTTGAGATTGTAGTCTTTTGAATAATATCATCACATACTTATCTTTTGAACTACAAAGGTAACTACAAATATCAGTCTATTCTTCATCCATACATTAGTCAAAAACAGAAGAAAATCAGAGGTGAGCCAGGCACATAAAATTTGTAACCTCCAAATATCCTGTGGATATATTTCACTTCAGTCTTATACTCTTTCCATGTCTTGTTCTGATAGCTCTAGTAATAGTCTTCTCTCATATGCTTTAAAATACTGGATATGGAAATGATATGGTACTAAAACTATAGAAATGGTGAAATGGTATTAAATGTACAGCAATCCTGCAATCACCTTTTCATCCAGCCTACACGGATTTTAGTTGAGTTATTTCTGTGTTTGAACTTTATAGCTCTGGTAACTTCAATATTCAACTGAATTTAGAAATAGCAGTGGAAGCAATTGTCATTTTAAAAGATATATGCCAAATTCTTCTAGAAATAGTTATGCATTGTGCTTTGTAAGCTAAACATTACTTTAAAATAATTACAAAGCAGCCATCATTCTAGCTGAGAAAATGTGTGCACATGTATCATCTTGTCCCATCAAAATGAAACACTTCTAAATACGTAAACTTTATTTTCCAATAAGTTAATAGAGAGGTGGTTTGAATCCAGATGTGATGGCTGATATTCTGCATTCTGATGCCATATTCCTTTTAGAACCAGAGGTGGAAGGCATTATGCAAAATAATCTCATCAGTTTTGCAAATTCATTTTTACAAAGATATTTCTACAAGGCATATATTTAAGAGGATTAGCAGTTTGGAATCCACTTTCCAATGGAGAGAATTATCATCATGTTCAGCATTAAGCAACAATTTTATTTAAAGGATTATTGATGCGTATTAAGT
>VXAL01018205.1:82176-94405 GCA_013399475.1 Chauna torquata | reverse complement strand
TCCCCTCATATGACAGATGCTCCTAGCAGTTAACCATTTTGATGGCCCTTCACTAGATTCACTCCAGTATTTTCAGGTCTCTCTTGTACTGAAAATACCAGGCCTGGACACAGAACTCCATATGTAGCCTTACCAGGGCTGAATAGAGAAGGATTACCTGCCTTGACTGGCTATCTATGTTATTCCTAAAACAGTCCAGGAGGCTTTTGGCCTTTATGCTGCAAGTGCGCTCTGCTGGTTTATAGTCAACCTTGTGTCCACCAGGACCCTCAGGTCCTTTTTTTGCCAAGCTACGTTCCAGCCGGTAATGTCCCAGCATGTAATGCTCCATGGAATTATTCTTTTCCAGGTGCAGCACTTTGCAGTACCCTTTGCTGAACTTCATGAGATTTGTTATTCACCTGTTTCTTCAGCTTGTCCAGGTTCTTCCGAATGATAATACTTTCACGTGGCGTATCAACAACTCCTCCCAGTTTTATACAATCCGCAAACTTGCTAAGGGCTTGCATCCTCTGCTGTCATCCACATGTCATCATTGATGAAGATGCTAAACAGTATTCGTTCCAGTATCAACCCCTGGGGCACATCACTGGTGGCTGGCCTCCAGCTGGGGTTTGTATTGTGCATCCCAGTACTTTGAGCCCAACAGTTCAGACAGTTTTCAGTCCACCTCACAATCTGTACTTCATCAGTTTTTATTTGAGAACATTGTGGGAGACAGCGTTAAAAGCCCTCCTTAACTCAAGATAAACAATATCCACTGTTCTCTCCTCATCCACTGAGCCATCTCATTATAGAAGGTTATCAGGCTGGTCAAGTATGACTTACCGCTCATGAATTCATGTTGACTACTCATAGTTACCTTCTTGTCCTTCCCAGGTTTGGAAATGTTTTCCAGAACTATTTGTTCCACCATCTTCCCAGACACTGAGGTGAGGCTGACCGGCCTGTAGTTCCCCAGATCCTCTTTCTTGCACTTCTTGAATGTAGGAGTGATGTTTGTTTGCTTCTAGCTGTCAGGGACCTTTCCTGATTGCCATGACTTTTCAAAGATTATCAAGAATGGCATTGCAGTGACATCTGCCAGCATCCTCAGCACTTGTTGGTGTATTCCATGAGGGCCCATGAACTTGTGTGTGTCCAGTTTGTTTAACTATTCTGTGACCTGATTCTTGTCCACTGAGGCAAGTCTGCATGGCTCTGAACTTTCACACTGGTTTCAAGGTCCTGGGATTGCTGAAGGCCTGTCTTAATGGGAAGAAACATAGCCTCAGACTTCTTATGAAGTATAGGTTTTCCACTCAAGTGACTCTAATAATTTAAGGTTCTGATCTATATGTTCTATATGCTTTACACATTACTTTACTAATTTTTTCTGTTAGGTGACTTGAGGTTTTCAGAAATGCTTATTCACCTATCCATTAGGAAATACTTAGTGTAATGGCTTAAAAGAAAAATAGGTCATCAGACTACAAGTTTACACGGGTACAGTGTAAAACAATCATTTCAAAATACACTTTTGGGCTTGAGCACTGCCCACTTTTAGTCCCAGTTCAGATGCTTAAGTTCAGATTTACCTTGTGAATCTGTGCAAAATGAGTAGGTTTGATATCTAGACTATATGTCATTTCAAAATGAATGTTGTATCATTTCTCCATCATGACTCTTCCATTTATTTGAAGATCCCCTATGAAAATCTCTCTTCTCTTACATAAAAAAATCTTTCTCTCTTATCTAATATTACCTGAATGAGTTTATGTTAATTTGTACTTATGTAGTTATATAACTCAGCTCTGTAAAAATGATCACTGTCCTTGAAAGATAATTTGAGTAGTATTATTTTAGAATTGTGCTTATACCCTCTTCTATTCTTAAGTATGGCTGGTCTTGTAGAGTGTTCTTCAACAACTGACAAGAAGCAAAATGCAGACAACCTTAACTTAATTGGCGGTGCTAAGACTGAGAAGTTTATTTTTGTACATTTTATATTCTTTTTAGAATTATCTTTTCTCAGATTATTCTCCTAGCATTCTCCCTGTTGAACAAGTTTCTGTATTTTCACTGGTGTTTCTAATTAAGACATGCTATTTTGGGTATGCCTGCATATATAGTTACAATTTCAGCTTTAAGACAAATTTAACTTTTCTTTCTTTCCTCTAAGATTAAAAGTAGAAAAGAATTGACTTACATCTGGTAAAAAATCTGGATCCATCATGCCAAATGAAGTGCTCAGCCTCCTCTGCATAAGTCTGTATCATTTCAGATCCTAACACCTTTATCAGACCCTTTATCAGCTTGCACAATTGGAAAGAATATTTTAGTTTGTAGAGAGGTACATTTCTGCAAAACAAAATGTGATTATTCTATATCAGTTGTGGACTGAGTTCATATCAGATTCATTTTTGTTTGGATTTAGTTATGTGTCTGTGATGGTTTTACCCGGCTAAACAGGCGACCTCCACCACAACCGCTCGCTCACTCCCCCTCCTCAAAGAAACAGGGAGAGAAAATATGATGGACCAGGGCTTAAAGGTTGAGATAAGGACGAGCAAGTTACTCACTAATTATCGTCACGGGCAAAACAGACTCAACATAGGGAGATTAGTATAATTTATTACTATAACTAGCAAACTAGAGCAGTGAGAAACTAAAAGCAAACTAAAAACACCTTCCCCCCATCCACCCTCTTCTACCTCCTCCCCCCGAGCGGCGCAGGGGAACGGGGAATGGGGGTTACGGTCAGTCCGTATCGCTTCGTCTCCACCGCTCCTTCATGGTCGCTCTCTGTTCCCCTGCTCCAACGTGGGGTCCCTCCCACGGGATGCCGTCCTTCCCGAACGGATCCTGCGTGGGCTTCCCACAGGCTGCAGCTCTTCAAGAGCTGCTCCAATATGGGTCCGTACCACGGGGTCCATCCTTCAGGAGCAAACTGCTCCAGCATGGGTCCCCCACGGGTGGCAGCTCCCACCGGATCACCTGCTCCTGCGTGGGCTCCTCTCCACGGGCTACAGGTCCGGCCCGGAGCCTGCTCCTGCGGGGGCTCTCCATGGGCTGCAGCCTCCTTCAGGCCAGATCCACCTGCTCCACCGTGGTCTCCTCCACGGGCTGCAGCGTTGAAATCTGCTCCGCCGTGGTACACCATGGGCTGCAGGGGGACAGCCTGCTCCACCATGGTCCTCACCACAGGCCGCAGGGGAACTTCTGCTCCGGCGCCTGGAGCACCTCCTCCCCCTCCTTCTTCACTGACCTTGGTGTCTGCAGGACTGTTCCTCACTCCTCTCACTCCCAGCTGCTGTTGCGCAGCAGTTTTTTCCCCTTCTTAAATATGCTCTCACAGAGGCGCAAACAACTTCGCTCATTGGTTCAGGTCTGGCCAGCGGTGCGTCTCTTTTGGAGCCGGCTAGAGCTGGCTCTTATCTGACATAGGGCAGCTTCTGGAATCTTCTCACAGAAGCCACCCCTGTGGCCCCCCTGCTACCAAACCTTTACCACGTAAACCCAATACAGTATCTCAGACAAGCATGATTCTGTACTTTCCATCCTATTTTCCATTAATTTTTATTTAATCTGTTAATAGTGATTAACAGTCTCTGAATCTATAAAATACTTGGAAGTTATAATATAGTGTACTTTATAATTAAGAAAATCTGATTCTGCAGCAATATTAAGGTACACAGCAGGTGAATGAGGTTTTCTTTTATTATTTTGCAGATTTTTGGTTTGAAGAAAATAACATCATATATTAGTTTTTCCTCCTAGATATTTCTTATCGTTTATGCATGTTACTTATAGTTAAGAGTTCTTTATCAGTCTAAAATGAACTAAGTTCATCATTACTGAAACTTACAGCAAATTTCATTCTCTTAGAGGGATAATTGCATCTAGCAATTTATCTAGCTGTAACTATAAAGAATGAAGCCTTTATGAAAATATACGGTCTTGGATACTGTTTGAGTTACTAGTTGTAGAGCTGAACTTGGCCCGTTGAATAGTGCTACATATTAACATTGTTACAGCTCAAATTTCCTGTGTTTTCTGTCTGTCATGGATGTAAAAGAATGTGACAGGTATTAAGATTTCCCTTCTGCACAGAGCCACTGGTATAAGGAATGTATGGAACCGACAGCACTGCAAAGAAGACTTGGAAGCATCTTAAGTGTAAAGGCTAGTGCTTCAAGCAGCCCAATTGTTTAGAGAAAACTCAGACAAATTACCCAAGGAATGAGGAAGCCGAAGACCTCCAATTTCAAATTATCACATGAACCAAGACTTCTATGCAATGCAGAGAAAAATTTGGAAGTGCTTTAAGCAGAGAATTTTTCTTTATCTATATTACTAAAAGAATACTAACTGATAGAAAAAGAGAGACAGCTAGGCACACATTGCATATCACTGTGATAATAGATGCCCTGTGATACTTGATAACAGTATAATAGCAGTAGAATTAGAGGCACTGAAGAATACAACCACAAAATACAAGGAACAGTATATGAGTAATACTATTGTATACAGTGGCCACAGCAAATTCTCTATTCCGTCTGGAGGTAGCACATAGCTTCATCATAGATTAAGGTTTGCATCTGCTGAATTACTATTTCTACACCAAAGATTTTGGAAGGATTTGGAACCACCTGGGAAATTCAGAAATTAAGGAGTATTATTGGATTAGAAAGTTAAGAGCCATTATTATAGTATTGGATTACATAACAGCTACCTGAAACGTGCTTGCAAAAAAGACATAATACTTATAAAAGTATGCTTAAATTTTATAGAAGTTCATGGACAATTTGATAGATAATATAAAAAACATTGATCAAGGATGAAAAATGGAAATATTTAATGTTACAAAACTGAATACAAAGAATGTAAAATATATGTGACCTTTCGTGTCCTTAGTGTTATTTTATGATTTAGTTGGTCACACAAGACAGCTGACAGATTTTAAAAAGGGATTTTGCATGGTTGCATTTTAAACTAGTCATTAATAAGAAATATCCACAGTTTCTATCAAGATCTTTCTGAAACAAGGGATATAAATGAAAATATAACCTTTCATCTTAGTTTCTACCATGGCAGAAACTGCATGGAACTGTCAGACAGTTGTAGTTATGAAAATTATAATGCCAATATAATCATTTTACTAATGTTATATCGAATTTTGTTATATCAAAAAATTCTTCTTGCTATTTCCTTCCTCTTCTTCTGTCTCCTTGTGTTTCAACATCCCAAAAAAATTTAAACCAAAAAAAAAAGCATATTTACAAATGTAATTTAATTATAGGTAGTTGGCACTGTGAGGGGATTCTCATTTTCAAATTAGTACATCTTTATTCTAAAAGTGCATTATTATATATGCACAAAATTTCCTAGGTCTGCAACAAAAAAAGAAAAAAAAAAAGGAAAAGCAAACCTTATGTATAATACGAACTTAGAAAGGATTTAGTGACTGAACTATTTTTATGATTTTTTTAGGGAATAATCAGATGTAAAACAGGAATTATTTATATATATATATTTTCTCTTCCTCATATAAATGAGGTTTTTAAACAATATTCTACTAGGAGAAATGATGACAATTTGTCCCTTGATAGTTTAAAAATAGAGCTTGTATCTTTATACACTAGTTTAAACAAAATTACCTAAGAGTTTTTTTTTATCTTCTACTACAAATTAAAAATTCATATTGTATTTCTTTACTCTCTGGAAAATACATCATTCTGAAAATATTGTTTTCAGTAGTTTTCTACTTCCAGCTTCACTGAAAACTAAAGCAATACTTACTTAAACAGATGGTATTTTATTTGCAAAGTAGTGTACAGGTGATATGTTGTCTGCATAATGACCTGCCTTGCACCACATTGTCTAATATGAGATTGACAACAGTGACGATTAAAAAACTTTGCATTTTTCTAATGTAAGTTGACTAGACACATTCTGTATCGTATTAGATAAAGATATACATTGCATGCTCAAATATTTGGGTGCAGATTTGAAAAAAATAATAATAAAAATCACAGAATTAAGGTGAACCTAATATCATCTAATTTTTTATTTCCTTCGTATAAAAGTTTACATATGAGGTAGCTAACCTAGGCAGTCTGTTAGTCAACCAAAAGGTATAGGAACTCTATGGTGTTCCTCTTACTGTAAAGAAGACATCTAAACTGTGTTAGAGGCCCATTCTTGCTACACTGACAGTTTCCCTGGAATGACTGTAAAGGGAGCCTAGGCTATCCCTCAGATGCGGTTGTCTACAGTGAAGGTATCTATAAATGAGGCAAACCTCTCCCTAAGTGACTATTGCTAAATACATATGATGTTTTAAGCATGAAATGAATGGTAATATTCTCTCCAGCTTGCTGAAAACTCTTTTACTTCATTTTTTTCCTTTTGTTGGTGGGGAGCGTGGAGGAGCTTGTATTAGTTAATGACCTCTTCCAGGGAGAGCTCTTCAAGGCTCTTTAAAACTTGCTATGGAGTGGCAGGAGTGCTGTAACCAGATTGAAATTTTGGAGTTTGAAAAAGTAAAGCAAAGTTAGAAAAGAAAATCCTTTCTTTGTACAACAGAAGAAGCTTCAGAATGCCTAGTTGCTTTGTGCATTTTGTATGCTGTGTTAAATATAAAGGTTTCCTGTATACAAGTGCTGAGAAGCTCAGAGGCACAAAGCATATCTGCAGCTCTTTTACCATTAAGCCTGGGCGGGGGTGGGGGGGTGAGGAAAGTTTTTTGGAGTCTCTAAGTTATCCACTAGAGGGAGCCACGTTCATATGCAGTTTACTACACATGCCGCTGAAAATCTTTCTAAAATTACTCAGTTTTTGAACAAAAGAGACTTTTCTTATTTGCTGTAGAGCTCTTAGATAGGAAGAGAATATAATATAGAAAACAACAGACTCTTTCCTAACTGAATATGCTTGTCAAATGAAGGATCCCAGTGTGGAAAATAACAACACTAAAGGTGCTGCAACAACATTAAGTTTATTCTGTTCTGTGATTTGTATGCACTAGATCCAGGTATTTAAACACTTAAAATTAACCTCCTCTGTATTTTAGTTGGACATTCAAAATCATGAGAGGGGAAAACCTGCTGTATTGCTGCTTAACCCTGTCAGTAATTTAGCAGTTACTTTCATGTTCAGCTTCAAAGTTTCCAAGTGCTTGTATATTAAGAATAGGTCCTAAGTGAGTGTTACAGGGATTACTTCCTCAGCAATCAGTGACTGGTGTTTTTCTGACTATGCAACTAGGAGACTTGTAGGTGTTCTGAGGGCCAAAATATTTAAAACATAGGAAGACTGACTTCCAAGTGAAATGCAATTACAGCCATTTTCTTTGAAAATACAGCTGGAGCCTTTCAAGGGGATAATGGAGGTGAGTTATTCACACTGAGAGGAGCATTGAAATAGTGGTTTGAGATCTCACACAAAGGAAAAAGAAGGGGTAAGGGAACACTGCACAAATAGATCATATAATAATAAATATCATTCTTGCATAAACCCTTCATTTTGTCACAGAGAAGTAAACCATTGCTAATAAGCTAGTGCCGTATGAAGGGAATAAGCCCACTACCAAAAACCATGCCCATGCCCATATGCTGTAAGGAATACTCTAAGAACTGTGGCCTTCGGATAATATAGGCGAACTAAGATATGACTTAGGTGTCAAGCTGTTCTTCAACACTAGGAATAAACAAATTTTGGGTAATACAGGTGATGCAATTATAGGATCTGGTGATGTTCTGCAGTAATGTATATGTAAGTGTAAAGTGCTATGGAATTTAGCAATTTGCAGAATAAATGACTTGTGAGCAAACCTTTTCAGAATCACAACTTTACTTTGTAAGGAATTACAGTAGAAGTTGCGTTTTAACCATGTACACATATACACATACAGAGATATTTATCTGTGGAAACTATTTCTTAGTCTGGACTTATTTTTCTGTGCAGATCAGTAGAGAACAGTCTTTCTCATGTTAAAGAACTATGGGAGTAATTTAAAAAAAAAAAGTTAACTTTGAAAATTACAGTATCAATAAAAAAGGATTACACTGTTGAGAATAAATAATATTAAGTTTTAGGAAGGGAGTTTATAGCCTAATGCACTCTCTTAGAACAAAAGTAAAAAATATAAGATACATTTTTCTATCACAAATTTTTCTACCTTTCTTCCAGTATTTTTCATCTTAAAGAGATCACTGTAAATGTCAAATTATATAACTTCATCCAACAAACCTAAGGTTTTATCAGTTTAATCACTCTCTATTATTTTTTTTCAAATTCTGAGGAATAAAGTTCCTTTTTTTTTTTTTTTTGTGTGTGTGTGTGGTTTGTTTTTAGCTCTTACCTTGTTTTGACTGTATCTTATTTAAAATATTATACTAGTATTTCTATGTCATATATATGATTATAGTAACGATTCAACAATAACACAACATTAGTAAAAACTTGTTTTGAGTGATTTTCATATCCTGTTCTTCTTTTGGGAGGGAGCTTATGTATCTAGACAGGTCAAATTCTGAAGATTTTTTTTTGTAAGAGGAGGGACAAGAAATATGTTTCTNATTTTATTTTTATTTTATTTTTAATATGAAAATTCACAAAAGCTTTCTGAAATTACAGTGTAAGCTCTTGGAGGAAAGAATCGGCCTGTGGTTTTTCCAGATTTACATAAAAATTATTTGTCCACTCTCTAATAGAGTCTTGCATTAAATTTTCATTTTAATAAAGCTACTGTTGACATTTTAAAGGCACAACAATCTTCTTATCTATGATATAAATGTGAGGCATATGGCTAATAAGAACTTTAATTAAGATAGACAAGAATGTTTTTATTATAGACACATTATCTTAGATTCATGTATCATAACTACAGAATATTTCCATTTTGAGTTCTGGGACTGAAGCAGATGGCAGAGATGTATTAAAAATAATGTTACTTGACATACAGTTTCTATAAATAGCTCCAGAGCTACATGATGGTTTTCATAAATTTGCTGTCTTGGGTAGAAACTAGAAATTCTCTGTCACTTTGTTTTAATTGTTCTTGAAATTCATCACAAATAGATATATTTTTGAAATTTTTACTTCAGAGTAAAAAGGCAGATATGAAGGCAGGTGTTCTTTTGCATGTTTACGGGATTTCCAAATGTCTTCACAGCCTAGTCATAGAATAAATTCCTGAGACATATTATTCACACATATATAGAAATATACTGATAGAAAAAATGGTGAAAGACACATTTTCACCAGTTTTATAAAACAGTCACCAAATTGTCCTGTCTTGATGCAGGGGAGTACTGAGGAAAAAAAAAAAAAAGTGTTTTTCTACCAAAGAAAGGCTATATGATGAAATACATCACATCTTTGACTTAGACTGAGTTTGTATGTTTAAAAAAATTCCCTTCAGCTCATTGATCCAATGACTTGGATACTGGAATATCAACTATGGAGGGGAGAGAGCTTTATAATATACCAAAAGTAATGTTTCGGTTTTATGCCACTAGTGGGTGCTCTCTGGGAGAAAAGTTAGCTATGGACTCAGGGAGAAGAAAAATGAAAAAGAAAACTTAGACATTCTAGCAGAGCTTATGGTAATATAAAGTAAAAACTAATGCTTTAGAGTCTTAAGCCAATTACCATATGAAGTTCTCTGTGCCAGTAGCGGTATTTTCATGTTTTCATTCAAGGTTGATGCAAACAAAACAAAAACCTCAGAAAGTCAGGTGCAACTGATATAAAAAGCCTTTCTGAAAACAAGTGACAATGAACAGACTGTGTAATTTAAATTTTCTTTTAAATTTTTGGCAGCTCCAAATTTACTTTATATACCATTTGTTCCTTATTCTTTTAGTTATAGCAAACAAGTAATGCTTCTTTTTGCTATGAAAAATACTGTTGCTGCCAACTTTGTCAGCAAAGCTTCATTTTTACAGTTCTGTTATCATCAGTTTGTCAACATGAAAGCTAAAATATTCTGAACTCAATCAAACTTTCGCAGGCTTGTCTCTGGAGGTGGCATTAAAGGATTTGAATTGCTTTATCTGTTCAATACTAACGATGATTGTAGGTCCTGCTAAGTGCTCTCTAGTGATTTATTTCAAAACTTTTAACAGACTGCAATACATCTGTCTGAGATCATATACATACTCCTAACCACAAAATCCTAGAGACATTTTTTAGAAGGGCCTCCTGCTGTCACTACCCTTTCAGACAGTTCCATATAGACTAGTAGCATAACAGAGAAAAAAACACATTTGGTACCATGCTTTATTTTGGTATGGTTACCACTGGACTTTTTTGAATATATAGGCAAGTTAAGAAGTTGATTGCCTCCAACAAAAAGCCACATATGCATCGTGTAAGAAAACTTAGATTCAGAAAGTTACATACATTTGCCTTAATTAAGACATATAAAGTATAGCAAGACTTCGGTTTGAACGATATCACTTATCTTGCACAGCTTTGAAGAATATGTCTTAATATTTTATAAAATTATGTAGATTTGCATTGGGAAGGTTATTTGTATTAGGANACTGTTCCTTTTTTTTTTTTTTGAATGATAAGTTTTTGCCAGTGCCAGGGATTGCACTGATGGCACTGTCTTAGGCACTTAGAACTCTTTATCATCTATTTCTTCAGCAAAATCATACTGTCACATTCTGATGCATCACTTTCAAAATTAAAAAGGAAGGAAAAACATTCTACTCTTAATACTGTCTTTTGCTACTAATTTAATTCTATAATGGTGCTCTCTGCATGAAACAGGGATTTTCTTTTTTTTTTTTTCCTTTAAGGTTATAGTTTCTTACACAGAAATATAAGAGATGCACTGCTGGAATAGAGCTATAGCTACTCTTAGCTGATACAATGCCTCTGGTTGAGGCCTATACTCTATCTATTAAGGAAAATGAAAATGTCTGTAGTAAAGAAGATATAGAGAAATGCGTACTTTTGACATTAGCTTTTGGTGAGGTTAAATCCTTGGATGGAAATTTACGCTCATGTTATTGTAACTGCAGAACTTTGTTGGTGGGCAAAAACAAATGATAATGTATAGAATGCTGCATTCGAGTATCGCCCATGGGAATGGCAATACTCAGTTCACACTCCGTCAGGAGTGAATTCCAGATATACAGCAAATTACTGCTTTTGATGAATATGGTGTTATTTGACAGTACTAAGCAGCAACTCCATGAAGAGTCTTTCCTTGGAAGGAAGGAAATCAGTTACATAGAGAAAAGTTGTTTTAATTACATAGGCAAGAAAGTATGAGGCTTCTGTACCCAGCTACAGAATTACTTTTTTTTTCCTCAGATGTTGTAAAGTGCAAAAATGCTTAAATAATATCAGTAGATTCTGTCTTCCTTCCCACTAACTGACTAGAGGAACAAGAAACACTTTTTCCTTAGCTGAGCCCTTATTAAGCCATACACCATAGAATTTGTTTTCCTATTTATTGTCCTGTTTAAATGTGCAAGGGCTTTGACAGGAGATTGATACAGATGTTGGCTTAGAAGCACTTAGAGATAAAATCATTTTATGCAGTGAGAAATATGAACACTGACTTTAGATCTTGAGCATTCTAATCCCCTGTGCAACCCCTCCAAGAAACTAAATGCACAGACCCATCAAACATTTTATAACTCAAACTGCTTTTCAGGCAGTCCTACAGAAACAGCTGAAAGACATAATGCTTGGATCAACTGAGTTAAAGTTCTGATATTGAGATGGGGAGAGAATATCTCAACTAAAATAGATCAAGAAGTAGAAACGGCTTTTCAAAATAATAATAATAATAAAAAAAAACACAATAATAAAAACATACCCCAAAGTATTTCTTGAACATGCTCCAAAAACAAGCAAACAAAACCCATTATTTGTGATAGAATTGTTGTTAAATGCAGAGTTGGAAGGGACCTTAAGATATCATCTAGTCCATCTCTTGCCGAAACAAAAATCAATCAGGTTGAAATAAGTAAATCTTTTTGTTGCAGTTATTTTTCTAACCATTTCTTAAAACATTTCCATTGCTTCCTTTTTAACGTCCCAAACTCCACAAAATTTTTTTTAGTGATTTAATCATGTCTCATTACAATTTTTTTCCCCTCAGCTACTTTCTACACCATCAGTTCTGTGCTTCTCTTCAATTACTTATTTTCCTGAGTGTAGGGGAAACCTTACTCCTTTGTGGTAACCTTTTTTCTCATAAAGCTTTTTTTTTTTTTTTTTT
>VXAL01018205.1:68238-82012 GCA_013399475.1 Chauna torquata | reverse complement strand
TTTTTTTGTTTTTTTTTTCTCTTTTTGTCTTTTTTTGTTTTTCTTTTTTCTTTTTTTCCTAGACAAACCCATATAGTCTAAACTTTTCTTCTTTCAAATACAGAGAAATGTAATAAAGCATGGGCCCTACAGCATCACATTGAACTCCATAGCCTTTAACAATAGTGAAAGATATTTCAGAGAGAACACTTTGTCTTTCAGTGAATACTGACCCATTGGTATGTCTTCCCTTCACACTCACTGCATAAAAGTGGAAAGGAGAATTTCCCCCTCACCATGCAATAGAAGCCTAAAAAATGTATGCAATAATAATAATCCTTATATCTTTATTAAATCAAAATGTTATATATTCTAAAGTCTGACCTATGTTACTTACAGAATAGCATTGTAAGGACTTCTTTTCTATAAATCTGATTTTACCATAGGCAGAGAGAAATGACTTGTTCTTGGAGCTAAGTATTAATACAAACAAAGGAGAATTCATTACACACATAGATGATTTTTTTTATCTAGTCCATGTATGTTCAGCTCCAAATTCTGCCTCTTCATCCATTTTCCTGGCTTGAATGGTTCCAAAACGTATCCTGGATTTCTGCATTCAAACAGACCTATATGGTTGTACAATGTTCCTGTAGGATCATTAAATGTTTTTCTCCTGTGATACAGTTTGATATAAGGTGATCCACAGAATTAAGGCATGTATCTGTAGTAATGTATTGAATGATGCCAAGGGATGACTCTGACTCTGGAGCATGGCTATCTCTGCTGTTATTAAAATGGTTCCTGGGACCTTTTTGGCACAAGCCAAATAGCCCAGTCCTGAGCAATTTCCAAGCAGTGTGCCATGGACCTAACATACTCTCTTCCCACTACCAGGGGTTCAACTGCTGGTGCCCAAGCTGACGTGGCACAGCTGGGTGATCTGGGATCAGGTTGCTGGGAAAGAGTGGGGTGGAAAAAGCAGAAAGAAAGGCTTTTCACCTTCTGCTTGGCAATTGCGTTTGAGCTCAAGCACTCCCTCCCAGTCTCTTCCTGAGCTGCATGCCACGCTTATTGCACAGAATCACAGAATTATAGAATAGTTGAAGTTGGAAGGCACCTCTGGAGGGCATCTGGTCCAAACTCCCTGCTCAAGCACTAGAGATGCCTAGAGCAGGTTGCCCAGGGACATGTCCAGGCAGCTTCTGAAGATCTCCAAGGAGGAAAACTCCACAACCTTTCTGGGCAACCCATTCCAATGATCCGTCACCAACACAATAAAGAAGCATTTCCTGATGTTTAGGTGGAACCTCTTGTGTTCCAGTTTGCGCCCACTGCCTCTCGTCCTGGCACTGGGCACCACTGAAAAGAGCATGACTTCATCCTTTTTGTGCCCTCCCTTCAGGTATTTGTAAGTTCCCCCTGAAACTCCTCTTCTCTAGGCTGAACAGTCTCAGCTATCTTAGCCTTTCCTCACAGGAGAGATGCTCCATTACCTTGCTCATCTTCATGGACCTCCACTGGACTCTTTCCGTTATATTCATGTCTCTCTCGTACTGGTGGCTCCAAAACTGGACCCAGTACTCCAGGTGCAGCCTCACCAATGCTGAGTAGAGGGGAAGGATCACCTCTTTTGATCTGCTGGTGATACTGCCTAATGCAGCCAAGAATACCAGTAGCCTTCTTAGCAGCAAGGGCACATTGCTGACTCATATTCAGCTTGGTGCCCCCACAGGACTCCTAGGTCCTTTTCTGCAGAGCTGCTTTCCAACTGTGTGGCCCCCAGCATGTACTGGTGCCTGGAGTTGTTTCTCCCCAACTGCAGGACTTTGCACTTTTCTGTGTTGAACTTCATGAGATTTTTGTCGGCCCCCCCTCTCCAGCCTGTCAAGATCCCTCTGGATGGCTGCATGGCCCTCTGGTGAGTTAGTCATTCCTCCCAAGTTTCATGTCATCCATGAATTTACTGAGGGTGCACTCTACCCCATCAACTAGATCGTTAATGAAGACTTCAAACAGAACTGGGCCAGTATTGGCGCCTGGGGTAGTCCACTCATTACTGTCTTCCAACTAGTNCTGGTGCCTGGAGTTGTTTCTCCCCAACTGCAGGACTTTGCACTTTTCTGTGTTGAACTTCATGAGATTTTTGTCGGCCCCCCCTCTCCAGCCTGTCAAGATCCCTCTGGATGGCTGCATGGCCCTCTGGTGAGTTAGTCATTCCTCCCAAGTTTCATGTCATCCATGAATTTACTGAGGGTGCACTCTACCCCATCAACTAGATCGTTAATGAAGACTTCAAACAGAACTGGGCCAGTATTGGCGCCTGGGGTAGTCCACTCATTACTGTCTTCCAACTAGTCTTTGTGCCACTGACCACTACTCTCTGGGCCCAGCTGTTCAGGTAGTTTTCCTTCCACCTCATTGTCTGTTCATCCAGCCCATACTACAGCAGCATCCATGTGAGGATCTTATGGGGGACAGTGGCAAAGGACTTAGTGAAGTCCAGGAAGACAATACCTACAGCTTCCCCATCATCCATCCGGCTGGTGATTTCATTATGGAAGCTTATCAGGTGGATCAGGCATGATTTGCCCTTGGTGGATCCATATTGACTACTCCCANGCCACTGACCACTACTCTCTGGGCCCAGCTGTTCAGGTAGTTTTCCTTCCACCTCATTGTCTGTTCATCCAGCCCATACTACAACAGCTTCCATGTGAGGATCTTATGGGGGACAGTGGCAAAGGACTTAGTGAAGTCCAGGAAGACAATACCTACAGCTTCCCCATCATCCATCCGGCTGGTGATTTCATTATGGAAGCTTATCAGGTGGATCAGGCATGATTTGCCCTTGGTGGATCCATATTGACTACTCCCAATGATTTTCTTCTCCTTCATGTGCCTGGAAATGCTTTCCAGGATTAGCTGTTCCATCACCTTTCCAGGGATCGAGGTGAGGTTGACTGGCCTGTAGCTGCCTGCGTCCTCCTGCTTGCCCTTCTTGAAGATAGGAGTAGCATTTGCTTTCCTCTGGTCTTCGGGCATCCAGTTGCCATGATTGAGTAAAGATGATAGACAGTGGCCTCACCATCACATCTGCCAGCTCCCTCAACAGTCGTGGGTGTATCCCGTCAGAGCCCATACACTTGTGAAGGTCCAGTTTGCTCAAGTATTTCCTGACCTGATCCTCTTCCACCAAGGGTACATCTTCCTTGCTTCAGCCATTCAGCCTGGTCTCTGGGACATGGAATTCCTGAAGGCCAGTCTTGCTGGTAAAGAATGAAGCAGAGAAGGCATTCAGTACCTCGGCCATTTCACTGTCCCGGGTAACTAGGTATCCCATTTCATTCAGGAGACAGCCCGCATTTTCCCTAGTCTTCCTTTTGTCATTGAGGTACTTGTAGAAGCCCTTCTTGTTGCCATTGATGTCTCTGGACAGATTTAATTCTACCAGGGCTTTAGTTTTCCTAACTTGATCCATGGCTCTTTGGACAATGTCGCTGTATTCCTCCCAGGCTACCTGTCCTTGCTTCCCTCCTCTGTTGGCTTCCTTTCTGTGTTTGAGTTTGGCCAGGATCTCCTTGTTCATCCGAGCAGGCCTCCTGGCATTTTTGCCTGTCTTCCTCTTTGTTGGGATGCATAGCTCTTGAGCTTGGAGGAGGTGTTCTTTGAATATCAACCAACTTTCTTGGGCCCCTCTTCCCTCCAGAGCTTGATCCCACAGTACTACTCTACCAAGCAGATCCCTGAAGAGACCAAAATCATCTCTCCTGAAGTCCAGGGTTGTGAGCTTGCTGTGCACCCTCCCGGCTGTCCTAAGAATCTCGAACTCCACCATTTCATGGTCTCTTCAGCCAAGGCTGCCTTTGACCTTCACATTCCCCACAGGCCTCTCCTTGTTGATGAGAAGCAGGTCCAGCATAGCACATCTCCTCACTGGTTCTTCTATCACTCGAAGAAGGAAGTTATCAACTCATTCCAGGAATCTCTTGGATTGCTTATGCCCTGCTGTGTTGTCCCTCCAACAGATGTCAGGGTGGTTGAATTCCCCCATGAACACCTGGGCTTGTGAACATGAGATTCCTCCCATCTGTCTGTAGAGGGCCTCATCTGCTTGTTCTTCCTGTTCAGGTGTGGTCAGGTGGCCTGCAGCAGACTCCCACTATAGTGTCACCTGTCCCTGCCCTCCCTTTAATCCTGATCCCTAAGCTCTCTCAGTCAGCTCCTCACCCATCCCCATGCAGAGCTCTATGTACTCCAGCTGGCCATTGGCATAGAAGTCAACATCCCCATCCCTTCTCCCCTGCCTGTCCTTCCTAAAGAGCCTGTATCTTCCTTTACAACACTCCAGTCATGGAAGCCATCCCGCCATGTCTTCATGATGCCAGTAAGATTGGAGCCCTGCAAGCATATGCATATCTCTAATTCATCTTGTTTATTCCCCGGACTGCATGCTTTAATGTACAGGCATTTAAGAGGGGCACCCCAGCATGTTGTGTTCCTAGAACATGTTTGGGGGATTTCTCCATAACACTGCCTTGTAGGCATTTCCTTGCTAACCTGCAAGTGCTGGAGGTGACCCAGCGCAAGCCCCATATTGTTGATTTTGTGATCCCTCCCTATCACATCACCCCAGTGACCCTTATTCAGCCCTCTGTATTGCTCCTTCACAGGGATGCTGGATACCCTCTCCCTCCCCACTTTTTCCTAGTTTATCTAGGACCTTGTCATCTGCTTTGTTGTCACCAACCTTGAACACATAGCTTGACCTCAGGTCTGCCTGGTCACTGCAAACTTGCCCTGCCAGCACTGGGCTCTTGGCTGACCCTGGTCATTGTCCCCATTCTAGTTCTTCTACCTGGCCAGGTACTGTGGGACTGTGTTCCTTGCTGTCCTGCCAGCCACCCTTACGCTCAGCTTCCAACTCCATGCCCAAGTGGGGAGCCTGACCTTCTTGACCTTCTGCTTCTTGACAAAGAATTTGGGAGTTAACATGAGTCAGAGACCACTAACAACATGCCATGTAAATTAGACCACCTTAATTTGGAGTCTAAGAGAATTTAACAATACAGATGGGGCTAGATACAGCCAATATTAGGTTTATTAGTGTACACATATGCAGGAAGTCCTTGGGAAACCTAATGATTTCCATTCCTAATGACTTCCATTCTATACTGTTTGAAGATTGGGACACACAAGTGTCTGAGTTCAGATCTGGGCTCAGAAGGGATGTACTGTAGAATGACTTAATTGCTGTGAGTTATCACAGATCTCTTCGGGGGAAAAGGAGCAAGAGCAGGGAGAAAGAACTATTAAAGGAAGACAGTAAAGGGCACTTTGGGCTGAAATTGTGCATAGTGGTTTCAAGTTGCCTATGATGAGTCCTGGAGGCCAGGCAGGCTTCAAGGGCTCAGTTTGGAGCCTGGGGTTAGACAGAGAGCTGACATTGGGTTGGGGGAGGGAGGCCTAATAGGCCAGGGTCAGGGTAGTCCCCCAAGAGGAGCCAGAGAGGCAAGGCTTCACACAGCTGTGGGTCAGACTACATGGTGCTCAGGATGGGCATGGCATGAGCTGACTGTCAGGGTGCAGTGTGGTCCAGTGGCTTCCTGGGGCTAGGAACAGCGGGAACTCCTCACGGGGCAGCAGGGCAGGACCTGGCAGCCTGGGGCTGTCCCACCACCCCAGCCAGGTGCATGGCAGCCAGGGTCATTAGGGCAGCCCCAGCCCCAGTCACTGGGCACCATCCTGGGGATGGGGATGGGCTGAGACTGAGCAGGAATGTGGGCCTGCAGGTGGGCCCAGGTCAATGGGGCCCATGGCCGGGCAGGGTAGGGCTGTGGGGAGCTGGAGTCCCTGCTGTCGCAATGCTGGAGTAGAGATTGAAGTCCCCAGGGGGATGAAATTGGGTCCTGGGCCTTGGGCATGGTGGGGGAGTTTTTTTTTTTTTTTTTAACTAGAGAGCTCAGATTTCAAAGTAACATTTATATGGATTTCTGAATTCTCTATTTGTTGCAGTGATGTGGTTATCTTTTTCTTGAACTATAATCCTGAGAACCTAGACTTGAGAACTGTTTCTTAGCACAAGTGCATATTGTGAAATACAGAGTCCCTGTGGGGGGCAGAGGGGTAGGGGGACCAAGCAGAAATTCATCAGGAAGTGGATGTTTTGTAAGAGGAATATCATCATAACAGAGAAAAATAGGAATAGACAACTGACACTGTAGATTAATTCATAACATCATTGAATTAATCACTGAGATGGAAAAGTACCTTAGACAGGGCAGATGTCCACACCAGTAGATTAACTTGTCTCTTAGTTGTTGAATTTCTTTCATAAAATAAAGTGCTAAAAAAGCTTATGTTATTCAGTATCTCAGCTCTTAGACATGCAGATCCCACTTTCTTTAATAGGCATGTATGTGTGACTTTAATTAAATGCTGTATTCCAATATATTTTTCCATTTGTTTTCATATTGATATATGCTTTATTAAAGCTTTCTAGGAAATGTGTTCATTTTTTTATTTTCTTCCAGTAGATCAGTATTTCTGTTGGAAAAATAAACACCATGTTTCCATTCCAGCTGTTTCATTCCTCAGCAAATACTCTCTGCAACTAAACCAGCTGGACAAATGAAATGAGCTCATAATCCTTGTGAAAAATGTGGCTGAACCTCTCTGTAACTTGCAGATCACTTATCTTTCGGCTTTTCATTTTCAAGGTTCTTAAAAGTGAAGGATTTTCCCCTTTCTGGTTCACAAAATTTATATAATTGTATTAGATATACTCGAGATCACATATTTTTGGAGAATTAATGTAAGGAGAGCAACCAGAGACAGTAATTATTTTCCCTTTAAAAAAAAAGTCTTTCCCCTCTTTTCTGTCTTCCAGTCGACTGGGGAAAGTGTTGAAGATGTAAAAAAGAAAAATCTCAATTCATTTTATGACTTTGTTGTTTCTAAAAAAATATGTAGGAACTGGTAGCAACAGAAATCAAAACAGTCTACTACTGATATTCAAAGTCAATATGAAGATTTTGTGTGTAAGAGAGATGATTCTCAGTAAACTACAAATTGCAGTGTCTTAAATTTTTTCAGTCCAACTTCTGTTTGGTTTACTCAGTGAAGAATCTTAATCAACCTAATGCATTATTATTACTTTTTTTTAATTTGCTACAATGGTTCCATAAGCCACACTTTCTGTGTTGATTGCATTTAAGTAAGAGTGTCTTCTTCATTTTTATCTTCCAGTTTTGTGAAATCACCATATCAAAGAGAGAAAGGAAGAAGTTAAACTATTTTGTAGTAAGATTGAGAGAACAAGCACCTTTCCAGGTGTTGCTTGGATATTTTGATGAGGGCAAGAGTAAGTAATGAAAATTCAAGCAAAGTGTCAGGCATTATAAGGAATATTGGTATTTCTTGATTAAAACCACTGCTATCATAAAGGAATGGTGTGTAGGTCTTGTGTTTATTTTTTTTTCCTTATGTGATCTTTTTACTTATTTTAAAATTGTAAGAGCTTCTGGAACAGATATCTACTTCACTTTGTGAAACCCCAGCTGGAGTACTACATTCAGGTCTGGGACCACCATTATAAGAAAGACATGGACTTGTTTGAGTGGGTGCAGAGGAAGGCCTTGAAAACAATCAGAGGGCTGGAGCACCTCTCCTATGAAGAAAGGCTGAGAAATTTGGGTTTATTCAGCCTAGAGAAGAGAGGTTTCCGGGGAGACCTTATAGGAGCCTTCCAGTATTTAAAGGAGGTCTACAGAAAAGATGAGGAGAGACTTATACCAGGGAGTATAGTGACAGGACAAGGGGTAATGGTTTTAAACTAAAAAAAAGGTAGGTTTGGATTAGACATAAAGAAGAAATTCTTCACTCAGAGGATGGTGAGGCACTGGAACAGGTTGTCCAGAGAAGTTGTGGATGTCCCATCCCTGGGAGTGTTCAAGGCCAGGTTGGATGGGGTCCTGGACAACCTGATCTAGTGGAAGACATCCCTGCACAAGGCAGGGGAGTTGGAACCAGATGATCTTTAAGGTCACTTCCAACCCAAGCCATTCTATGATTCTATGATACCTGTTATAAAAAATGACTTAAAAAAAATATCAAAGATATCTTGCTGGATGAGGACTAACCATGAACTTTATTCAATCTAATTTTTCTTGCTTGTACTCTGTCCACATGAAATTATATTCTACCAGTCAGATTTATCCTCATTGCTTGTGCAGTGCACATCATGAAACGGACTTGACAATGAATTTCTTTTGGGACTACCACAGCATATTTTTAAAAATTATTGATACACAATGCTAAGATAAAGAAAGGATTGAAGAAAGAAGACAATTTATTTTTATTCAGAAATGAAAAAGACATTCTTCTGATCACCTGTATTTGTTTATTGTCATGTTGAACACTTTAAGGAAATCCCAGTAGTCTTGAAATAACTCCTGTTTCGAGTATATCCACTTTAGGCCAGGCTGAAATGGCTAACATTTCATTCATCATTGTGCAGTCCTTTAAAGCTGAACCACTCTGTTCTGTAATTCCACTATTTGCTTTTGAGTGACTTCTCAGAGTTATCAGCTGTACATAAAAATATTGCTACTGTTCTCACTACTTCTGTTATGATTTGTTTTGCTTTGTTTCTGGTATCTTGTTCTTCAGTGTTTTCTCTGAGGTATCATTTCAACAGTTTTTGCACACTATGTGAAATATTTCACCTGTTTGGCATCTATGTCTATAGTATTAATTTCATGCATGCACATAGTCCAGAAAAGTAACTGTCTGAAACTACATTTCTCTTGCTATTGTATATATCTGGGGAAGAGATGCAGCTGTGGTTTTAGTAGTAGTTTATGACCCAAACCATATATGCTGAGTATGAAAGATATGGCATTCATACAGATAGCCTCGAGAACTATGATTAGGATGTCAGTGATTTTTAATTTCTCATTATTTTTTCTTATTAAACCAATGCAAATGCAATGGAACCATTCAGCAAATTCCACATTCATACCTTCTTTTACTGCATTCAGTATACATTGACAGCTATTATCTCCAGTGCTGTCACTTTACAAAAGTAACAGTCTGAAAAGATTGTTATGGATTGCATAAGTATTCCTATGCTTTCATGGGATTAGTTTTAGCTGTGCTTTAATTCAAACTTTGGCTTCATTTGAAATGTTGAAGGCTTTGATTTTGTTTGAAGGGATTTGAACACTGCTTTCGCTTAAAGTCATGCCTCTCCTTTCCACCAAAGAAATAACAGCGGCATATCTACCTTTAAACATTTAGTTGACAGTGGCAGCTCTAAGGTTTCTTCTTGCTTGATTAAAAATAATAATGCAGATAGGTCACTCAGCCATCCATCACAGCAACATTTTTCTTAATATATTTGTAGTATATTCCAGAACTATTATTTCAGAAGCCCACTGGTCATGATAACCAAAATGCTGTGCAAACTACTCCAAGATGGCTTTGCATTTCACAAGTAAATGACTTATGAAGTTTTTATCCTGAAATCTGAAATAGATTATTTTTATTTCCGTAAAAGTAATCTCTTGGATAACACATTGAAGCACTTTGAGCTACTACATCAAAATACTGTAATTATATTCTAATATTTGCAGTTTAAGCTAACAAAACTTTATTAAAGGTTTGTAAAGGTTTTTTTTTTTTTTTTTTTTTTGTCTCCATAGAAGTTAATGTGCCAGGCTCCTTGTTTCATAGCATAACATGCTGATAATAGGACTGAAGATGAAATTAATGGATTATATTTGTTTTTTTTTTTTTTTGGTTGTTTTTGCATGTAGATTTCCTATTACAAATTCTTTTGCTTTAGTATCTTATGAGTTCAAATGATTTTATTTTTCTGTAATTATATCCATTTAGCCACCTTACTATGCAGGTCATCTACGGAAGAAATAGGAGACTTCTACTTAAATAAATAAATAAATAAATAAAAATTATCTGTTACCAATAGCTCTTTACCTTATCTCACTGATTAATCCTGGAATTTTCCAGGGTTACTAAATTCATATATACAAATTTTCACTTCAGTAGATCCTCACTGAATTCCCACAATGTAGGAGAAATTAAAATTCTTAAAAATCTGAAAGGAGGAAAAGTTTCTCAGAGAAGAATAAAAACTTTCACAGCATTTACTTTAATAGACCTAGGTATTTTGCTAAATTGCAAAAATTCGTAGGCAGTTCTTCAAATCTTCTGTAATCATGTGTATTGTACTTTCTCCATTTTTAATAGCTGCCTTTCAAGACTGAACAGGTTATTACATGCTTTGACATAGCTTCCAAGCCCACTTTTGACTCTGCCAGTCCCTCTTGAATTCTCATAATCACATTCCCAGAAACTTTGTCCTGAGAGAGGGCAAATAAAGCAGCTTAATGAATTACTGTGTAGTTTTTAGTATAGTGCAGTTTCTTCTAGCTCTACAGGTTCAGCCTGGTTAACTGACATAGAAGAAATAAGCAAATAGTTCAGTTTTTTTCCATTTTGTTTTATTCCATCCCATTCCACTGTAGAAGCAGTTCCATAAGAAGGAGTGACTGCCAGATAAAGAATAACTTTATACCTGCCTGGTTTTGTTATTTTTTTTGCTTTTCATCTCAGACCCAAGTTCTTCAGAGTATACATGGAATTCTGGCTCTGTGCAAATCAGCAAGAAAGCTCCCACTGACTTTACTGAATTTATAATTTCACTGAAGGCTACTCTTACCAGAAGATCTATAACAAACTATAGCCTTAACAACCTCCTTTGCTTGTTTCAGCACCCCAGAAAATCAGTTTGGCTGCCACAGAGAGAGGAAGAAAGGTGTGTGTAGTCTTTTTAGTAGTAGTGATTGCTGCTCCTGTCCCTTACCCACAACAGGAACAGCAAAACTCTCTCTTTAGATCTCACCTCTTGCTTTCAAATCCAGTCCCAGTTCTTCCTACATCTTTCTTTTCTGTAGCAGCAGCAAGGACCTCTGCCTCAGTCTCTCATATTTTCAGTGGGGGAAAAAAAATCTGGAACCTAATTAAAACAAATTAGCCTGGACAGAGAACAAAAAATACCTGTTTTCACTGCAGATCATTCGTGGAGTTCAATCTGATTTTTTATTTTTCCACCAAGGTAGGTGAAGGAAAGCTGTTCTATGAATATCAGGTGTTTCCAGGTACATTTTGTGGAACATGACATCTTACTAAAGTATGTTTGTAATTTGTAATCAAAATCACATTTCTGATCTCCTCTAATTTATTTCATTAGATTTTACAATATTTTAAAATAAAAGAGTTTTACTTTATGTTTGTACAGTGCCTATACATCAGGCTTTGTAAATACAAATCCTACTGTCAGTAAACAACAGTTTTCTTACTTTAAAGATACGTTTCTTTCCTCCATGATTAGGATGACACTGAACAGAAACTGTACTTAGAAGAGCTTGTCTCAGTCACAAGACTTATTTGCCACAGCCTGCATTTCAAATGATTCCTTAACCTCTAAAAATGATTGAGTTGAACCCCACATGTAAGAACATCTAAATGTCATAACCTACTCATTAGTGGGAGGAATAAAAAGAAAAAAAAAAATCAAAGAAAGCATAAGTGAAGATAGATTTTGCATGCACTTACTCACCACATGTATCTTAAGAGTTACAATGTCACAGTTAAGAATAAGTACTGAAAAGGAAAGAAAGGACAGAGCTGATCTGAACTCTGTGAAGTTCAAACGTGCAAACCCTCTCAGCTCCAGAAGTGAAGTGACATTGACTTGGGTGGAAATCTGCATAAAGTGGGAAAGCTTGTTTCTTATCTTCACACAATTGTATTTGCTATGGAAAGATCAATTTCCAAGTAGCATTTCAAAATATATGCAAAAAAGCCTGCTGTTGAACCTCCATTATCCCATATCCATTTGGAATGCACATCAGGCGACTGTTAACCCTCTGACTTGTCTATAACACTGCTTACATTCCAATGATCAGCTTCTAAAATAGTTACATGGAAAATAATTCAACTAAGTTGAGAAGAAACAGGAATCATTAGAGAAATCATCCAAATGTTTGAGGCCAAATCATGTTTTGATACAAGGTCACACTGTGTCAATTATGTGTTGACAACATCATATTTGTTGGAAGAACCCCTATTTCAGAAAGCACAGGTGTGTGTTAGGCAAACAAAGCTATTTTTGTGGTGTCTATGTTATTCTAGTATAATATACTGCTTTTTATCTGTCTCTGTTGATTTTGAAAAGAACCAAGAAGATTAAACTGAAGATATGATCAATAACTGTAGGTATCTCAGAGACCTGAGATAGTCCTATTACTTACATCTTTCATCTCACATTCTATGACAGCAATGTATGTTGGGGGTTTGAGGAATGCCTGCTAATGATGTTGGTTTTGTTTACATCAAAGTTAAGTAGAATTTTACTCAATCCCTGATTTTTTTTCTTTTTTTTGAAAGTGAATACAGCTGCAAAATAATGGTAAGATATGGCATTGGTTTTGTTTTCCTTCCCTGCTTCAGTTGAAAGATTTAATATTCAAGGACTCTAATTTTCCAAAAGTTGAGTAATCCAATTTCACTCATTCACTGTAAGTACCACAAGAGTACCACAAGAATCTTCGGCCAAGGAGACTCTTAGGCATTAAGAGACTTTCCAATATTCTATTCTATGGTGTCTAAGTCATTGTAGGCTTAAGGCCTTTATATTTCTCTAATGCAATTTCTGAGTTGTAAACTTGGGATAATATTTTAGTTCTTTCTACACAGCAGTATTATGTGAACAAATATATTAGAAAGGAAGGTTATTCTCATTCTTCAGTACTGAGAACAATACAGGTTTAGCACAGGTGGCTCAGAGCCATGAGTAACTTTACTGGAAATAAGATAAAGGATTCAGAGTTTGTATTGGGTTTACAATATTGGTAATATATGTACCAAGTATAACAAGACGTCTGTACAATGATGCTTGAAAAGAATACCCTTATACCACTTATTTATGCTATGATTCAGAAAACTATAAAATCACGTGGAACCATTTAACATCTCCTTGAATTACTGTACACTGTGACTAATGTTATTAAGTAAAAATGAAAGCTTTTTGTGAGATTTCTCACATTTTTCCAATTTTTACCATTTCTATAGTAAAAATCAAGTATTATTGAGTTTTATTTTGCTGCCTGAGCATCTTCTGCTGAAGAATTTGTGTAAAAAGATTTAACTTTGAAGCCACCTATGAAAAGTAACGGACAAGGAAAGGCACAGGCTGCTTTTGTTTCTGTCTGTACAATTGTCCTTGGCAAGATGAAATAACTGAAATGAATCATGTGCTGTCACCATTACTGGGCAAGTCCTGATGACTTTAGCTTGAGGTTAAACTTAGAAAATCTCTCTGAATATTACAGTTTTGTTTCTCTCTCCATATCTCAGGCAGCAATATACTTTTTTATCTATTCTCCCTCCCACCAAATTGACACAATCAGATTTTGCTGAAAAAGTGAAATATTATTTTCTTCGGGTTTTGTGTGTTTCTCTGAATACAAACTCATGACATTTTCTTGAACTCTGGAGGTAAAATTCTGTATTATTTATTTAGGGATTCGTTCATTCACATATAAAAGCAGACTATGCCTGATCTTTTCCCTGATAGTCTTTAGTGATTGATATTACTGTACTACTATGATACTGATATTACTTTTTCTTTTTGTCTGTCTCTGTGCACAGTTTCAGTTTTGCATACACAGAAAAAGGGTCTTAATATCTTTTTTTTTTTTTTTTTTTTTTT
>VXAL01018205.1:29544-56053 GCA_013399475.1 Chauna torquata | reverse complement strand
GTAAAGTGATGTGTGATTTCTACAATCTTCAGCAAAATCTGATTAATGTAATATTAGGAACATTACTCAAGAACAACTCTTTAAAGAAAAATATTTATTTTCTTCTTCTATGGTAAATAATGTATAGCTTCCTCTCCAGATGGTATCAAGCAAAGCACTTCTGGTGATCTTCTAAATTACATAATTCAAACTTACTATTTTTTTTGCAGAGTAGCAATTCTGTCCATGACAGCCTATAACTCACGAACTCTTTGCTGTGAAGGAAAACAGAATACTCATAAAAATATATATGTTCAGTTTGCCTAGGTTGTCTCAAACTGAACATACATTTTAATGAGGTTTGAAATGGTTAGGCCTTGGTAATGGTTATTGTGGGACTCTAACATTTCTAAGGCTAAAAGATATGATCAGCATTTCAGTTTAAAAGGGTTAAACTGAACGAATATTCCTTTCTGTGATTATCTATTAAAAATGGTACAATTAAAACACTACAGAGTATAGTGTCTCAGTCTTCTGTTTCAGTCAAACAAGAACAAAGATTTTTTTTTCCTTCTTTATGACACATAGTTTGAAAATACACTGTGAACTACATATTCTTAAGGGTAGATATGTACAAAGGATCAAGAGCTGCTGAAAAGAACAAAAAGTCTGAATATGGGCATATCTAACTGCCTTTTTTTCAGAGCTTTGAGAGTATTCTGCATTCATATTGCAAAACCTAACAATGGACAATAAATATTAAATTTCTCCTCCACAGACAGAAATAAGATTTGTACATAACCAGCTGTTCTCTGTCTTTGAACAGTAAAAGCTCATATCTTCCAGGTGAGATGTGACAACAAAGTTCACAGTGTTCAATAAAGATCAAATATTTATACTTTCAAGAGGTAAAGTTCCAGACTGAATGGGGTCAAAGTTTGCTGTGAGGCAGTAATATAGATTACGGTTAATGTTCTTTTGGCATCTTTGAGACCCTGCTTGGCTTCCACTGAAATCAATGGACAAATCCCAATTGAGATGGTGCAGCCTTGGGCTCTTAGATTCTTGTTCCATTCTGTCAAGTAGATAAAAGCATTACAGAAAAGGTCAGTCATATACATTTTACTCATGCTGCCAGTGACTTTGCAAGTGAATATAATTATTTGCATAGCAAGGATTTCTCAGACGGGTAATGCTTTAAAGATCAGACCCTACACTGTAAAATACTTCATGTTTCCTAAGGACAAGATCAAAAATCCATATCATTGCTTTATTTGAAAAGAATGAATTCATTCACAACTCTTAAATGTAAAAGATGCCTCTGCAATAGCAGTAGCTGACAGTTTGATGTTATAACTCATTTGCAGTTCCTTTTTTGCAACGTTTTGATAGGGAAAAATGACAGATTTACCATCCTTGATTTTTAGTTCTAAAAGGCAATTTATAATTAATGATCATGCTTTTGTTATATGTTTTCAAGTGAGAGACTTTAATACTGTAATATTATATACTATAATGTAAATAAACTTGTAATACCAAGTAAAGGTAACATACATCTGATTTTTTTTTTTTTCTAGTGCTGAGAAACAAAATATTCATAGACATTTTATAGAAATAAAGCTCAGATATTCCAAAATCTGAACATCCACAAGCTTCTGAATTGTAATACAAATTACAGTATTACGAATTACAAATATTACTGTGATAAACATGACACTAGACCAGGAATATAAAGAATAAGATTTTCCAACTTATCCTACCTTTGTAACAATCTCAAAGCACAAATTTACATTCGTAAATAAAGTATATAGGAAAATGAACAGTGCTAAATGCATATTTCTGAAGTACAAAAGAACTGAGAATTGAGACTGCATAAAATATTGTACAGAAAAACAGTGATATAAAAATGCTCAGGTTCAAATTCAGTTTCTTAAGCATTTTAAACATTCCTATAAATTCTTAAACAATGTAATCATCATTAACAGGAAATGTGATACCATCTTATTATTGAAGAAATAATGCAGCAGTTTTGGATTTTCATTGATGATGTCGTTCTTTCACTTTCTCCTCTGTAACCTAAGAGAACTCCCTATGAACATTATGCTGGATGACTGTCTTCTATTTGTTCTGCTGTTTCTCTAGTATTGCTTGGGGATAGTGTAAGGTAAAGAACAGAAACAAACAGCACAAACTTCTTTAGGATACTTGTAAAGCTAACCTGAAACACTTTCTTTCTACCTTCACCATTCTTTACAGTGACAAATATATGATAGAAGAGACTGCTAAAAAACAAGCAAACAAATAGCAAACAGACAAAAAAGCCAGCCAAACAACCAAAATGAACAACTTAAAAATAAACCCACAACAACAACAGAAACAAAACCCTCCTTCAGATACTTCCAAAAGCTGAAGACAAGCAGAAATATCAGACCCAAAAGTGACCCAAAGAGAAAGGCAAAGTGCAGGTGTGCAAGCAAATAACACTTTTACCTTCAAAAAAACACTTAGATGCTTTAACTATCTGAATCACTCCAAAGACATGGTCCTGAAACAATGAAAAGAAGGACTTTATTTTGATAATCATAGTTTATTAACCTTTTCTTTTTTTTTTTTTTTTGCAATATTCCTATCACTAAGCTTTTTTTTTAAAAATATTTTTCACTGTAACATTTTCCAATTAGTTTTATTATTAGTGAATTATGTGTTAATCCAGCTTACAGTAAATAAAATGCACAACAGAGCAAATAATTTTTTTTCCAGGAAACATAACTTATTCTCTGTAGGAATGGCTCACATTTTTAAACAAGAAAATTTCAAGATAACCGAATTAACCCTTTAAAAGAGCCTAAACATTAAATTTTAAATATACCCTCAGCATAATTATCTGACCCATGTCAAATGAGGTTAAAAATGTAAAATAGGTATAATTTAGTGGTGACCTAACCAAAATTAGATGAATGTTTTGAATTTAAGTAAAAAAATCAGTACATACCCACAAACACAATATAATTTTATTTTTAAAACAAATGTGAAATTATCTTTTCTTGGTTTTCAGACTAAAATATCTGTTAACAACATGAAGATGGTTTATTTACCTAAGCACAGAATATGCAGGAATGAGAAGTAAGGAAAAATTATAAATTATTTATCCTATGCAAATCTGAGTTTAGATTTTATTTTGGGTACCATTGATGTATGATGTCTTACTTTTACACCTTCCCTCTTTATTTCACATAGATTGCATAGAATCATAGACTAGGAAATGGAAAAATAAAAGTAAATAAACTCACAGAATCATAGAATGGTTTGGGTTTTTGGTTGGAAGGGACCTTAAAGATGATCTAGTGCTAAACCCCCTGCCTTGGGCAGGGACACTTTCCACTAAAGCAGGTTGCCCAGAGCCCCATCCAACCTGGCCTTGAACACTCCCAGGGATGGGGCATCCACGACTTCCCTGGGCAACATGTTCCAGTGCCTCACCACCCTCTGAGTGAAGAATTTCTTCCTTATGTCTAATCTAAACCTACCTTTTTTTAGTTAAAACTATGACCCCTTGTCCTGTCACTATACCCCCTGGTAAAAAGTCTCTCCTCATCTTGTCTGTAGGCCCCCTTTAAATATTGGAAGGCTGCTATAAGGTCTTCCTGGAGCCATCTCTTCTCAAAGTTGAATAACCCTGACTTTCTCAGCCTTAAATTTATAGAACTGAAGATAATAACAGAAAGACAGAGAGAACACTGATCACAAAAAAAAATAAATAAATAAATTACAATTCATCATTTTCAGTTATGGCTTTCAAGTCATTGAAAAGTGAATATTAAGGCCTTATTAGAAAAAAAAATACAAACCAAACAGTATGCCTATTTGCCTACTGAAAGAACAAATCACATAAAACAGAGTTAAAAAAATATATCTTTTTTTTCCACTATTTTTAGAGAGAAAGATCTCCAAGGAAGGCCATTAAATCTTACAGAATAATATGTTTCTAGGGAAAAAAAAAAAGGCCTTTAAAAATACAAGTAGAAAATAAATTCATGACAGACTTCCATGATAATTTATTCAGGATATATATAGTACCAGACCACCTATGAGTATAAAGTTAAATCATAATCATGAATCATATTTAAACATACAATCGCATTTCTGCTGAAGAACCAAAGAAAATGATACAGTGCTTCTGTCAGCTTTTTGCTTTTTGTATTTTGTATTAGCAGTGTGTGAAAACACCAGTCCTGACCCGGCGTAAAATTATGTTGATGCAGATTGATAGTAACTGATCTGGTGTCTTTCAGACTGTGATGATCCCTTTGAACAGTTAGTAACAAATTGGAATGATAGCGGTGATCTGGTACTTGTTCTGTATATAACACAGACACAGCATTTTTGATCACGTCCAAAGAATGGATTTATTATCCCATAGAAATCTGACTTAAATTTTGAAAAGACAGTTAAATATGAGAAAGTTAGAATGGCTAACTATCTAGAACTATCTATCAAACTAGGTAGAACGGGATATAGCATATGAGACATATATAATGACAATACCGATGTTCCTTGCCATCCCAAATGAAAACACATTTGCTTAAATTTCTTCTGTTGAAGAAAACTGAACTGTACAGAAATTCAGATATGGAAGCTTGCACTATTTCACCATATCTCATTTATATGACCTGACATGTGCCCTTGCCGCTAAGCAGAATAACAGTATTCTTGACTGCATGAGGCCTGATATCGCCAGCAGGTAAAGAGAAGTGACCATTCCACTCAGCATTGGTGAGGCCGTATCTGGAGTACTGTGTCCGGTTCTGGGACGAGGCAATCAGCTCCAGTGCAGGTGTATTGTGCAATGGAGCAGGGGATCATGGCATATAGGGTGCGTTTCCTGAGATGGGGAAAACACAGGGGAGCACAGGGACCCACCAGGACCAAGCAGCTCTTGAGAAAGTGGCTGACAAGACATGGGTGGGGCCAGGAGCAACAGCAGCCACCCCCTCATGTGTACAAAAGGCAGCCCTAGGGAGCACTGTGACCATGGCAGGCAAGCAGGACAAGGCATGTCAGTCAGGTAGCAGTGCAGCAGTTTGTACGGGAGGGTTCTTCTCTGAGAACCATTCCACTGGCCAAATAGGAAACATGAGGTACGTATAACTGAGCAACCGAGGACTGTTCAGCGACCATTTGCACTGGTCAAGGGCACTCATCCAACCTGACCCTCAAAGCAGAATAGTAGGCACTCATCTGAGAGCAAAGACTGCAGCTCCGGCTGGGGAGTCTGCACCACTGTGGTGGTTTTACCCAGTTAAACAGCCAAACTCTACCACAACAGCTCGGTTACTCCCCCTCCTCAAAGGAACAGGGGGAGAAAATATGAAGGACAAGGGCTTAAGGGTTGAGATAAGGACAAGAAGGTTGCTCACTAAGTACCTTCACAGGCAAAACAGACTCAACATAGGGAGATTAATATAATTTATTATATCACTAGTGGACTAGAGCAGTGAGAAACTAAAAGCAAACTAAAAATACTTTCCCCCCATCCACCCTCTTCCACCTCCTCCCCCCGAGCGGCGCAGGGGAATGCGGAATGGTGGTTGCAGTCAGTCCATATTGCTTGGTCTCTGCTGCTCCATCATGGTCACTCTCTGCCCCTGCTCCAGCGTGGGGTCCCTCCCACGGGATGCCGTCCTTCCCAAATGGATCCTGCATGGGCTTCCCACAGGCTGCAGCTCTTCAAGAGCTGCTCCAACATGAGTCCATACCACGGGGTCCCTCCTTCAGGAGCAAAGTGCTCCAGCATGGGTCCCCCATGGGTGGTAGCTCCCACCGATCACCTGCTCCTGCATTGGCTCCTCTCCACTGGCTACAGGTCCGGCCTGGAGCCTGCTCCTGCGGGGGCTTTCCATGGGCTGCAGCCTTCTTCAGGCCACATCCACCTGCTCCACCGTGGGCTCCTCCACGGGCTGCAGCGTGGAGATCTGCTCCGCCGTGGTACACCATGGGCTGCAGGGGGACAGCCTGCTCCACCATGGGCCTCACCACAGGCCTCAGGGGAGCTTCTGCTCCGGTGCCTGGAACACTTCCTCCCCCTCCTTCTTCACTAACCTTGGTGTCTGCAGGGCTGTTCCTCACTCCTCTCACTGCCAGCTGCTGTTGCGCAGCAAATTTTTCCCTTTCTTAAATCTGCTCTCACAGAGGCACAACCAACATCGCTCATTGGTTCAGGACTGGCCAGCAGTGGGTCCCTTTTGGAGCCGGCTGGAGCTGGCTCTTATCTGACATGGGGCAGCTTCTGCAATCTTCTCACAGAAGCCACCCCTGTGGGCCCCCTGCTACCAAACATTTACCACGTAAACCCAATACAACCATCTACCCCAGCACTGTTTGAAGCATTCACCCAGATGGAGCTGCTGGAGGGGGAGAGTGTAGTCCAGACCTCATACTACAGGAAGTGTCTAGACCTTTCCCCTATGTCATGGACAGGTGGCAGACCTACCTGCAAGAGGTGTGCCCAGGTGAAGGACCTCCTGCAACAGGTGGCTGAGCTGCAGGAGGCGGTGAGAAGTCTGTGTAATGTCAGGGAGGTTAAGGAGGAGTTAGATGGCTGTTTCCAAGTGCAATCTGTAGTGGACCTAGAGCCAAAGAGCCAAAACTCCCTCACCAGCATGCACAAGAGGGAGGGAGGCAGGTAATGGAGAAAAGTGGAAGCTTGCAATGGCACAGACTAACAGGAGGAAGAGACTTCCCCCAAAGCCTGAGGTGCCATTGCAGAACTGCTTCGCTGCTCTGTGGACTCAAGAGGAAGGACCTGTCACATTAGGAGAGACACCGGAGCTGACTAAGGCAGCCCAATCTGCTCCCTGTATAACAACTAGTGCAACCAAGAAAAGGCGATGGGTCATGGTAGTAGGCAACTCTCTTTTGAGAGGTACAGAGGTACCCAGTTGCCAACCTGACCCACTCTCAAGAGAGGTGTGTTGTTTACCAGGGGCTTGTATCAGGTCATCAAAAGATGACCAAGCCTCGTAAAGCCCACTGACTATTATTGGCTGTTGCTGTTTCATGTGGGCACCAGTGATACAGCCAGGAGTAGTCTGAGGAGTATCAAGAAGCATTACAGAGCCTTGGGAGCAGTAGTAAGGGACTCTGGAGCACAGGTGTTTTTTAACTCAGTCCTTCCGGTCAAAGGGAAAGGATTTGAAAGGGTCAGTCAAATCTGACAAATCAGCAGATGGTTACAGGACTGCTGCCACAGCCAAGGATTCGGCTAGTTAGACCATGGGAATCGCTTTGAGAAACCTGGTCTACTGGGGTCAGATGGGGTCCATCTGTCTGAGGAGCGAAAGAGCATCTTTCGTTATAAGACTTACCAAGCTGGTGAAGAAGGCTTTAAAGTTGCTGGGGGAGGGGAATGTTGATGCCAGCATTAGCAACGGCTGCTCAGAGACAGGAAAAGGAACAGGGGTCAATGTGAGAGCATCTGAATAGCAGCACAAAGGAATGCCAGCAAGTAAGTAAATTTCATTAGGGGCCCAATTTAAATACCTCTATGTAAGCATGCGTAGGATCAGAAATAAGCAGGGGGAACAGGAATTTTTAACCCAGTCTCAGGGTTATGATATCACAGGCCTCAGGGAGACATGGTGGGATGGCTAACATGACTGGAATGCTGAGATGGATGGCTACAGTACAGGAAACAATCTTTGGAGTCAGTTTGTCATACTTTTCATAGATGTTGAGCCCCAAGGCATCAAATCCCAGCCAAAGGTCTCTTCCTTTCTTATTCTTGATTTCACAGTAGTTGATTCCATACTTCTCCAGGTCTTGAGCAGTCTTCAAGTATTCCAGCATGGCATTTTCTTTGAGCATACCACTGTGTTCAGCATGCCAAACCTGGATCTGTTCTTCCTACTGGTCTCACTGGGAGAGTTTATGCTGATCCATTACCCTTTGGGGGATCAGATGCTCTGAACTGAGGTATCCAGGCTTGTGCACATCTTTGTTGCAATCTCCAAATTTGGCCTGCACAGCATAGGAGCCAAGAAGTACTGCTGTTTCAGCAAGGCAGTAGGTCTCATCACTGAGGATCCCTTCCTTCACCTGCAGAAAGAAGAGCTACTGCATGAAGTCCTGGATCAGCTCTTCAGATACATCCACTGGGAAGAACTTGACATGGAACTTGAATAGGAGGGGCTGAGAGGAAACCTTTTTATCTTAGCTTTAGCCAGATCTGGAATCCTTTGTAGACCAGAGTACCACACCTTGCAAACCTAGTATTTTAACCACCTGGTCAAACAGCTATGTACCTGTAGTGTTTGGCTGGATGGCAAACTCCAGCTCTGCATCCGCAGTAACAAGTCGAACACTGACCTGCTTTGGCATTTTCAGCACTCTTCAGGAGAGAGAGGCAGAGGAGAAGAGAGGTAGGGTAACCCTCTACCTTAGGAAAAGTCTGGACTATATGGGGCTTAGTTATGGTGATGAAAGGGTCAAGTGTTTCTGGGGGAAAGGACAACAAGGGAGATATTGTGATAGGAGTATATTATAGACCACCTAACAAGGATGAAGAAGCAGATGAAATATTCTATAAGCGTCTAGGAGAAGTGTCATTATCACTAGCACTCATTCTCATGGGAGACTTCAACTTCCCAGATGTATGCTGGAAATACAATATAGCTGAGAAGAAGCAAACTAGGAGATTCCTGGATTGTGTGGAGGATAACTTCCTGACACAGGTGGTGAGGGAACCGACTAGGGAAGGTGCCCCACCCGACCTGTTGGTTGTTGACAGGGAAGGTCATGTGGGTGATGTGTTGGCTGGAGGCTGTCTTGGGCACAGCGATCACAAGATGACAGAGTTCTTGATCTATGGGAAGGCAAGGACGGCATTCAGCAGAACTGCTACTTTGGGTTTTCATAGGGCTGATTTTGGTCTGTTTAGGGACCTGGTTGACAGGGTCTCTTGGGAGGCAGTTCTGAAGGGCAAAGGAGACTAGGAAGGCTGGACATTCTTCAAGAATCTTGAAGGCACAACAGCAGGCCATCCCTATGTGGAGAATCTCCGTACTTTATTGGCTACAGTGGAAACACAGTGGCAAGAGATGAGGAAAAGGCTGAGATAGTTAATGCATTCTTTGCCTCAGTGTTCATTAGTAAGACTAATTCTTCTCAGGGCACCCAACCTGCTGAGCTGGATGACAGAGGCAGGGAGCACAATGAAGCCCATATAATTCAAAGGGAAATGGTTAGCAACCTACTATACCACTTGAACACCCACTCATCTATGGGACCAGATGGGATCCACCCAAGGGTGCTGAGGGAGCTGACAGAAGTGCTTGCCAAGTCACTTTCAATAATTTACCAGAAGGTCTGGGTAACCTGGGAGGTCCCAGCTGACCGGAGGTTGGAGAATGTGACACCCATCTACAAGAAGGGAAGGAAGAAGGATCTGGGGAGTTACAGGCTTGTCAATCCGACCTCGGTGCCAGGGAAGTTAATGGAGCTGATGATCTTGAATGCCATCAGAAAGCACGTACAGGACAAGCAGGTGGTCAGATCCAGCTGGCATGGGTTTACGAAAGACAGGTCCTGCCTAACTAACGTGATCTCCTTCTCTGACAAGATGATCCACTTAGTGGATGAGGGAAAGGCTGTGGATGTTGTTTACTTGGAATTTACCAGGGCATTAGATACTATTTCCCTCAGCCTTCTCCTGGACAAACTGGCTGCTCATGGCTTGGAAGGATGTACTTTTCTCTGGGTTAAAAAACCAGCTGGGTGGCCAGGCCTAAGGGGTCATCGTGAATGGAGTTAAATCTGGTTGGTGGTCAGTCGCAAGTGGTATTCTCCAGGGCTTAGTATTGGGGTCAGTTTTGTTTAATATCTTTATCAATGATATTGATGAGGGGATTGAGTGTACCCTCAGTAATTTTGCAGATGACACCAAGTTGGGTGAGAGTGTTGATTTGCTTGAGGGTAGGAAGGCTCTGCAGACGGATCTGTATAGGCTGGATTGATGGGCTGTGTCCAGTCACATAACATTCAACAAGGCTGAATGCCGAGTGCTGCACTTGGGTCATAAGAACTTGATGCAGTGGTATAGGCTTGGGGAAGAGCAGCTGGAAAGGACCTGGGGGTGCCGTTTGACAGCCAGCTGAAAGTGAGCCAGTACAGTGCTCAGTTGGCTAAGAAGGCCAATAGCATCCTGGCCTGCATCAGAACTGTGGCAAGCAGGACTAGGGAAGTGATTGTCCCTTTTTAAATGGCACTGGTGAGACCGCACCTCAAATATTGTGCCCAGTTTTGAGCCCCTCACTACGTGGAGGATATGGAGTTGCTTGAGTGTATGCAGAGAAGAGCAATGAAGCTGGTGAAGGGACTAGAAAACAAGACATATGAGGAGAAACTGAGGGAATTGAGGCTGTTTAGTCTGGGCAAAAGGAGGCTGAGGGGACACCTCATCACTCCCTTTAACTACCTGAAAGGAGGTTGCAGCAAGATGGGTGTTGGTCTCTTTTCTCAGGTGATAATGTTGTCCCAAAACTGGGTTCTCTATCCAGGGTGCAAAGAGATGATTAACACAGTCAAGATATTTGTTTATTTCAGATCTCCACAGAGACAAGTGCTAGGTAGGAGCTCCACAGAGGTAGCACACCTTTCAATACTGCAAGTACATCTTTATACACATCAGTTACACACAAACTTACTACTATTGGTAGTTAAATGAGCATGACAACTTCCAATTGGCTAATCTCCTTTCCTGCTTCGGTTTAAAGGCACAGAGACACTTTAATTTACTATGCATGTCCCACGAGGAGTGAGCTTGAAGTGAGGAAAGGGCTCTTTCTGACTAGGAGGTGTGGTTTTCAGATGTAAATGAGGATAGTTCACCCAAAGTTGTCCAACAACTCGTTTTTCTCTCTTATCTGTTCCTTATCCCCTTGTTGACAATTGTTGGATTATGTGTTTGGTCAGAACTCCTTTTCCTTTGTTCTTAGTGTCTGATCTTATCATGTAATCTTCTCCTTTCTTGAGCCATGGTGTCCTTGGTTGCATATTTATGGCTTAATCTTCTGTGACTAACCTCCAACCATTCATCACATCTCCTTCTCAGTGAAATTCCACTAGCTGTTACTTCTACAACAGAACATGAGGCAATGGTCTCAAGTTGCACCAGGGGAGGTTTAGATTGGATACAATGAAGAATTTCTTCACAGAAAGGATGGTTATGTTTGTTTAACAGGAGAAGCATTTTTGCATCCATTGGCCCCATAAAAAATAGGATCGCCATTGCTAATAATGGGCCACACGCCTTGTACGGACTGTGCCTTAAGTAGACTGTGCAAGACCCCAGGCCTAGCCTATTGTTATCAGTTGAATATGGAAACTGACTGTAATGCTTCATAGCAGGTGTCTGTTTTTATGATGTTTAAGAGTGAGACAACGGCAAAGGCTTTGAAAACATGGGCACAGGTCGAAAGCAGGGGCCTCAGAACCATAAACGGCTCAGTGATAGTCAAGTGCTGGTCATTTAAGAAGCTCAACATCAAGAGATGTGAAAAGACAACTTTTGCTCTAAGGAAAGAAGCAGCAGCNAAAAGAAGAAGAAGAAAAAAAGAATAAGGCACCACACCTGTGGGGACCTGAGAAACAACCTCCATCTCACCACATCAAATATGATGCCAGGGGCCGGGGTTTACCTGGAAACTTAGATGTCTAATGAAAGGATTAGAACGCAAATTAAGGCATGAGTAAAAAAGAAGGTACACACTTCTTTTTCCTGGCTTTTCTCCAGAAGGGCTCTTTAGCCTGACCGTGTCGATGACTAAGGCCATCAAGAACCATAACCATTAGTATTAACTGTGACATCAGCTGCAAACATTGTATGTTCAAAGATAATGTAGGATATGATTAAGAACTGATGAGTTTAAATAAGCACAGATAATGAATGAGTAAAAGCTAACCGTTGTTAATATGTGTTAATGAATGTTAGACTAGTAATGTTATATTTTTGAAGCCCGAAACTGGTTTTATTTATCACTTTTAATCGTTTCTGTCACATCAATCTCTAATTCTCTGAAATACATATACGCAGTAGGAACAGTTACCTCTATAATTGATTACATTTCTAAATAACTTCTCTTTACGCATTTTAAGTCAACATTTAAGACTTTGTTTTGGATGTTGTTTTACATTCAGGATCTTGTTATGTGTAAAAATGGGCTGTTTCCTATCCTGTGTCTGCATCCTTTCAACACCACATTTTAATCTGGAACCACAGACAATTTACTCCACACTTGGTATTGCCATAAACTAGGGCTAAACTGAAACAAACTTAAGTTATATTGACTTTACTGTTAGGCAATTGTTATTACGGCACTAATTGTGTCAAAATCATCTCAGGCCAAGACAAACCCAGACAAATCCTGATGCCTTTTTTGATAGGTTAATGAAAAGCCTGTGGCATTTCATTAGTAGCAGCAAAATTCAAATTTACTGAGCTATGTTATCAAAATCATACAGTTCAGTTTCATAGTTATTATCCTAACCTTTAATGAGACAGTGAATAATTAGCATGGGAAACATCTTAGAACACTTTGTCAATGTTAGATATAAAGTCGGATGTTGAAATGGTTCTCTAAATAAATATTCCTCAGTAGGTGTATGTCTCAATTTCAATTTGTCATACTTAATTTGCTTGTTAAAATGGAATATGCACAACATATTTCCAGACAAGATGATTGAGCTTTCCTATTTATCCACTTTATCCTTTCCTTGCTGCTATACATAATCATGTTGTCACGTTATTAATTAGATGGTATGTTGTGCATATTTCTAGTAAAAGATGGTGAATAGTGAAGGCCCTTCTAACTTTTCATCTTGTATCTTCAGTTCCTACATTGCATGTGTCAAAATAGTTCTAGATTTAAGTGTGTGTACAGAGATACTTTAGCCTGAGACAGGGGAGGCGTCTAGCTAATGCTTAAATCCACATGGATACCTAGCCTTATTAAATCCTTTTAGAAGATGAATTAGATCTTTCCCTTGGTTTTGCTGTTTTGAATAATATGAAAAGGAAGTATATTTTTACACATGGAAATTACTATGCATATATGAACTTAAAATAAACATATCAATCATGTTAATTTGGTGGAGCATATGGCAGGATCAAATGAAAAGCTGTATGCAGTGAGTACATCCATAGGTTGATTTTTTCCCCATATTATTATTATTTTTTTTCCAATAATTTTTCCTCATCCTCATTCTCAAGTCTGCCTTTGTTAATTTTCATCTCTGTATTAACATGATGTGACTTTTTCCTTATGGACAGCTTCAATCTTTGTTCCATAATTTCTACTTATATATAAACATACGTGCTGAAGTAATTTTACTCTGGAATTTACTTAAACCATCTAAATATGTTGATGTTTGCTTTTGTGTCATCTTTTATCATTAACTTGTTGAATTATGCAATTTGGGGGCTTTAACCTTAGCTTATCAATCCTTCCTTCTATCATCTTAATAATTTTGTTTTTTAGCAGTCTGAATTTGACTTTTCTGTAACATGGGGTGGGATTCCAGATTGAACAAAACTGTATTTAGTGATGGGATTCAGCTCCACATTGTGGACAACTAAATTTAGGTAATTACAATCTGGAGCTGAATGCTATTTTAGTTTTGGGTGACTAAGCTGAAGATCAAAATATGATCTTGCATGATTTCTGAGGTTGTATTTAGCTTCTAAGCTTTTTTTTTTTTCTCCTAAAGAATACCTTTCTCATTTCAAAATCAGAATATCCTTAAGATATATTTACAATTCATTAATGTTAAGTATAAATATATCAGAGAGCTAGAGTCAATAGCAGAAATCAATTAGTTAAATTAAAATCAGTTGTTCTGCACCTGTGATGCGGTGATACTAGGTACAGGCTGGGACATGAGTGACTAGAGAGCAATTATGCAGAAAGGGATCTGGGAGTGCTTGACAGTAGGCTCAACGGGAGTCAGCAGTGCCCTGGCACTGCTCTATGCTCTACCAACGGGTGCCCTGGCAGCCAAGAGGGCAAACCACATTTTGAGCTGCATTAACCACAGCATAGCCAGCTGGTCAAAAGAGGTGATTCTGCCTCTGTATTTAGCACTGGTATGGCCTCACCTTGAATATTGTGTGCAGTTCTGGGCTCCACAATATAGGAAGGATTATTATTAAGATACTTGAATGCATCTAGAGGAGGGCAGGAAAGCTGGTAAAAGGGCTGGAAGGCATGTCCTGTGAGGAGAAACTGAGGACACATGCTTTGTCTAATCTGGAGAAAAAGAACCTAAGAGGTTACCTCATTGCTCTCTACAACTTCCTGAGCAGCAGAAATGGAGAGGGAAGTGCCAATCTCTTCTCCCTGGTAACTAATGATAGGACGCATGGGAATGGCATAAAGCTGCGCCAGGGCACAATCAAACTAGATATAAGAAAAAATTTCTTTACCATGAAGGTGGTCAAACACTGTAACAGGTTTGCTAGAGAGGTGTTTGATGTCCCACACCTGTCAGTGTTCAAGAGGCATTTGGACAATGCCCTTAATAATGTGCTTTAACTTTTGGTTAGCCCTGAAGAGGTCAGGCAGTTGGACTAAATGACCTTTGAAGGTCCCTTCCAACTGAACTATTCTAAGTCTGTTCAAATATGTGGCAAAATATCTTTCAGAATCACCTCAGATGATGAAGAAGGGATCAGTATTAATTAAATGGAACAGTGTATTCCTTATAATTCTTCGTATAGTTCTACGTGTAAAAAAGTATGGAGCCACAGAGATTGCTGTGACCACAACTTAGAAGCAGCTGTGAAGGCTATCAGCTACACAAATTTCTTACCTCTTGAGCAGAATTCTGCAAGGATTAATTCACTTTGTTTGTATTGTTATATTGAGTAAGATTCATTGACACTCATTGCACCTAAACTCACACACTGTTTCTGTCTTCTTCCTTGTGGTGCCTATTGTACCTATGTTAGGCAAATGTTCACAGATACAAAAAATACAGACTTGGGAGCAATTTCCTGTATAAAATCTATTCAGATCCATAGAACTGCCTATCCTCCTTTCAGGGGATTTAGCCAATGGTTTTAATGGAACATGCTTTGAGTTCATGTTCATGTACCCTTGAGTCAAGTATAAAGTGGTGCAATCACAGCCATTTTCATTAAAAAGCATAGATGCAGTAAATGGATTATTCTATTGACTGGAGTTCTCACCTTGAAAACAGGGGGTCAAGTTCAGTGATTTTGTTAGAGAAAACAGTCTTTTCGATTCTACTGGCTGGCTTTAAAATATTCTTGGCGAAGTCCTTTTTCTCCACCTGTACTGCTGAGCGGCCAGTTGACTTACTGCAGCTCAGAACGTCAGAGTGGCAGGTGCAGAAATAAAACAAGTGAAAATACATATGACTCTGCTATCTAGTGGATAGATCATTAACTGGGAGAAGACAGAGTAAGGGTTGTTTCCCTGATTTATCCTTATTTTGTTATTGCTTTTAAAATAACATACCTAAATGCATCTGTGAACAGGACTCAGGTCATTTCATCTTCTTATCAAGTGACTTAACAACTTACAGCATGTCCTACTATTATACAACTTCCCTAAATATCTTTTACTTGATATTTTTACCAGAGGCCAGATTTTGGGACAAATGAATTATTTGAGAACTCTATGAGAGTCCTTATGAATAAGTATTTTGGTGGTACTTGTTTTGTTTGTTAGTGTAAATGATATTATTATTTCAGGCCTAATTTCTCACATATTTTTTTCACCACATAGTCCACTACATCTATTATCTTCCCTAGTTAGGGTTTAGACAGCCACCATAGTGAAAAAATACAAAGGCTAGAGAGGGGGAAAAAACCATTGCTGTACCGGCAGTTTTAGAAGTGGCTCTGAAAAGAAGATAAGTGAGCACAGGCAAATGGAATATCTTTAAGTGAATGACTATATTCACAGTTTGACGAATTAAGATAATGCATAACTTTCTGCAGATGCAGGGTCTTTTTGCTTCAGAAAATATGACTGAAACCTATTGGAATTACATATAGTACCTTATTCTTCACTGCAGATGAGGGAGACAAAACCTGATGTGTTGCAGTTCAGCTAAGTGTGTTGTAAATGTTTTCTTCAAAACCTTTTTCCTATAAGCCTTAATGAAAAACATATAACAACACAAAATTGAAGTCCTACAGAGGGAAAAATATTCAATCAAGAATAAGCATAAATTAATAATAAAGGAAAACCCTTTCTCATAAAGATATAGATAAGGCAAAAAAATTCTGTGTAGAACATCCTTTATTCAGAAAATGGTGTTTCTTCTATTTTAAAGTGATTACTGGAAACATATCATTATCATTATCACTTTCATGATTCCTTTTATGACTAAAATACTATGAAAGAAATGTTTTTATTTCTATAAAAACATTTAATTTTAATTAAATTAAAATATTTAAGTATATTTTAACCGTTGATAGCACAATGAAACAGTTTGTGGATATTTCACTTTAAATAAAGAATTAGGATCTAACTTCTTAGCAGACTGTACAACTGAACCAAATCTTGATATCTCAGAATTTTCCGCAGGAAGATGATTCCGAATTTGAAGATGAACTCTAACGTAATACTTTTTATTTTCTCTTCAGACAGCTTAATGAATCCAGAATCTTTACATCACATTTTACACTGACTGCATAAATGTAGCAAAGTAAATTTCCAAAGTAATTAGATTTTTGTCTTTTGATAAAGTGAACCTATATTGTATTCCAACTGATTACACTTTTCATAGTCAGTACATTCTATACAAGATTATCTTCAGGATTTTCAGTTACTAAAGTTGTAATATTTTAAGCAGGAGAAAAAAAAAAACATAACAAAATTAAATTAATTCTAGTGTTCAAATGCTATACCCTGAGCTTAACCGGGTTTATTTTATTATTGTTATTACAAGATTTTCAGTGATCTATTAAGTCTAATCCTACACAGACTCTGGCCTTCAACAAACCTGATATAATGATAAATCTGCTGCTAAATATAAGCTCCATAAATTCAAAGTTTTTTACTTTTTGTGTGATGACAAAAGCAAAAATAAACTTGGTTATTTACTGGAGATGTATGTCTTATCAAATATAAGCAATGGAATTTTCAAGGAGACCTTGACTTATAAGCTGAATGATTGAATGTCACCTAAGAGAGTATTTATGAGCCACATTAAAAAAAGTAAGCAAACAGAATGTCAGTCTTCCATGTCTGAAAGATACCACACACAAAAAACACAATCGTTCCTCCTTTTCTTCTTCAGAAAATTCTAATCTAGGCATAGGGACTGAAAATAACTGACTAAGGTATCACTGTTTGTTCTAAACTGTGACTGTAACACTACATGACATCTTATATGATTGTCCAATTCACTTCTAATGTTGCTGAGTTCCCTAAATACAAGTAGTCATGGTTGTAGGTGTTTTTGTTTTGTTTTGATTTTGATTTTGTTTTTGATTTTGTTTTCTGGAACTGTTTAATGTAAATTATTGCAAAATGTAAAGGGAACTGGTCAAAATACATCAAAGAAAAAGTATCATTCATTCAAAAAGCTTCATTGCACCATTGCATTCCTAGGCAGAATGTGTTAAATCCTGTCTGAAATATTGATGATGAGTAGTAGCTACAGTGCAAAGATCAGGGCTACTCTGACTTCTTGCTTTCTCTGCAACAATAGTGTTAAACACATGAAATAAGCTGATGAATTTCACTGGTTTTGGAAATTATTATTATCTTTTTAGTTTAACCAGCAACAAGCTGTTTCTTCATTTGGCTTCATTTAATTGCTGTAGTTATTATCATTAACAATTTCTATATGAATGTTATTGTCACTACTAATGAACTTTAAAATTGTGTGCTAGCTTACATCTCAGTTGATTTCAGTCAGATGAATCAGATTAGAAGTGGATAAATATTTCAATTCCATTAGCTAAAATAATGCAAAAAGGCAGGTGTTTGTTGTTAGCACTGTTATCTTTTATACTGTTTTAAGAGATATATTATTTTGTTAAGCTATAGTTGATTTAATCAAAGAAAGAAAACTTTAAGAAAAGAAAGAAACCTTAAGATCAATGTTTCTTCCCAAGGAAAATCCTTAACCAGGAAAAATAAGCATCACAGTTTCTCCATGCTTTCTGCATAGCTAAATACACTTCTCCAACATACATAAAAGCAATGATATGAAGTAGGAGTTATTCCAAGAAAGAGGAAGGGCCAAAGGGAACCCACCTTCCTTGAAAGATTAAATTCTAGGAATACCGTACTTTTACAAATGCTTTACATAATAATGCTTCCTGTCATAATTTGTCTTTAGAAAGAAAGAAAGAAAGAAAGAAAGAAAGAAAGAAAGAAAGAAAGAAAGAAAGAAAGAAAGAAAGAAAGAAAGAAAGAAAGAAAGAAAGAAAGAAAGAAAGAAAGAAAGAAAATAATTAACCAAATAAAAAAAATATATCAATAACATTCTCTTCTCTTTCTTTATTAAGTTTGCTCTGAGAATGCCTATTGGATTAACATCATCTCTGGATTAACATCATCTGTACCAGTTTAGGTAGAGAGATCCTGATCTAGGCAAGTTACAAGTAAAGAACAGAACAACTTAGCTCTATCAGTTTGAGGAGTTTCTTGAACATTCCCAACTGTAACAGGTTGGTTTCATTCCTGAAATATAGATATCTAGCTTTTTAAAAACTATAAGGTATCTATCTGGCTTTCCATGCCAAGCTGGAAAGGTACAGTTCTCTTAGTTGTCTTCTGTTGTATCTGCTTTCCTTGTGCAGATGTCTCAGATTCCACAAGGTGTCTCAGATAGAAGTGGAAACTGAAGTTAAAGAAACTGAACAAAGCCCAAATGTCTGACAAACACTTAATCTTAGTTAGAACTTTCCAAAATTGAGTAGCAGTTGATAGTAGACTAGTAGAATTGCAAATTTCCATTTAGGAATTTGTGCATTCTAAGTTGGAATTGTCCTCTATGCTTCTTTGACAATAAGAAATTACTGAAGGCACAGAAAAGACAAGTCTTTGATTTCTCTCCTGATTTCTCTTTCTCTTCTTTCACCCAGAATGGACACTGGAGGGAAAGTAATGGATTCACACCTGTAATGCTTGGCCAGATGGTAGCTTAGACATTTCTAATAGGTGTGGGAGGCTTTAGAGTACTTAGTGAAATTTACGGAAATTTGAACACTTAACCTCTAGCAAGTCTCTACTAAGAATATGCATACCACAGTCTTTCTAAAGCTTATAACTAGGTCAGACAAGGACAGATTTTCACAGGAATGGCAAGAAGGAAATCCATTATGCAAAAGTCAGTTCTTTGCCAAATGTCAAGTCTCTATCCTATAGCTTGGTGTTATAACAGCATTTGAAAGAACAGATTGCCAGAATTCTATTAACATTCAAAAATACTGTATTTTCCCTTAGCTTCATGCAGTAGCTGAAGTATTTTTGCTAGAAGTTAAAAAAGTCTGCAGCATCATCAAAATTTCAGCTTGAGGTAATTCTTAACCTAACTCGGTAAAGTCTGAATAAATAATAAGCACCTGAAAAATGGTCCAAAAATCAAAGTTTCTGGGAATCTTGAAAACAATATCTAATAGACCTACCAGTAACAGAAGAGACTTGCCAGAATAGCGTGCTTTATTCAAGAAAAACACCTTTGAATTGATAAACTTCACATTAAACTTCCACATTAAACTCAGCACAGTCTTAGAAGCAGGGTCCTATTTGTGCTAATTAAGTCAGTGGGACTAACTACTGGACTAAAATTATTCAGGTTTGGCCTGAAAGCTAAAATAGAAGAGAAGCATTTAAGTGAGCAAAATTCCATCTATTAGCATAATTTTTAATACCAGAAATAAATTCTCAGCTGTCTGATCAGTGAACTATAAATATTTCATTTATTTCATTTCATTTCTTTAGTATGATTTTCCTCAATTTCAGGTTTATTTTCAGATTTATATACTACTTTTTGATATTACAATGATAATTTGCAAATTAAAGAAATGAGAGAAAAGCTTTCTGTTTCTTCTCAGGGAAAACTAGAATCTCTTCATGTTCAAGACTTCTTCAGGTCAAGACATACATCATCACTTTTTCAGTGTTGGATTCTGAAGCATATCTCCTAACATTTTTACTGGTAAATAGTTCCCGCATATAGTTATTCATAAAAATAGGTTCCAAAATCATGGACACTACTTACCAGATGTATGTACTACTTGCATAAATGTTTTAATCTTTATGATTAGAACTGTAGTTATTATTACTTTATGGAAAAGATCTCACCCTCTGTCTCTTCTGTATATGTCTTATGTTTTCAGTGTAGGATTAATGTTAAGGCATTCTGAGATAAAAATATTATGTTTTGTTCCAACTCAGATCTGAGCCTTAAAACTCTGGCAGAAATGGCACTGACTTAAAGCCAACAGGTTGGCAGAGCAATATATTAAAAGCTGAAACGACCTTGGCAAACTAGGACTGTGAGTCACTTCCGTATCCATTTATTATAACAGTAAATGGCTACTATTTTCTCAGAGACACTGAAGTGAATAGGAATTATTTCATGTCATTGAAACAAAAATTGTAACTCTATTTTTGAATTGTCTGATTGCACAACTCTTTACATGAAGTTTCCTTTTCCGGAAGATGTAGATAACTATCAGAAGGGATGAAAAAAAAGCTAATCTGGACTAGGATTTGGAGACAAAGTTGAAGAATCTTAGGTTGTTATAACATACCCAGTGTAACAGTGCTCAGAGGAAGAAGGAAGGAAAAGGAATTAAAGGTATAGCAATGACTACTTTTTTGCTGGTACAACTAGGATAAAAATGTTCCCACTCGTTGTGTTACGTACCATGTTGTTTTATGGGCTGGGGTGGTTTTGTTTTCTGGTAGTTATTCCAGTTCTTCATTTTCTGTGCAAAAATAATGATGATATTTGCAATCTGCAATCATCCTGGTTTCAAGTACTATGTGTCCTAGGCTGGTTGTTGTTGTTGTTGTTATTGTTGTTGCTGTTATTTTTGTTTTCCCTGTATGTTTTCGTGTTTTGTACATTTTTAGCTTTATTTTTGTTTTGTTTCTTATTTTCATCAGTGTTCACACTTGGCAATAGCTGAGCCATACTCAATCACAGATGTGACAGACTGATGTAAATATTAGTTGACTTCAGCATTACTGTGGAGTTAATCAATGATATTTGATGTAACTTCAGCCACCTGCTTTGCACATTCAGTTCCTGGCAGTCTTCTGGCAGTCATTCTTTGTGAGCAGGATGCAAACACTAATTTTCATTAAAATGAGGTAAAAGTTTTGCTGGTGGTGGTGTTTTTTGTTTTGTTTTGTTTTTAATATTTCTAGAAAACAGCATTGCGTATGAGGGAAAGAACAGCAAAAAGAACATTCACCTCTAGAGGAGCTGTTGAAGATGAAAATTCTGCAAGAAATTTAACTCCTCTAATATTCATGCAAAAAAGTTGAGCTTGCCACTCACAACAAAAGCATCTAAACATCTAGAGGTTGTTGTACAAGAAAGCTATGTATTTATTTATTTAGTCAATCACTGACTTTTGCCTGCACTACTTATACACTTTAAAATAGTCTTGGCAAAGGCAGATTGTCATTTTGAAAAAACAAATAACTGCTCTTCACTTCCTTCCAAACTATCCTGAAAATGCTTTTGTCTACCACATTAGATCACATTTCTTGAGAAGAAACTAGAACTGAGTGGAAAGAAAAAACATTCCCGAGTCCTGGATATGCATCTGTGCACAACTGTATCAACATGTGATAAACTTTTGCCATTTTTGTTCTGTACTTCAATCCAAATGTCAGTGACATCCAATAAAGTTAATGGAATTTGCCAGTCTGTCTAAGAAAAAAGGTGGGTACTGATAACAGTTGTGGATTTTATATTATTATTTATTTATTTTTAATTACAGCACTGAAGAAAAAGACATTGAAAGCTAGTTTACAGATTTCTCTTTCAATAAGATTAACAGGAAGGAAGGATCACTTGAAGGGCTCACTTTATCTGGAAGGGTAACATCACTGACAAGGTGAAAACCATCACAAGAATATTATGCTTAGTAACTACCCAAGAGTCAGATTGATCATACGGCATAAAATGGTATTTAGAACTACAGCTTTTTGGCAAACGATATCAAACATATGGTCATAACAATATGTAACTACTATTAAAGCACATGTGTAAGAGGAAAAACAGGATTTCTGTGTTTGCTCTAATGTGCTGGAACATTATTTGACATAAAACTAATTAGCCAATACAGATTCTTGCTGCTAGGTACATCTACCAAATTTACAGCAGTCTGAATCTTTTTTTTCACGTTTCTAGTATTCTTCAAATCTCAAGGAAGATGCCCTGCAACTCTTCAGAAAGTTTGGCTTGGTTTCCTCATAGTCAGCCTATAGTCTTTGGTTTTCACAGACTAGAATAAGAAAATTGTAATGAGGACTTCCAAAGTTTCAGTTAAATTTAACTAAATTACAGAATCAAGATAGGAGAAACTCATCAGGCTTACAGGGAATAGAAACATGAGAAGAATTTATTTAACTATCAATCTATTGACATTTGATACTCATCAATGACATAGACATCATTTTTATACTCCTATTTGGAGAAAGGGACTTACTGAAAGTATATGGAATGTTTTATTGTGCCCTCCTAAAGCAAATTTCAGAATAATAGAGTCTGTAGAATTCTCCATTTGTATTTTTCAAATCCCTAATGCCGCTATTCTGGTGGTCAAATTTTCATATAATATGACCTATCCTAACCTTCCAAAGCTGAAGAGCAATAAGACTAAACAACTGATGAAGGCTGACTTTTAGAGGTCTTCTTTATGGTGCTTTAGAATGATCAAGTTTCATATAAGAACATTTCACCTGTACTTGAATTTGTAATGCCTCTACGTGATAGCTGATATTAAAGCCTTTTTTTCCGTTGTTGCTGTTGTTCATTTTTCTAAGTTACTACTGTATGCAAGGTTTAGCTTCCAAAAGTTGGGAGTTTTATTCAAAATAGATGGACAGCTGTGTAAGACAGCCCTGTAAGACAGTGAGAGACCTCATCAGTTTTTACCTGATAATAAATTATGAACATCTTTTAAAAACAGGAAGATAGAGGAGATATCTAGACATAAAACTTTTAATGGGATCTCTGATGAAGGAAAAGGAATGTGACTAAAAGTCTTATTCAGGAGACAAATTTATAGAAAGCATAAGTACAAGACCTTAAAAGGGTAAGAAATTGTGAAGGCTGGTAGGGAGCAAATATTGAGATATAGAAAGATAAGAAAAGCAGAAAAAAAAAAAAAATCCATGTCTATGTATTTATAACAGACCAGACTCCAGGAAGTAATTTTCCTGATAAGTTTGACATTATATGAGTTTCTGGGGAGATGAATTGAGAGAACTGAAAAGCTGATATTCCTCACAGTTATTTTGCGGAGCAAAGATAATGTGCAGAAAAATATTTTTGTACCACAGATATAGTCCTGTGAGCTTCTTGGTGACTCCAACTTGCACTGTTTCTCACATACATTTTACCTTTTGCATTCTGTTAATATTAAGTATTGCCCACCATCTTTTATGATATCTTTTGGCTTAACCATTAAAACTTTTAAATAAGATGTGCAAAAATTAGACTTGAATTAAAGAAGCAGTATGGTAAAAATAAATTCCAGTGAGCTATACTTTGATATCAGTGAAAAGTGCAGGTATTCAGCACCTTTGGATTTCTTCCGTTCTTCCTGGTTGTTGGTGAGAGATAGGAGAAAGTAAAAATTAGAAAAAACATTATGTTCATCAGTTTCAAGGCAGGTCAGAATGACTTAGATAGTTTCAATGTGGTTAAAAATGTGGAACATTAGTATATTTCTGGGTAATGTGCTCTTTTTACAATATCGAGAGAAGCTTTCAACATAGCAGATGATGGTGTTTTCTTACAATATGATTGTGTCTTATCACATTCTCTGAATGTTTGATAAATAAAATATTAATGGCGCCTGCAAGGCACTATGTCTAGACTTCAAAGAAAGAGGCCATTAGAAAAGGAATAACAAAAATGTAGTGAATTTGTGTATTGACACATTTTGTTGGAATCTGGGGGCAAATCATGTCTGTAACTTGCTGAACACAAGTGGGATCTGTGAGGCAGAAAAATAAATTGGGGCATATAAATCCATGCCATGGATGATTGTAANATTCTTTATTTTATCTTTAAGTGGAGTTATCTGTTGAAAATAAAACATGTAAACCATTTGTACTAATCTCAGAAGCATAATATGTGACCTCTGACATACCAAGTCACTACAGTACTTGTCAGTAGTGAAATTCCATCAGTTGTAACACTTTTAACAAAATGAAGAAACAGTGAATTAGATAATTTGAGTCATATTTTAAAAAATTATTTGTAATCAAGTGAAATAAAACTTCAGATATGCTTTAGTATAAATCACTAATTAAGGAAAAGAATGTTTTTGAATGCAAAGTAAAGATAATCATACTTTTTCTATTAGAATGATTTGCCAGTGGAGAACATATTTAAAATAAGCAAATTTTGATTTTCCATAGGGGAAAATAGAAAATAAAAATCAATTTTGAATTCTGAAATATCTTGCATTTCAGGAAACATATTTTTCTGACCAGCTTAGGCCAAACACTGTTAAAAGTCTATTCCTTGTCATCCAAAATAAAAGCAAGCAAACCTATTTAAGCAACGTTTGGAAGACATGGAAATTCTAAGAAATGAAAAGCAAACATTTTTTCAAGGACTTACAAACTACACATAGAAATGTAGTATTAGGTGCATTTAGTACTGCACATCAAAGAGCATTAGAATTGTGCTGTCTGATATCAGACTCAATGCTTTTGTATTAATACTTTGTTCTTAACAAGAAGCTGAGTATTATATTCTGGGAACAGAAAGCAAAGCCTGAATTTCTTGCCAATAAATACTTTTCAACCTATCTGGAAATATTTAACCAAACAAAACCCATTTAGAAACTGTAACATGTTTGGAAAATCAAGAAATCAGAGTTACAGAATCACAGAATCACAGAATGGTTAAGGTTCAAAGGGACCTCTGGAGGTCATCTGGTTCAACCCCCCTGCTCAACCAGGGACACCTACAGCAGGTTGCCCAGGACCATATTCAGATTGTTTTTGAAGATATCCAAGGGGGGAGGATTCCACCAGTTCTCTGGGCAACCTATTTCAGTGCTCTGTCACCTGTATAGTAAAAAAGTGTTTCCTGATGTTCAGAAGGAACCTCTCATGTTCAAGTTTGTGCCCATTGCCTCTTGTCCTGGCACTGGGCACCACTGAAAAGAGCCTGACTCCATCCTCTTTGCATGCTACCTTCAGGTATTTATGCACTTTGATAAGATCTCCCCTGAGCCTCCTCTTCTCCAGGATGAACAGTCCCAGCTCTCTCAGTCTGTCCTTGAAACAGAGGTGCTCCAGTCCTTTGGTCATCTTGGTGGCCCTCTGTTGGATGTTTTCCATTTCTATTATGTCCATGTCTCTCTTGTACTGGGAGGCCCAGAACTGGATCCAGTACTCCAGGTGCAACCTCATCAATGCTGAGGCTGAATGAAGAAATTGTACTGGACTTAAACTCAGAGTAATAAGTTACACTTAAGAAGAGTTAAAATCCCAGTGGAATAATAATAAAAAAAAAACACCATAGAAGAAGAACTGAACTTATGCCCAAAGTCACCAGATACTAAAAATTAAAGATGGTCAAAAATCTTACAGAAATTCAAGAGGAAACATTTTACTTAGTAACATCTCCATAGATAGAAAGCTTATTCCTGAATACCTTCAGTCCATAAAGCCCAGTAGAATGCAGTTCAAGTAGGCATATCTGATAGAACACCATGCTTAGCCTTGGAACTTATAAACGTTGTGAGAAGGAGCATGCGTTTGTCACACTATAAATCACCAAAATATTAAAACCTAATAGGAAAATAATACATATTCTAATCTGAATAAAAGAATCTGTTAAATGAAAAAGCACTAGAGATTCTTGTAGCAAAGAAGTGAAAACAGAATTACTTGCTTTGTGGGATAAAATATGGTTTGAGCATTTTGCCTAAATTGGTCTGTTGTTTTCCATACCTAAAACATAATGGCTTCATCAAAAAGCATTATAAATTTATCCTGAACCACCACAGAGCTCTATTGATGGAAGGTCTAACACACTGTTTTCCTAAAAACAAAGATCTGTTGAGCTGTTTCATAAATTTTAGTAGCTGCATGATATACACTGGGATCTGCAGAGGGAGAATTTGCAAAGTTAGCTCTAAATCATGGCAAAGAAATACTGCTTGAAACTTGATGTAGAGTAAAATATTCTGAAAATATAAGTAAAATATTCTGTGAATTTTCAGTTTGAAGATAGATGTTCAGTTTCGTATTCTTATTGTGTCAGGTGAGCAGCTTATTTT
>VXAL01018205.1:10404-21257 GCA_013399475.1 Chauna torquata | reverse complement strand
AAAAAAAAAAAAAAAAGTAATACAAGATTCAAATCCTCTCCTAGAGGAAGCATTGTGTCATGGTTTTGGCTGTGAGAGTTATTTTACTTATTTATTTATTTATTTTTTGTAGAGGCTCACACAAAGCTGTGTTTGAGATTTTTGATGAAAAAAGTGGTCATATTTCTGGTTGTTGCAGAGTAGTCTTTACGCAGAGCCAAGGACTTTTTTTTGCCTCTTGTGCTGCCCTGTCGGCAAGGAGGCTGGGGGTGCACAAGAAGCTGGAAGGGGACAGGGCCAGGATAGGTGACCCAAACTGACCAAAGCGACATTCCATACCATATGACGCCATGCTCAGCAACAAAAGCTGGAGTAAAGAAGGAGGAAGGGGAGGATGTTCAGAATGGTGGTGTTTGTCTTCCTAACAAAATGTTACGTGTGATGAGCCCTGATTTCCTGGAAGTGGCTTAACACTTGTCTGCCCATGGGATGTAGCAGACGAATTCTTTGTTCTGCCTTGCTTGTGCGTGCAGCTTTTGTTTTGCCTAGCAAATTGTCTTTATCTCATCCTATGAGTTCTTGCACTTTTACCTTTCTGATTCTCTCCCTCGTTCCACCTGGGGAGAGTGAGCAAATGCCATGTGGCACTTAGCTGCCTGCTGGGGCTAAACCAGAACACATTGTTTACTTACACTTCATGCATAACCCTCTCATCTTACACAGATCAGGTATGACAAGTCTTAATTCCAGTGTTAGAGTGAAGGAAAGGTATTGCAGACCCAAAACACTTCAGGGAAATTGATAGGTGGCAGAAGTGTTTCAGAGAAAAAAAAAAAAATATAGAGAACTAACACAGTAAAAAATTAGGATACAAAAATCTAGAGCAGTACACATGCTAGCCCATAAAACAAAAATATTAGAAATGAGACTGAGCATCTAAAATAGTTGGATATTGAAGCAATGAAAATCATAAGAGCCTGAGGAGGATCAGTTGTCCAACACAGAAGAACAAAACTCTGTAAAAATTTGGGGACTGAGGCAGACAAAGTAACTGAGGAGAGAAGAGCAAACAGATGGGGTAGCTGAAATGAGAAGATCAAAGATTCCCTGTGCTACTTCAAATGCAGTGGGGGGATGACTCTGCTGGGGAGAGTTGTCATCTATATATATTCTTAGAATATATTCATAAAAAGTATTTTAAGATAATTCTCCAAATACAGATTAATACTCCATTTGCAAACCAGCCACTGGGTCTACTCCTGCTCTCTTGGGGTACTGTGAGGTACAAGTAGTAATTGTGCCATAAACAGATTGTTGGGGATTTGCCTAGCAACAGCTGGTAGAAAGTTTATTATCCCTCCCCCGCCCCTTCCTCTGATATACGTGACTGAGAGGGTACTTTATTTTAATCAGCCCATATAATGCATCCTATATATTGCCACTATCTAGCTTGATTAACAGCATCATTGGCTACTTTAGGTTATGTCAGGAATCAAGGCAGCTTTTAGAAACTCAGAAATTAGGAAGTACAGTGATAGCTTTACATTTATTAATGTCAAAATTTGCAGTTTGGCAGGATTTTAGAAGTCAGGAAGAGAAGATTATGCCAGATGTGGTAGAAGTATTCTGAACAGGACTGCAGTAAGCATTAAAAAATCTGTAAAATATTCAGTAAAATATTGACCTGAATGCATATGTGGCACAGACTTAATGAGTTGAACAGAAAGCAGAGGATAGATTATCAAAACAAAAAATTGGTAATGATTGTAGAGTGAATATTATCTTGATGTTGTCAGTTAAGACAATGCTAGTATCAATATTTCAAACATTTCTGTGAATGACTTTAGACTTTAAATTTCAGACAGAAAAATCTGTTTTCTGCATAATCTTTCCTCTTCATTGCCTTTAAAAGATTAAATAAGTGAAGCATTTTTTTTTATTTACTGCCTGACACTTTTTTTCATGTTTCTGCTAAGTAAGATACATTCCATATGAGACAATATCTTTGATATATGGGAATTGAATTTGATATTGAATTTCTTAGATTAAAAAACAAAACAAAATGAATACAAACAAACAAAAAAACAAATGCAGATCCAAAAAGTGGTCGACTAATTTCATGAAATTTCAGATAGTTATAAGGCAGGCTGTCTGTTAAAAGTGGTTTTAAAGAGAAACATTGGTTAGGTACAGCTTATATTATCTGGAATGGGATAGGACTTTAGTTCGAAACACTTATACACTGATGTCTAACACAGGCGTTCCCAGCCTAACCTCAGTGCCTAAGCTTCCAGACAATAGAAATCTGAGTATGATGGAGACATAGATGGGCAGTGTCACCTGCGATGCTCTAGGTTTTACCAAGGTATTTGTACATGACTGTACACAATATATGACACTGTATGTCCAAGAGATACACCTCCTTCCAGAGTAATGTGGAAGGCAAAACAAATACTCCACAGGGCCGAAAATGGTCCTAGATGTTTATGTTTAAGCAACCGAGTCCTACATGTTGTCGATACAATCAGTGAAGAATCCGGACAGCTATTTAGCAGAACAAATAGATGTTCACACTACTTGGGAGTGGTCTGAACAGCTCTCATGACGTCACTGAGTATAAGTCAGTCATCTAAACATGGACAAGTAGTGCTATTTGAGCTGCTACAGGGAAAAATTCCTTGCTCTGACTCTTGATCCAGGATGATATTGATTTCTGTGTCATATGGACCTGCCCCAAGAGGGTGTATTAGATAACCGAGGAGTTCCTATGCGATTACTTCAGGCCTCAAATGTCTGTAGTCAAGAAAGAAGACTTTATTAGCTAAAAAGAAGAATTAAAAATGATTTTAGAGAATAGTGAAGACAGACAGGAAGGACTCCTTTTTGGAAGGTATAATAAATTCCCTTTCTGGAAGATGAAATTAGACAAAGTTAAACTAAAGTTTCCTTTAGTTTACCCTTTTTTTTTTTTTTTTTTAGCATGAGTGACCACAAGTAACACTGAAATATTATACTAATAATTAGTCTTAATTCACTACTGCTAGAAAAGGTTACTTTGAGATTGGATATATTTTGATTTATATTAAGATACATTCTAATTCATGTGCAGTTACTAGACAAAGTATAAATTAATTCAGGATTTCATTAGATAATGATATGATTATTCAAGGTCATAGGGTCATAGGATACATATTTGGTTTGGGACTCTGGAGCCTATAGTTCAGAGTTCAAGTCCTTTGGGGATAGTGTTAAAGAGATAGAGGATGACTGAGAGCAAAGATATAAGAAGGGGTACAGTTTCAACTTCAAAGCAGGATCAAAAATTGCAGGTTCCCAAAGAATAAGACAGCACTTGTCGGGGTAACAACTTAGAAAGAGAGAAATCTGTATGCACTCACTTTCATTGGCATCTAATTGGAATATGGTACCACTTTCACTACTTAGTGTTTCATAGCTTTTATTCTTACTATGAATAACCCTAGAGTACAGGTGACAATTCAGCAATAATAGGGTGTTTCTTTTGCAAAATAGAGGGGAAGACATCTGTAGGAATGCTATGAACATGAAGTATTCACTATGTTTTATTTCTGAAATACTTTAGAAGAATGCAATTTACCTTTCAAACAGTCTGGCACTAACCAGAGACAACCAAAAGACTTTGAAAACTCTTTGTCTTCAGTGGTAGTTGGAAACAACAAGACTGAGGGTCATGTTGACCATTTGTGTCTATCCCAGGTACTTATTATTTCTGATAAGAAAAATCGGGTGTATGCCTTACAGGACAGTTTGTGCAGATGATATCTTCTGAGTACTGTTTGACTTCCCTAGACAGACAATAAGAATGTAAGAGGAAATTTAGCTATTACTCACAGTCTGCTCAGTCTGCTGTCAGTTTAAGCATTCACAACCTGTCACATCTTCTGAGAACTGAAAATGCAAATCAGTCTGTCTCTGCAGCAGCTCAAAAAAAAAAAAAAAAAAAAATGTACCAGGTGGAATGCATTCCTTTCTATGCTTGAATTTTTTGAAAAGCAGCATAAATCTATTAATAAATATACATTGCTAGCACTAATGAACTCCTCTGTACCATTGAAAAAATATAGAATGCACAATGTCTAGAAATCTGCATTCATCTAGACAACAAAGCCTAAATAAGCCATAGGACGTACAAATTTACATTCTTCTGAGTCAAAATTATATAGAATTTACCTGTTTCATTTCTTTCTCTAACTCACTGATTTTGCTTACTTCTACTTCAGCAGTGATACAAAGATGACTTGTGATTCTTACATTTGGCTTTATATTGCAAAGACCTTTCCAAGCCACAGTTTTCTAGATAAGTTGTCATAAAAAGACATAAAAGGATATCTGTATCTTTATGTATCTGTTGATCTATATACACCTATTCCCACTAACATTCATGTTTATTCAGACCAGACCTTTTTGACCTTTACTTTGAGTACAAAACACTTACCACAAAGTGCTGCCATTGATATGGAACTATTCTTTTAACAAAATAAAGCTCTAAGTAAACTTTGTAGTATTAAATGAATAAGTAAATACAGTTTTATATTATTAGTGTTACTATAAAAACATTAGTCCATGTGTATTAAAGATATACGATCATTTCATTGTGTAACTTTGTAAGATACTGTGATTTTATGGTTTAATCTACTAACGATAGCTACTGCAATGCCCCATTCTTTACATCACTGCAGTGCCCTGCAATTTAAGTCTGAGGAATTTTATTTATTTTTTTTCCATCTAGTGTCTGTACGGCCATATGCCATTCCATTTATGAACTATCAATGCTGGAAGAAATAATAGAAGTTTTAAAAGATCTGTGACAATAGAGTAACATTTAGTTTTCTCTGAAGGATGTCTGACATACCACTTATGCAATCCAGACTAAAAACTCTTTCCTTTAGTATTTCACTTTCACTGCAAATGCATCTTTTATAACTTGGGTTTAGCTGGTTCCATTTGATCCTCTGATCATCAGCCTTTCTCACTGCTTCTGTGAAGCTTAACTCTTTCCCTTATCTTTGGACTTACTTACATTATTTAACATAATTTGTACATTTTTTTTGCTAACAGGGTTGTTACACGTTCCTTTTATTGCAAAAGAGAGTGATTTAGGCTGTATGTATACGACTTGACATAAGCCCAGAAAAATGTTTCAGCCCCATCTGTTTCTAAAGAATGTAACTTGTCACTTAAAAAAAAAAAAAAAAGTTTGCAATCCTTATGCTTGCCATGATGCTTTCAAATACTATAGTGAAGTGCATGTGGTATGGACAAGAAAACAACATAAATATAAGCAGAATTAGCTCTAAATGTAAACAGAATTTAGTGCAGAAGTATGACAGCTAAATAAAACAATTATGAGACTTTTGCTAGTATTTATAGGAGTTAATTTTCTTCATGAGCTTTCAACGCAAAAGTTAAGATTTTCAAAAGAAACTAAGAAAACAAGACTACAACTTTCTGAATTTCAAAGAGATTTTTCTAAAGCTTTTTTGATAATTTCGTTCTCATCACATCATATGTGAGAGGGACTACATTTCAATGGAATAATTAAAATATTTATAGTTAGACGAAACCAAAATTATTTATTATTTGTATAATTTTATTGTATAATGTTGAGAGCTGCCAAGTACTTTTTGAAAGCATTTTGCAGACATATGGTGCAGTATGCTTGTACTATTGAGTGCCATCTACATTCTAGGCTTAAATGCACACTGATTTTACTTTTAATTCATTACGTACATGAAAAATGGAAGTGACCCGTGTGCTGCAATTTGGCTTAGTCATTGGCAGGTGCATACTTAAGGCATAAAACATGTTTATAATTATAAAATGGCTATTCATAGGTTCCCAGGTGGGTAAGTAGCCATTAGTAACAAACAAATGCATGCCAACCCATTATGTTCCCAACCACTGTACTAGGAAACAAAAAACAAAACAAAACAAACAAACAAAAAACAGCAACAACAAAAAAACACCTAGAAAGATGAAAGCAAAAAAACACATTCCTTTACTAATGTATAATGGTCATATAACTTATAATGCCAAATTTAAATCCAGTAAATATTTTTAAAACTTTGTTTAACATGTAAATGCAGACCTGCAAACACAGAGTTGGGAGCATTAAGGATGTCTGAATAAAACTGTAAAATTATCTATGATGTTATTATTACATTTGCCCTTTAGTTTTCTATTGACATTTAAGTTCCTCTGTTGAAATGTGTTTGCCTCAGCCCTCTAATATCTGTTCAATGCAAAATGAAATGTCTGCACATGTTTTAATTTACCACATTCTACACTAAAAGATAAGGACAAATTATCCAGAACAAACTACAATCTGAATGCCAAAAACTTTGGCCCTGATCAAGGAAACAAAAACAAAACAAAACAAAACAAACAAATAAACAAAACCCCCATGCCCTTAATCACATATTAAATGTGTGATTTGTGACAGATTCCTCAAAAAATTCATCTAGATATACCATTCTGTAGTGTGTTCAATTGTACAGTCGTCTTCACTGAGGACAATGTCAGAATTCTCTCCAATTCAATGGGACAAAATTCACATAATGTTTAATATCATACCCATGATTTGCTGGACTGTAGTGTATTTAACAAGAAAGGATCACCGCTGTTCATGTAAAAAAACTCTGTGCAAAATGTTTTTTCTTTTTCTTTTTCTTTTTCTTTTTCTTTTTCTTTTTCTTTTTCTTTTTCTTTTTCTTTTTCTTTTTCTTTTTCTTTTTCTTTTTCTTTTTCTTTTTCTCTTTTATACTGTCTTGCCTGAATATTCTTTTTTTCCTCTTTACATTGAAAATTGATTGACTTAGTCTTACTGTCAGTGTTGTCTGTTTTCCCGTAGCACAAAACACAGAATTCAACTGCTAGTTCCCATCGGCAGGCAAGTGTTCAACCACTTCCAGGAAAGCAGGGCTCATCACGTGTAATAGTTTGTTGGGAAGACAAACACCATCACTCCAAACATTCCCCGCTTTCTCCTTCTTTACTCCAGTTTTATTGATCAACATGATGCCATATGGCATGGCATATCCCTTTGGTCAGTTTGGGTCTGCTGTCCTGGCTGTGCTCCTGCCCAGCTTTTTGTGCACTCCCAGTCTCCTCGCTGGCAGGGTAGCATAAGAAGCAGAAATGTCCTTCACTCTGTGTAAGTACTGCTCTGCAATGACTAAAAACATTGGTGTGTTATCACCACTATTTTAATCAAAAATCCAATACATAGCATCATATAAGACTCTACAAGGAAAACTTTATCCCAGCTGAAAACAATGACACCATACTACTTTTACTCATTTTACCTGGGAGCAAGTCTTATCATTTGGAAATGATCACTTTTTTTCTCAGAGTAGTGTAACTTGACAGTCTATTTTGAATCAACTACAGTGGAGCTGTCATTTTCTTTTTATTTGCTTTTATTAATTTATAGAAATTCAAAGACTTTATAGTATTGTGGAATCACAGAATAGTTTAGGTTGGAAGGGACCTCTGCAGGTCATCTGGTCTAACTCCCTTGCTTAAGCAGGGCCACTTAGAGTAGGCTGCCCAGGACCATGTCCAGATGGCTTTTGAAGATCTCCAAGGAGGGAGACGCCAAAACCTCTCTGGGGACACTGTGCCAGTGCTCAGACACCAACACATTAAGGAAGTATTTCCTTATATTCTGAGGGAGCCTCCTGTGGTTCAGTTTGTGCCCATTGCCCCTGTCACTGGGCGCCACTGAAAAGAACCTGGCTCTGTCTTCTTTGCACCCTCCCTTCAAGTATCTATATACTTTGATGAGATCCCCCGAGCCTTTTCTTCACTAGACTGAACAGTCACAGCTCTCTCAGCCTTTCCTCATAGGAGATTTGCTCCCTTAATCATCTTTGTGGCACTTCATTGGGCTCTCTCCAGTAGCTCTATGTCTCTGTTATACTGGGGAGCCCAGAACTAGACACAGTACTCCATGCGTAGTCTCACCAATGCTGAGTAGAGTGGAAGGATCACCCTCATCGACCTTCTGGCAATTCTTTGCCTGATGTTTTGCCTGATACTTTGCCAGGATACCATTATCCTTCTTTGCAGCAAGGACACATTTTTGGTTCATGTTCAACTTGCTGTCCACCAGGACACCCAGGTCCTTTTCCGCCAAGTTGCTTTCCAGCTGGGTGGCCCCCAGAGTGTACAGATGCCTGGGGTTGTTCCTCACCAGGTACAGGATTTCCCTTTCCTGAACTTCATGAGGTTCATGTCAGTCAGTTTCTCCAGCCTGTCAAGGTCTCTCAGTCTCCATATCATAAGCAGATGTTTTTACCAACAGGCTATGTGTTGTTCTGGACTTAAGAGACAGACATTTCTTCAGTATTATTAGTACTACTGTTATAAAAAAATTGCAACAGAAACTGAAACAGCAGCACTGGACGAAGTACTCTGGAGAAACTTCTTTTGAAATATGAGAGAGTTTCATTGATTAGGGAATTTATTTCCCAAATATTCCCGATGATTGTGAGGCAGCTCCATGATCAAACGTAGGGCTGATGACAAAATAAGAATTCACATACATGGATCAGACTATGGACTGGCAGGCTACAAGAACTGACACAGCATGGCACGGCATGGCCTAGCATGGACCAGCAAAGCACAGGCATGGCATATAAAAGTAAAAGCATGGTACAGACATGGCACAGGCATGGCACAGGTGTGGCAAAGATATGGCCCAGTGGGAAACAGGCATGGCATAGACTTGTCACAACCTGGCACAGGCATGGCACAGGTAAAGCATTAGTATGGCACAGGCATGGCACAGAATCAGGGAGATGTGGCACACCAGAGCATGGGCATGGCACAACATGTTACAGCCTGTCATAGGTATGGCCCAGGCATGGCACAGACACGCAACATCACTCACGCAGAGACCAGGGATGAGATTCTCCATGTAAAAGCAGCTCTCAGTTGAAAGAGTGCCAGGTCATTGCTGAAGTTTCTTCTAGCTCTTTCTTCCAAGATTCTCTGCTGTGATATCTTGAGTTGGCTCTGCTCCAAGCATCCAAACCCATGGGCGTTCAATAATGGGGGAATGGACTTTACCAGTCTTTCCTCATAGCTTATAATACCACTGCATACTTCAAACACATTTTAAATTACCAATGTGCTTTACAGGCCTGGAATTATAGCAGAATTGGCAGATTTTTTTTTTTTTTTTAATTCCCATGAGCTCTGGGAATATGAACTGGGGAAGCATAATGTATGTAGATACATGTATACATGTTAGTAGGGTTATTTTCCTGGATAATCACTTAATTTATTTTGTTCTGTAAACAAAAGTATGTTTAAGAAAAAAAAAAAAATTAAAGCTTATTTTTAATACATGGTAACAGAAAAAAACTATTTGGAAAGTTTTTCAGCTCCATATTAGAGAGGAAATTATGTGAAGTTAAAGCATGATGGTCGGTATAACATCTCAAATATGTTTGCTCAAGGAAAGCTGTATTTAAATGATGTCTGAGGAGCAATTTCTCAAATCAGGGAAAGAACTGACATAATATTGTACAATTAGCAGTCATTACTTACATAGACTTAAGACTGTGTGTGCCAGGATTAGTGGAATATTTGTATAAGACTTGGTCCTTTTCTCACTGAAACCAGTTATTTTGGTATTGCAAAATGATAGTCTTATGAATGATCCAAATATCAGTAAAGTCAGAGCAATTGCTCTTCCGAACAGTGGAGTGTGTTTAAACAAAGATAAGTGCTGAGGAAATGTCTATAAACAGAGCAGAAGTATGACAAGTCTACTTCAATATAATTGTCAATCAAGAGCATTAATTTTTCATAATATTAAAAAATAAAATTAAATCCTGCAATGTCATTGACTGTCAACTTGAATGAGGATATTACACAGCAAAAGAAAGGATTCTTCCTGGCTTCACTGTGTAGCTAAAAATAAATATCTACCTGCAGTTTGAACAAATCTTATGCACTTCCAAAAAGTCAGTGAGAAAAATTTCAATAGCAAGCTAAATTAAATATTCACATGAGCTCTTATTTGAAAAAGAGAAGTTGGCCTCTTCATTGGTTATGTTGCTTGTGTTCCAAAACCATATAACAAGTTTCCAGTTTATTAATGACATTTAATTTTTACTTTTGAGGTAATATGTCTAGCCAGAATTTATGCTCCTTACTGTAGTGCTATATCTCTAAAAAAAGGCTTAAGGTTTCATGACACTAAATAAAGTGCTGCAGATGACATTTTTTATTTGAAACTATCATGAATAAATTCTTATGCCAAATAATTTAAATTCTTGGACATTTTAGTAAATGGATTTGTTCTGAAACAAAGAGTGAATTTGGTCACTTATTTTGGTCAGGAAAAGCCTGCTTATAAAAAAAAAAAAAAAAGGGCCAAGGTGGCAGAAATCAAAACTTCTACCAACATTAGTGTGAGTCTTCACTTTAGAAACCAAAAATCATCTGGCGTTTAGATCAGAAGCTCTTCTAAGTTCAACTATACTCTAAGAGCTATAATTTAAGCTTTTTGTTGTTAACTTCATGACCCTAAACCCTTTTCAAGAATGTATGCAAAATAAGGACTAGGAAAAAAATACTGATCATATAATGAGACGTAATGAAAACTGAAAGCATCAGTTGTTACAGGATCTTGAAGTATTAAGGTACTTCAAGATTAAATAAGTCTCTGATGAAGCTAAAGAGTTGAGCACAGCCCACATTGTTATAGAAAAAAAGTCCATCAAAAAGCAAACAAAATGTTTCCCTCAAACCTTTTCTTCCAAATTCAATTTATAGAAATAATAAGAGTCCCCTTGTCTTCAAATGTGCAATCAAGATACTTT
>VXAL01018204.1:234075-273179 GCA_013399475.1 Chauna torquata | reverse complement strand
AAAACACTGTCCCCCCCCCCCGCCTTTTTTCCCCCCCCTTATTACTATTATTGAGGTAAACATTTCAGTGTCTGGAAACCTGCACCCTGCGTGACACAGAAGTAGCATTCCCTTTTCTAGGAACTCATTGCAGATACAAAGATAAGGGGAAAAAACAAAGAAAACAGAACACAAAACCAACATCACTCTCCAAGTCCCCTGCCAGCTCAGCCTCAGCTGGAGCTCAAGTGCTCTTTTATTTTAAGCCCAGACTGAGGTGCTTGTCACGGAGAAAGTACTTAAGCATGTGTCTAATAACGAGCACATGACTCGCCTTGGTCACTCTGCAGGGATCACTCCTTGAGGTCCAGCTGCCAAAAACTGTTTTCAATTAAATGAAAACTTTCATAGACAGTGTCCATTTCCTGGAAATTATCTATTTGATGTTAAAAATAACATTTCCAAGAAACTTGACTGTCCCTCGCTCCCTTCTTACCAATGTATTCCCAAGAAAAATGAAAATTGAGTGGAAAAGACTAGAAGTGCAGACACTTCTATTGCTCCTGTGCTTAAAATTAAGTTTATGCTTAAATACCTTCCTGAACAGGTGCCTATGCCTCTACAAAGATTAACAACAACAAAAAAAATGTTAGCAATCCACAGTACATGAGAATTTTTTTTGTTTTGTTTTTATGTAAAAAGATGATAGCATCTGACACTTTCATCACACTGTAGACTTTGAGATTAAGAATACTAGTGCTAATAACAAATACACCAACTAGTTCCAAAGCTAACGTCTTTCAGATACAGTACCATTTTACAGAGATTTCTTTAAAAAAGTTTTCCACCCCCCGCCTTGTGTGAGCCAGGTGGGCTTATTAAAAGAGAACATTTTCAGGAGAGGGAAGGGGCAGGAGGGAAATGTACTGCAAACCTTGCAGAACCTTCCAGTGATCTCCTGCTAAGAGTTCAAAGTTCTTCCATTTTCAACAAGTCTTCTTTAGTTAAAACGTATTTTAGAGACTTTATGCAAAGGGAACTATTTGCCATAAAGTCTAGTCACGCACACACGCACACGCAAAGATCTTTGACCTATTAAAAGAATGCCCCCCCCCCCAAAAAAAAAACGGAAGAAACCTTTNGATACCTTTTATAACACTGAATTAAAAAATAAAAAAGTCAGAGAGGAAAAAAAAACCTGACCACCGTGGAACAAGAGCAGTATATTAAGGAGAGAAAGGAACACTGCAGAGCATCGGTGAGGGTGATGTCCATTTTGTGTTTTGTGTGTAAGTGTCCGTAACTCATTCTGAATCACTGCTGTCTGAGCTGGAGCCGCTGGAGCTGCTGCTCCCGGACTCAGAGGAACTGCTGCTGCTGAGCCGGGAAGGGCCTCCAGAGGGAGTGGAGCCGGATTTCTCTGCGGGAAAGAAGGCAGTGAAGCAGTCACTTGCAAGGAACTGAACTAGAGGTTTGCCCACATCTTTTGTCACCCACAGCTTCATTCACGACTTTGTTTTGCCTGGGCAGCTTATTTACCTGCTGACTTTGCTCGCTGGAACAGGGCCTGGCCCGCCAGTGGATTGCAAGATTTCTCAAGCTGCAGGTGACCATGAAAGTCTGGACCCTGCACGGAAGCCCTACGGAGGGCAGTGCCCTTCACGGCTGTACAGTGCTTATGGCAAGGTGGTGCAGAGCACCCAGGCAGCTGTGTTCACTGCCTGGCGTGACTCAGTGCAACCTCTGAACACTGGAAAACCCTGCCTGACTTGTGCGAAGATGGGAGAAGTTTAGTTTGGACTGGAAGAACCTTTCATAACATCTTTCACGCTGTCGCATTAGGAGGCGTGTTTTTTTTTTTTTTTTTTTTTTGATCAGTGGAGACTATCACCTGGTTAAATGTGCTGTGGTACTGGTCTGTATGCACAGTCCTGCACAGGCTAACACAGAGCAGCATATCTTCCTCTGAAGGATGAATCACCTCCAAGACACCCCCTGTTTACCACCAAGGGGAGCTTCCACCTGGACCGGGATCAGAGCAGACCCCAGGCTGTAGCTCAGGTGCCCAGCAGTAACTCGCTGTGTACCCACACTAATGACAAACTGGGGTAACTATCACAGATAAGCCCAAGGCTACAAGAAGGCAGTATTTCTGCCTCAGTGAAGAAGTCTATCTGCACACAACTTTTCAGGCATCGGTAGCACAGTAAAACTACAGCCATTACCTTTCTTCGCAGGTTTCTTGTTGTTGTTTAGCTGCCCACTGACGTCCTGTAATCGTTTTTCTAGTTCTTTCTTCTTTTCCTGAGCTAACTCTTCTTTAGACTTTGCTGCTTGCTTTTTTCCGCTTGCAGCTGTGAAGGAGGAACGCACATTTTCTGAAACTGCATGGTTGTGGGTGAAAAAGAGTGGACATTGCTATTTTACAGGGCATGTACATCTGTGCAACCACTCTGCAGTGATGCTGCTAAGATCAAGTGACCACACAGCAACTACACATCCCAGATAGATGACAACACACGAAGTTGTCTAGATGATCCAATCACCATCATCCTGTAACATGCACTTTTTAAGAGAGACCTTCTGGAAAGTGTTTTAGAAGATAGAAATATCCATGTAATAACCTTGTAGTTACAGGTTACTTACCAGCCAGTTATATGGTCAATAGTTACACATTTGTAATTACAGAATTGTTACATGGGTTTTCTGCCCTGTAAAATAAAGTGTCCCATTAAAGGTTGTCAGAAGTAAGCATCTGCCATTAAAACTTAAGACACCTCACACAAGAATTGACTGTGTTTTATGTTGCTTTAAATACAAAACAAAACAAAGAACAAATTAAAAACCAACAGAGGAAAAGGCTGGCAAGACAACAGGAATGTAGCTGCATCAGTCAGGACGGAAATGGTAAGAAGTACCAGCAATACTCATGCTCCTAAGCAGAAGAAATATCACTCAGAGGAGGAGTAATTGAACACAGGCGTTGGCCAGTATCAGAAGCACACAGGGGCCAGATATTTTGCCTGATCCAGCAAGGAAATACCTACATTTCTGTGCACAGTTTTAAAGCAATAATTTTTTAAAAAGAGAAATCTGGAAAGTGGGATGCTAAGAAGGTGTGCCCCTGAACAGTGAGCACTGGAACAGGCAGCAGACAGCAGGAGAGTCCGGCTGCGGTCAGGCATTAGTGCGGTGCCTGCAGGCCAGGCACGCCAGCCTGCCAGCTCAATGCGTACTGCGCTGAGGAGTGCACAGACAGACATCAGAAGTTATCTGCGTTACTCCTTGCTTTGGCTCCAAAACAAAAGGATGATTCTAGTTCCTAACAACTCTAGAAAACCCTTTTCTCAGCTATTCCAGCAGTGAGGGACTTGGGGGGCGGGGGGGAACAAACCAGTGTATTAAAGTTTTGCTTAGGCTACTTAAGCTTAGCTTAGGCTAAGTCCTGTGGTGAGGAAATAGAGGTGCTCTGCAAGAGCTGTGAGTAGCTGTTGTGTTACACTCTTACAGGACAACTTCCTCTTAACCAACAAGCAGATGGACTGAGCCAGGACCATTTCAGATAAGTCGCACGCTACTACTATTTAGCTGGAGCTAAATTCTCAAGGGGCTACAAGTCACTCTGCGGATGCACAGAGAAAAGCCCGTACCATACTGTACTGTACACTTGCCAGTGCATTAACATTCACCCCCTTATCTGACACTGAGGATTATATGGTAATCAGGCCATTTAGGAATAGCAGTTTTGGCGCAAACACACAACTCAGACGCATCCAGAATCCATAGGTTACCCAGTTGACTTTATGCAAGTCATTTATTCCCTTGGTGTTTTGGATTCCAATCACACTTTTTTTTTCCCCTTCCTAATTAGATGATAAACTATTCAGGATAAGAAATCAGTCCTTCCAGGTATATGCACATTACACCCAACGCAACGAGACTGAAACCTTTATAGTGCCTTCTGGATTTTAGATAAGTAATAAATATATCAGACAGGTCTTGCAGAGGAACACAGTAGTCCCTCCAGGTCTCCATGAGAAGGCATCATGGGAAGAAAGAACAGAAAAAACAAAGTTTCTGCATATTTTCTCTGAGAGAAAAGAATCTCTAAAAATCCCTGTCATCACCTACCCAGCAGCTGGATAAGAGAATCTCAACAAACATGCCCTGACTCCAAAGCTGAGCCCAAGAGCTGATGGGGGAATGCGTGCCCCAGGAGGTAACTTACAAAATGGTTTCCTTTGTTTTTTCTGTAAACAAGATTTCACGTATCTCTCCAGTTCTCGCAAAGTTGTGGGCTTCAATGTTTCAAAATCTATTTCTATCTCGTCGGGGTTGGAGTCCCTGAGGGAAGGTTCCCGCGACTGGATGATGTGTACCACCCTGCCCAGCTTCTCCCCAGGCAAGCGGTTGATGTCCAAGCTGAGCTGTCGTTTCTCATCATAGGTCATGGGCAGGCCTTCCTCCTCCTCGTCCGAATCATAGGTTGCAGACGCCTGTTTGCCTCCTTTCTTGGGCTGCCTGGGGAGGTTGGCAAGCATGGAAACATTCATGGGTATATAAGGAGCAATGAACTTTTTCTTCTACTCCCCTTGCAACAAACATCCCAATGCTTTTGGCTTTGAACCTCTAGCCAGATAGCTTGAACAGCACCACAACTTCTGAAAAAGCTCAGAAATCTGAGATCAGCTGTTCTATTCCTATTATATTTTAGTGCTGTGAGGCATGACAACAAGCCCAAGTAGCAGCAGGGGGGCAGCAATGAAATAGCATGTTCTTGCTGGCTGGGCAAAAGGCAAAACCTTATCTGAGAGTGATTGGGCAGGGATTCCGAGAGTCAGACAGTGGAAATAGGGCTGGCAGCAGAGCCATCATAACTTAAAAACTCCCTGGAGTTGTCTGGGAACGGAGACGCTATTCAATGGTGAGTTAACTATGCTGACAACTGAGCTTCACCAGGGAATTCAATGGGAACGGGAGGGACAGAACTGGGCTGAAAGCTCTCAGCATTCCCATCTAAGGCAACGTGCAGAGACAAGCTCTCACCTGTTAGCTGTGGTCGTGCTGTTTGCTTTTTTAGCTGGGGCTTTCTTCTGCTGGGTTTGTTTCGGTGGTTGAGCCACTTTGGGTTTCTTCTCCTCCTCAGCTTTTACTTTGTGCTTTTCCTTTTCCTTCTCTTTGTCTTTCTTTTTCTTCTCTTTTTCTTTCTTCTCTTTTTTTTTCTTTGGTTTGTTCACTGGTGCTTGCGACAATGCAGCTAGCTGCTCATGGACGGCCTTTAGCTTGGGGAGAAAAGTGAAAAAATAAATCAGACTTCAAGGCAAGATAACCGATGCCTCCACATACTCTTCCTCTACATCCTGGACATGTAAGCATATCCCAAAATTAGCGATCAAGCAGTCTGCTGATTGAACTTAGGAGATTTTTCTTCATTTAAAGTTCTTTAAAGAATGCAGTGCAAGTGTACAGAAGCTAACTGAAATAAAAACTTCATTCTTGCAGTATAGGAGCAAATAAAAATCCAGCTTAATAGCTTTGTCTAGAGTGCTGACGACGTGGACTCTGAAATGCTAGGTTCACTTTTTGGGTCTCTTACTAACTTGCTTTGAGACACTGGATAAGCCATTTTGTTCATGCTTTGTTATATTACGGCAGTACCTACAATCACTGTAGCATCTGACACTGCATATCTGCATAGTAAGAAAGGCCATGGCTTAAGGGCTTGCAACCACAACAGTTAAAACAGCTTACTTCTATAGATGGGGTATAGGGCAAAAATATCCCCCAGGAAGATTGTGACAGGTTCCATTGTGCCTGAGCTCTCATACCAAATGGGTCTCCCAGTGCTTCCCAGATCCCTAGTATTGTGTGCCCCTTCATTCATGATGGCTGAATACTTTGGAATCCCCAGAAAGAAGCACGGAGCATCAGCATTGAGAGTGATTATCTAAAAAAAAATTAATATTACATCACAAATACACTTATTTCACAGCTGAGAGATCTTCTCCTTGAGCTGGCAGAAGAGGAGATCACTGCTGCATCCCAGACTCCATGGGATTTTTAGTAACAAAATTAAACCCTTCCTGCTAAGCCCTTTCTACTGCACAGACACGCACAGACACACAGCTTGGCCACTACAATAACCTGCTCCTGGAGTTCCGCCAGCCGAGTTGCTCGCTCTTCTTCTGAGTCTGAACTATCTGAGTCAGAAGAGCTCTCCTCACTGCTGTGACTGCTCTCTGTGCTTTTGCTCACAACTGGTGCTGTTGGAGGAGGAGGAGGTGGGGCCTCTGCAGGCTCATCAGGCATCTTTGCAAACCTCATCTCAAAGACATCCTACAAAAAAGGGGGAAAAACTGGTGACAAAGGAGCCTCAGCCACAAAGACCTCATTCTGGTCTTTTAAACACACCAGATACCCCACCATGGGTCAGAGTCTTACTGCACTAAACAAGGTGCTGTACCAGTAAATAATGAAAGATGATGACCACTCTAGAGCAAGGGATGAAATCATCATGGTAAGAGATGGTTTCTCCTCTTGCGAAGGACAAAATTAAAGGCTTGTAGTGGGATAGGAATAGACAGGGGAAGGTTTCTGAATCTCCCTCTGAGATCCTTTTGCGGCTGGGAAGGTTGTGGAAGGGTGATGGGCTCTCACACCTCTGCTTCCTGGGAGGCTTCTGCATCTTGTCTGCACTGGCCTCTGCCAGAGAGGGGCACTAGACTAAACAGATCCCAGCTTTGATCCATTCTGGCATTTCTAACAAACTTCCCTCTGGGTTTGGTTTCACTTTTTGCTGCTACTCTGCTCAGCATGGACTTCTAAATTGGTCTTTAGCTCTTCCACAAAGGTCAGGGAGGAATCCCAGCCTCTGTATGCCAGCTGGTCTCAATGCCAAGATACCCCACACCCTACCCACAGGCTGAAGCACTAGCTCTAGTACTGTACATCACACACCGTTTTCAGCCTGCACAATTTCTCCCAGCTTTTCCAAGGTGCACATACAGAGGGGCATACATATTCTGTAAGTCCAAGAAAATACTCCCATTATTTTATATAGCAACGATTATAACATTTTAGGAGTGGTATGTGGCATTGGGCCATGCCATGTGAAGAGCACAATAGTTCTGCAGCAGAGAGCATTGAAAGGCACTTTTCAAGGGCTGTAGGAATCACCAGCTGTCCCTGGATGGTGCCACGAGCAGATCCATGCTTGGATGTCTGAATGGACACCTTAAAGCTGAACTAAATGTACTCTGAAAGATGCATTTGCCAACACCTTTACCTGGAGCTTCCTGGCCATGGCTACCACTTCGTGGTCTGGAGGATTGTACTTGTAACAATTAGAGAACATTAACCGAATATCTGCTGCAAAACCTTGTGCGTCCTGGTATTCCCGACTGTCCATTTTTTTCTGCAAACAAACAAGCCAAAGGGAAAGGGGAGAAAAAGCCATAAGCGAAAGGGATTTGTAGCAATTGCATGGAGGACATGTGCGTCATGGAGAGAGCTCAGAACAGCTTCAAAAATCACATTTGTCTAAGAGAACAGTAGCTTGATCAGGCTCATTAGTTCCTAAATAACATGTAGAGTTTTTGCTTTTTTTAAAAAAAGGAAACAAAAACAAGACAACTAAAGAAGTTGATAAAGTTCCACAATAGTTTAACCTCTCAAGATTCTATATTTGGGTTGTTTTTGACAGTACTATATAAGTTTATCAGGACCCACAACCTGTTAGAAAATAGAGAGTCATTTAGGAAGAGAGTTTGCTGGACTAGAAACTAATGTAAGCAAAGAACATGGATCGAAGGGCAGGAAGTCAACAGACAACGAAGTTACAACAACAGGATTACTTTTAGCAGGTATTTCTACATGCTGCTTGGGTACTTTTACCCTGTAAATCTGAAAGGGCAGAAAAGATTACAACCATCTACTCTGACTTCCTTCTAACATGAGGCATGAATTACACTTGGTGATTTCTACAGCAAGACAGGCACTTACAGTTTAAGCTACAAGAACCAACTGTTGATATAGTAAGCCCAGCTGATAGAGATACAGAATGGATACAGAATTCACCCTTTATGAACTTGTTCCTAATGTTATCTCCTACTGGAGTGAAGATAAATATCAGGAGCTAAATATTTGTACCTTGTTCCTTTCTCTCATTTTCTAGCTCTCACTTTCATCCACTTCCCTTGCTGTTTGGGATTGAATGATTTGGAGAACAGTTTATAGCATTCCTAGTACTTAATTGATTTTATGCATTATGTTACTACTGTGTACAAAACCTTAGCTCTAATTACTCCTCCAAAAGGAAATTTTAAAAAAGCTAACACTAGATTCCATTTGCATTTAAAAGACCTGATTTTAAAGAAACTCGCTGTTTGCCAAGTGCTTGCAGGCCTCCCTTTTGTATGTTTTGTGCACCTGTATCCCCCAGTGAAGGGAAGGGGCCAACTGACAGACAGGCTGCAGATGCGATCGGGCAAGACTCATTCCCTGTCAGTACAGAAAGCAGGGGTGCTTAGGGTCTGTAGCCCACACTAGAAGCTTCGACACAAGCAAAACTCCCACTTGTTCAATGGAAGCTACATATATTTCACAGCTCCATGGTAGATATCAGAACTACCTTGAAACCTTGCAATGACTCCTAAAACTGCTTTTGTTCCGAATAAGGCAGAATTTCACCTCCAGAGATGCAGCTTTGGAGGGATTTGCATGCAGGGCAATGGCACTCCTGCAGCATCCCTCCCTGCAGTGCTGCAGCTAGATGCCTGTCAAACTTTTGTCACGAGAGCTCATTCTCTTGATAAATAAACTAGGAGAAAGCCTCTCAACTGCAGCACAAAGACGGAAAGGGAAACACATTTGTGCCTCTCCTGTCTGAAGGAGAGCTGGCCTTGTTTGGAAAGTGTCTCAGGCCAATTCCAAAGCAAACCAATATGTTCAAACGAAGGGGTCCATTTATTTTAAAATGCGTCTTACTGCATGAAAGGCCTTTTCGATACGCTTGTATTTGTTTGGCACACTCAATGGCTGATTACAGCCCGTAAAATACATTTCAGTGTCTGAGGCTTTGCTTTCATCCAAAACCAAAAGTTTTATAGCCCAAAAAGGTTTTAATCTGTGGATTTTTTTTTTTTTTTTGCTTTCTTGTAAAGAAAAATTAACTTGACAAAAGAAAAAGAGGATTTTAAAATGATACAGTGAAATATATTTGGGTTACAAGTTCACTTTGAGATATTCAGCTGTTTAACACTTTTTTTTTTTTACATTTACAATGGCAAATCAGAAGTCATAGACAGCAGGACTAGAAGGGAGTGCTGGGACGCCAGCTAGAAAAAAAATCTCATCTTTCTTAGCAATCAATTCTACTGTTTAATGTTCTTTAATGTTCAGAAACTTGTTTCCTAATGTCTAGTGTGTTTCTTGCTCTAAGGTAAGGCCTGTCCTCCCCACAAAGGATGCAGAGAACACTCTGTTCCTCCCGCCTTCTTGCGGCAATCTTTTACATGTTTGAAGACCTAACACGTCCCCTTTCCATTTTCTCTTCTCTAAGACTAAACTGGACATCGACCTGACCTCAAAGCGCATGCCTTGGGGATGGCATCAGGGCAGGTGCTAACGAAGGACACGGCCACACAGTTCCAACTACTTCAGCAGACATGATGTCATGAGGACTCAGCCTAATTGCTGGGGGCCTAATCGTACCCTACAGAAACTGCCTCAACAAGGAGAGCTGCCTTGGTAAGCTGCATTTGTACTCTAGAATAGGTGCAACTAAAGAAATCTTTAAACGTTTTCCCAAAGAATCTTCTCCTCACTTTCAAGACCCCAAACTCAGCTGCTTTGAAACCACAGCAATTCACTGCAAGAAAATTAACCGACGAGCAGTTAGATCCCTGGAGGTTTTTTACTCCAAAAGTAAACACCTTTATAAATCCCCTTACATGGCAAGGACTGTTGCTTGTTCACCACGGAGCAAACCAAATGCAGAAAAATCCACATCGCTGCTGTTGTGGCCCAGCAGCTGGAGGACAGGGTGGGAGGAGAGGTGCTCCAGGTTCCCCTGGGCTCTGCGGGGCCTCACCCTGCGCCACATGGCAAGCACGGCACCCTGCCTCCCCGTGCCGATGCTCCCCAGCATCAGAGGCGGATGCAAATGTACTGCAACTGGGCCCTGAGCGCCCATGGACTCAGCAGCTGCTGCAGCTTCATAGCAAGCATTTCAACAGCTTTGGGGAGTTAAGGCTGCTGCCTCTTCGATTTTAAAGTGCCTCTGTCTCCCTCTCTCTCCATGTTTCACCCTTTCTCTGCTCCAAGCAGTTCTGCACTTTTCCCCGCTCTGTGACGACAGACTTGAGGTGAAGCTGTGCCCACCGATGACAGAACCCCCTGCAGACCTCCTGTGCCCTCAGCTCTTCCTGCTTTCAGTCCTAGCCCAGTGCAGCACCCCAGCACACCCCTCTGCTCCCAGCTGCGACGTGCTCAGCTGCAGCCCCTCCACCTCTCACCAGCCATGGCAAAGACATGACAACCAACCTGCTGCTTCCACCATGCACGGAGAGCACACTATCTCCAAATCCTTCTGAAGAACACCTCTGCTGGGTGCATAGCCTGAAAAAAAAATATGCTCCCGGGCATGAAGGATATTCCCTAATGAAAATATCAAGCCTCGTACAACCAGAGAACTAAAGTGACAAGCAGCTAGGTACTGTGGAATCTGTTACAGCTGCAGCAACGTTTGATTCAATTTCTCACATAATTCTTTCAAGATTAGTCTGAAGGCCATTATTTGCACTGCTTTACCACCATCATTGTCACTTGTGCAGAATTAAATCTCAAGCCTTTCAGAACCACAGAGAAAGTCCCTGACACCAGAGAATTACACCGCCTGCAAATGGCAGGTTTCTGTTTCATGCACTTAACGAATTATACAGACTGCATCTCAAACATATTATACAGACTGCATCTCAGAAACGTCACGCTATGATCTACAGGCCAAGGGCAACAATAACAAAACACTTCATAAAAAAACAATACCAGACAACACTTCAAATAAGTTTATTAATAAAATTCTACTATGTGGAAGGACATGTCCAGAGTCTTTACATACAAAAGACTCTACTGGGTCTATCAGTAATTAGTCTCCAGCTTTCTGACCTATACTATTAATGTACAGAGGGAGAGTATCATCCACACTTGCAGAAGTGCAGAGATGGACACTTTTTTAAAAGAATAAAGTTAGGACTATAAAGACATATAAGTGTGAAGAAGTCACCAACCCAAGAAATCACAGCGTTGCACCTAGATTTTGCAGAATACAGCACAGAATCCCTTGCAATGAGAAGCCACCTAGTCACACATGGAAATACCAGCTTTGACAGAGTCAGGATTCCACTTCCTCCATCTGTAATCTTATTGCATTCACCTGGGCTTGATCCACCAGGCATCTCTGGAGAGACCCACAGCATCCCTATGAAGTCAAGGAGAAGTGACGGAGCTGAGAACACGTCTTGAAAGGACTAGGTTTGCCAGTACAGTAACTGAAAGAGTTCATCTAGGACATTATCATCTAATTGTTTTCACAAAACTAGTAGAGAGGAGGTTATCAATAACTGTGCATCCCTCTAACGTGGTAATGAACAGAACAGTTGCACTGAGCAAGAGACACTTCTTCCCATCTCAGTCCTATCCGTGAACCTGACATCCTTTAGAGCTACTGGCCAGTTCAGAGACTCTCAGGTAGCCTATGATAAGCACAGGCAGATAGAGCCTTACGCACAGTACACCGAACACCATATATGAAGACTCTTGATGGCAATCAAGTACCGCACCTCTGATCTGACTTACAGAACAACACAAAAACCCCATTCACGACCTGTTCCTGCTCTGTCATGGGAGCAAGGTCAGACCCACTCAGCGAAAAAGCTGGTGACCCCTGCAAGGGAGCAGATTACAGCACGAGTGACGCTGTTTTGAGCAGAAGGCAAGCCTCCTGAGGTCTCTTCTCACTTGAATTACCTTATGATCCAAGCCATGTGGATGGACCTTCAAGCTATGTGGAGAAGAGTGACTCCAAAGCAAAGTGAAGCGAGCAGACCTTGACAGCAAGGGGTACTGTCATATCATTAAAACAATGTGCAAGGACTAAGTAGGCCTCCAGTACTGGCCATCCAAAATCAGCAGGATGGCAAATGTACTGCAGTACCAGAACTGAGGGGAACTTCTCCCCTCCTCGTCCATGCTCAGACCAAGAGAAAATGGAAACTTACTCAAGAAAATATTGGGACCTTCCTCTGTCAGCAGAACATTACAGCCAGGCACCTGTGCTCCAGCTTCCCAAACTACAATGATCAACCTAGCCCTTCCTCCTGGCTTTTACTACTTGTTTCAGGCTCCCACTTCTTGCCTGCAGCTCAACTCACCCCTCTTCTTACTTTCTTCTCCTTCAAGGAAGTTGCTGCAGGCTTTTAACACAGCTTGGCTTAATTGCAAGTCTAAGAAAATACTGCACATTGCATTGGTTTGTGTAAACAAAGCAAGGGCACCGCAATCTCAGGAGACCAATGGTCTCCAAGCCTAGTTCCAACAGAGCCTGCTTGCAATGCTCTTCCAGCTCAGAGATGGTCTTTTCTGTACAAATCCAATCAATAATAATATTTAGTACTTAGATAACGCCTTCCAGATATCTGTCCTCACAACAGCCCTGTGAGGTAAGCTAAGTATTATTATCCCCATTTTATGACTGGGAAAACTAAGGCACAGAGCCATGGGGAAACTTGCCAAGGACCGTGGCATCAGGATGGCAATCAACTCAGACACTGGTCACTCTTGGTCTAGTCCTTAGTGCGCAGACTATGACATCTATTCTCTCACCATTAAATAATACAACTAAAATACTTGTAAAAATTTTGTAGCTGTAATAAGAAGCCCTGCAGCGTTGTGGCTGAATGGCATGGCACACCAGAGCACCACATGCCGCTGCCAGGTACTGTGTAGGATTTTGCCAAGGAACATGTAAGGAATCAGGAAGGCAGCTGCCCTTTTGTCACCTGGGCATTTTAGACAATCCCAGGCATTGGCTGAGCTGGGAGCAAAACAGTCCTGGCAAGCTCATGAAAGCCAGCAGAGACACCTTAACTTCTTCCACATGGAAGAAAGTCTCACCTCCACCGACACCAATTCCAATGGCCAAGCAGAAGATGGGAACTAGAAAAACACAGCTTTGCTCCATGGGTATTTGGGAGGGACTAAGAACTTCCCAGTCTAGCTGGAAAAACATCTTGAATATTGGACCATATTAAGCTAAGGTCTTGAAGAGCCAAGCTTGAACCACACAAGCATCACATTATTTCCTCCTCCTGCCTAAGTACCAGTTGATCATCATGTTCCAGTTGGAATTGCTCAGCGTAAGCCTATCTGGACCATACATCATGCCAACAAGCAGCCAGGCAGCAGTTTCTGGAAATGGGATACTATCAATTGAATCCTATGAAACACAGCACCTCTTCTTCTCAGAGTGCAACACAATCTCAACGACACAAGTTTAAATAGCTGGACTATCCAGCAAGAGGAGAGGATGCCATCATACAGTTTGCTTTGCAGGGCAGAAAAAAGATGTCTCCAGATTATGGGAAAAAAAGGAGAGGGTAAGGAAACAAATATAAAAATATCCAGACGATATCCAAACAGTTACAGTTTTCCACCCTTGTCCCTTCCCCCTCCCCCAGAAGGAGCCAGTCCTCTGCAACCAGAGGGCCGTGACACCCTGCAAAAGAGGTGGTAAATGTGGACGTACTTTAACAGTACTGAGATCCATGGGGTGTTTGATAATATCATGATAGTCATGTAATTCCAAGGCCTCTGCATCAACAGGCTTGTAAAAGGGCCACGCATAGGCGGCATGCTTCTTTGAGAGCATCTCCTTGAGAATGCTGTCACAGTACTTGAGGTGCTCAGAGAGTTTGCCCTTCTTCCCTGCATGCTGGGGGACCTCTCCATCTTCAAGGTCTTTCTTTGGTGGTTTGATGGGCCGGCCACCGCTCTCCCGTCGAGCGATGATTTTGGCCTGTTTGGGGTCGGAGAGGGGTGTGGGTGACTCACTTCGGCTGGCAGTGATCGCGGAGGTGGTGGGGGTTGTTGTGTCTGCTTTTCGCTTCACTCCCTTTTTCTGAAACAGCAGATGGACAGACCTCATGAGTACATCTCCAGTTCTCATGCTACTCTAGCAGAAACCTAGCACAATTCTTCCTTATTTCTGAGAACCGCTTGTCCTCTGACAGAAAATACAATTATTTCACTGGGATAAATGGGACTTGTGACTAGAGGCTTCAACACACAATTCAGTGACTACAACATGATGTATTACTACATGTCATCTGAGCCACAGTAACCAGCCATTTGCACGTCTCCAACCCAACCCCAAACATGATGCAAAATGCGTTAGCTCTATGTATTTCACTGAGATTTAAACTAAGGACTCTTACCTCATGTTTGCCAAGGGAAAGGAGTGCGCCCAGTCGATTACTGCAGCTCAGTTGATGCATGGTGACTTAGTAAGTGTCAGTAACTTAACCACATGTCTGAGTCCCCAGTGGCAGGATCAGGCTATAAATTCTGAACCAAAGCATATTAATCACCAAAGACCCATGAGCCCTCGCTCCCTTGTATTTAGTGGATGTGCTAAGGTAGATTGTTTATTATGGACAAGAGTAAGAATTTAATGATTTTGCTTCAAGCAAATAAAACATACATCCCACATAAATTCAAGCTGTGACTGTCCAGTCAGCTCTTTACTGTGCTCCTATGAAGGATCTATTCCTCTGGTGGAAACCAAAAAAAAAAAAGGGAAGAAAAAAAAAAGAAATGTTCCCCAGGGAAATCTAAGGCAAATCTTAAGTAAATCCCAAGCAGGGTTAATACTGCAGTACATATTTGGCAAACTCACTTTTGGGTTCATCTCTGAGTTTTAAAAGCAAAGTGATTCTCAGAAGCAAGTTATTTGAACAGAAACTGCATTATGAGACAGGCTTCTGAGGAAAACAGCTTAGCTGCATGATCTGACTTACAGTTTCCTTAGTAATTCTCAAACTATAGGGTCAAATAAGAAAAAAAATTCTTTGGATCAGCTGGCCCATGCAACCTCACATCAGGGAACACCAATACTTTTGCAGTTAATTTCTCAGTTTAGAGAAAAAAAATAGTTTTGAGCTCTGCTTTAACTATTTTTAAAGCAATACACAGCTTGCTAGGAAGATTCCAATTATTTAGAGCAACGTTTTCATTTACCCATAAATTAACATAGTAAATAGTGAAACACCAGTGACACCTCCCAGAAGATTACTTAGTTCAGAAGACAGAACTAATGTACCCCAAACCCGTAGGCAACATCAGTCTCCTCCAACTGGAGTGACAGGCTTGTCTTGAACTTGTTTATGGCAGAGGGGAACATTCCTAGTGTTGGAGTGTGCAACCTTAACAGAATAGTCCTAGAAAAATCAGGGATTCAGTTCCAGAGGGAAGAGATGTTTTGGGTTATATGGAGCAAAATGGGGAAAATCTCCAACAGCCTTCTGATTCATGCAACACTGGCTAAAACTATGGTCAGATGAGAGCTCGTAACTGAGTTGCAGCAATTACAGTTGACATCACCTCAGCGGGGGTGTGGTAAAACTAGCAAAACTTTTCTGAACCCACTCAAACTTGACAGCAAGCATTTGTCTGAGCACATCCTGAAGGGACAATGATGGCCAGAGAGGCAAGGAATCAAATGCAAAGAGAAGTAATGCACATAACCAGCAGTAAGGGGAGGAAAATAAAGCACTGCCTTCTGAAGAGGAAGGGGTCGAGTTCTCTGTTTACCTTGACTACTGGTGGTGTAGGAGGAACCACAGGCATTATCGGAGCAGCAGGCGGAGGGGGAGCAGCGGCAGGAGGGGCAGTGACAGGCGGGACATTAGCAGTGATGGTTGGCACAGGGGTGGCAGCAATGACGGGCGTCTGAGACACGGCTGGAGGGACGTTCTGGAACGGGGCCGGCGGGGAGACGGAAGACACGGCCACTGCTTGCTGCGCTCCTTTCAAACGACAAAGTGAAAACACACTGCAACGTACTGATGGTTACAAGTGCCGACAAGACATTGTGAACAAAGTGACACTGGTGCTGCTGGAGTATGCAATCATGGGCTTGGCAAAAGCTTCCCAGTTCAGGGCCACAAGAAGAGCACAAAGGACCCTGAAGGTGACTTGCTTGGTGCTGTTACCTGGAGGCCAACCAGAACTGACCTAAGTCTTCCTACCATGAGCTTTAGGCCAGCCACATGTAAGCAAAATACTCCAAGCTTGCACATGAGGAGTGTTGTTCTGGGATTGTCTTCACCCCTCTTGTGCTCTCAGAGCTACCCTGTGCTCAGCAAAAGAGCAGGAGCTCAAGGAGACAAAAGTGGGGAGATGGCTCTTTTCAACAGGTGCTGTCCTGCACAGACCTCAGTCTGGAAGTGTTTTTACTATGTAAGGCCAACGGCAACAACCACTCCCCTACTGCCTGCTGAAAAGTTCACTAACGCTTCAGATTTGCCATAAGTTGTACAATGAAAAAAAAAGAGCTGGGTGCACAGCCCTAGTCTCCTGATAGCCAGGCAAATGTCTCTTACACTACACTTGCACTGTTAAAGAATTGCCTACTAGCATACAATTAAACAGGACAAATTTAGTAACTAATAACTGAAGTATCAATACACCTGTATGTTTTTATAGCAGCTTTTATCAAAGGATGCAGAAAAGACACATCATTACAAATTTCTTTCAGTTTCGATACAGTCGTAGCTCCATTTGGCACCTGAGATGTGGGACAACAAAGAGGAACAGTTGACTTTCCCAGTACAACAATCAGACTTTGTTTACAGAAAAAAACTTGCAACAATTTAATTCAGCCCACGCAAGCTCCTTTATGAACTCTTTTACCCTGTTTACGGATGTTTTTGTCTTAAATCCATTCAAAATCAGCTCAAGGTAAGCTGAACTAAACCTAGTTTCTACTGATATGCAATAGTCTACATAGCCTTTGCGATGGCTTAATAAAAGCTTTTTGTCCATCACGTTTTATTCTGTGATGTTGCAACTGCATGTGCAAAAGAAAAACATTATCTGAGGTTTAGGGGATTGGCAAGATTTAGTCTCTACTGCGTCAGACTTCAGTCAGGACCTTGGGTGAGTTGTATAAACCCAGCTCCATATAGGCACTCTGCACTGTGGTCTGTCACTTGCAGCAGACTGGCATGTCTAACTACCTCCTCTCTTGTTGCCTTGGTTTCTTCTTTGCATACAGAAAGCAAGAGCATTGCCCTCCCTCACTGAAGCACTGTGCAGATGGAAACACCACAGATGGTACGATGTTTGTATGACAAATGGAGAGTGGCATTAAGATAGACAAGCCCTGAAACACTGGGTGAACATTATCTAAACATCTCGCGCTCCTCCACTGCTCTAACCATTAGACTACACACTCCTTTCCTAGCCTCCCCACCATGTGCAAAGTCATGCAGCTTGGAACATGGGTCAGGCCTTACCAACAGGCTTGTAACATTTACTGTCACTGGATCGGGTTAATACCTGTACTCTGTGTGCCTGCTGATGGCTTACGACCTTTGCCTTTAGGAACTGGGGGTAATAATTCGACTTCCTCCTGAGGCATCTGAGCAACCTTCTGCAGAAATATCTTCTCCAGGGCTTGGGCCATGAGGACGATGTCATCTGTGGGCTGCAGGAAAAAGAAAAGCCTGAGCTGTGTCATTCACCACACATTAGAAGCAAAGAAGTTCAAGATCAGGCTTTGAAATCCCCAATGACACTGCCCTTCAAATAAATGATGGTATCCAATGCACTGACAACAAAAACAGACTAGCTCTTCTCCCTCCTTGCATGCTACTCTCCTACTTTTCTAATCTGGTCTAGAATGCAATAATGATGCAAATTAGAATGCCTCTAAATACGCTGCATCCAGAGAATATCAGGACTCTCAGCAGAAGCCTGACAACTAGCATCCCATGCATCAGCGTGGAAGCAGAAAACTGGAACAGATGAGTTGTCCTCCCTGCTTGCCAACAGGTCCTAGCGTAAACATATAGTCTGTGGCTCAAACTAATTAATTTATTTCAGCTTGTTCTGCAGTATGGGTCAATGATGACAAACCATTGTAAAAAAACAAAGACTACCAGCTTTTAACAATCTAACAAAACAGCAAATAAGCCAAACCCAAAATAATAATAAGCAATCTAAAGGTGCACAAGTACAGACGAGACATAGCAGAGGACAGAGTTACGCAACTTATTGAACTGCTCTCTGCTGCTAAGACAGGCAGGAGACACTATTGCTAGACAACCAGTATAACACTTAGCGCTAATAACCCACAAAACACCAGCAAAGCATTGCACAAACTTTAGCTCATCTTGAAGAATTCCAAAATGAAAATAAAAGGAGTAAAAACTTGCTACATAACCTCAAAACAGAAACCTACATATAATTAAAAGGCACACTTGACATTTCAACTACTGTGAGGGAAGAAAAACTCAGCACAAAGACAGCTTTGTGCATTTCAAGTAATGTGGTTGCAATTAGTGGCATTTTGAATCCTTGCAAGGAGGGCCTGTAGCACAGAGGAGCTGCCCTGTTCAAAACCTGCACTGTAACAATTGTAGATGGGTTTTTCTAGGCAGTGCCCCAGCTAAGTGCTTGTCTGGGCTCTTTACCTTGTTATAAATATAACAATTTGTAAACATGGTGTTGAAATCCTGCATACATTCACTGGCACTCCAGTAATAGTTATGTTCCAGGCGCTTCTTGATAGTCCCCATGTCCATGGGGTTTTTTATTATTTTGTGATAATCCTGTTGGAGAAACAGGAAAGACGTTACATCTCCTGATATGAGGAAAGAGTGTGTTCACATCTCACTCTAGTCCCAGCTTTCTCCTCATTCCCCCTCCCAAAAAAACCACATCCCCATATTTTTGTGCAAACCACAAATATCATCTTTACTTCTATATATTTTCTAATTTGTAGCCTTTTGGCTTGTCGTTATTGTGAACTTGTCTACAAAGCATCAGAACCCCCTATACAACCACCCTAGCTCCCCCCAGTACAGGCTCAAACACACGTACAAACAGCTACTTGGACATTACCAGTTTTTTATAAGGACAGCTGGACAGGGAAGGTAGTAAGAGTAATTTGTGGAGGAAAACATGCTTTCTGAGCAGCTCTCCCTGGAAGTTGTTTGTAGTCTCGATACCCCTTAGCGAGACTGTAGATGCCATTTCAGATTGTGCCGCAGAGTGGAACAGTGCCACACTTCACAGCTAGCTAACACCGCAATGATGCAATTCATGCTTGTGTGGGACCAGAAGTCGGAGTAGCAGGGCCAGCACTAGCTTTGGCTGGGTGTTCAGTTTAACAGTAGACTTGCGGCAATTTGGGAAACAGCATTTCTGCCTGCCTTTTTAAAAGACTGTCTCTGAAACACTCGGCACTTACAGAAGCTTATCAGTGCCAGTACTGGCTAAGACTGCACTAAAATTTTCAGTGACTCTCTTGAAATGGTCTCCAAAGGCTTCCACATGTTAACCCAGTTTCTCTCCAGGCTGGTCTCAAGTATTTGTAGAGGCTGTGATTAGTCTGGAGACACTGCAGGCACGCGAGGTTATATGCTGTAATTTTCTCATTCTGAAGAAAGGCAGCAATGCCTCTCACTGCATGTGCACATGAAGCCACATACAGCCCCTGGCCACTCTAAGCCCAACCCTCAGGCGCGACATGAGAAACCAACTTTTTCCAGGCAAGGCACACTAGGACAGAAGAAGCAGTCCTGCTGGTTACTGGGCTTATGTAGATTTGATTTAGGCCACATGTGAAAAACAATTATTCTTCCAACTGACTCCTCCTTCCAATTTTCTGGTAACCTGCCCTAAAACCACTTCAAAATGCCTCACTGAGAAACTAAATCCATAAAAAGACAACACAAAGGAGCTCAGACCTAGTGAAATACTATACAGGTGTTAAGTGTTTTACTCTTTCGGCTAGCACTTTAAATAGCACCCATCAACAAGATTACAGAGTTCAAAAGACTCCTAACCCAGTCCATAAAATCAGGTCATAACCTGTGGTAACTGGAGCTCTCCAGACCTTACATCCCAGAACCACGCTCCCTTGAACCCTACGTGCAATCCTCCTGTTCAAAGCAGAGTAACTTTGCAATGGGCTGCTGGAGGAACGGATGGTGGGGCAGATGGGGGGGGGAGGCTCCGTATTTAAGTGAGGCAGGTGGTAGGGGTTTGCCTCCACTGCTGAGTTTTTACACCTACAGGACCACTTTGAAGAGGCAAAGGTTGCGTGGTTCTGTTCCCTGGAAGTAAACTGATTAATAAACTTCAGTCATTTATGAATAACCTGGCTTTGTCTTGTACTATCTGGTCTTGTACTATCAGAGACAGGATATATATCACTAAGTACAGGAGGCAGATGGATAAATGGAACTGTTGTTTCTGCTTCCAGTATGGCATTTGAAACTACCTCGCTCCAAAGCATGCTCAGTAATTAGCTTCTCTTGACTTCCTCAACACTGAAAGTCAGCGGCAAATCCAGGAAAGCCTATCAGAAACACAAGTTACACTGAGCCCAGTGCCAAATGCTCTGTAGAGCATGGGCAGCACAGCACGGGCTTTAAGTCTGTCACTCAAATTGGACAGAGGTGGGACAAGGGGTGAAGAAACACAATAGTAACCACAGGTAAGCCAAAAATGAAGCACTATGCTTCAGTTGCTCTGAGACAGCTCGCCTGTGTGTTGTCCTCTTCCCTAAATGAGTAGTTTTCTCCTTCAGAGACCTGCACCTCTGCAGCTCTGAGAAACATAGTCTTCAAATTCCATGAGTCTGAGAACATTCAAGGTAATCTCCAAAAGCAACCTTATCACTCTGATCCATTGATCAGAAAACCGATCTAACCAACATACAGCTTTCCGAGAACACAACATCGAGAAGATGATAGATACGTACCGGTAAATTCAATTTAATTGCATCAACAGGTTGGTAGAAAGGCCAAGCAAACTGATGCTTCCACAAGGTCTTTACAACAACATTTTGCATATATTGCAATTGGTTGGTCTTCCGGCCAGGCTTATTAGGATTAGTGACCTCCGGAGGCGGCGGATTCACAGGGCCCTGAGGAGCCTGAATTGCTGATGTGACTGTCGACATTTTCCTGCTCTTGCTCTCACTCGCTGTCACAGCAGCAGCAACTGGGAGATTTTCCTTCTTCCTTTATGCTCCCTGAATGGGACTGACATCCCATTTCCAGGGTCCACCCATGCAACCTAAAGCAAATGAGGGGAAGAGGACAATGTGTAAACGTTGGTACTTATTTGAAGTAGGCATGTTCAAACACTATCAACAGTAGAAGTGTCTTTAACTCAGGCTCTTTACCCCATCTGCTTAGTTCCCTGTAAGAAACTTTGTTACCTTGATGATGGGCATAGCTCAAGAGAGAGTGGGAAGAGCAAATTCAATGCCTGCAGAAAGCCAGTAAGCTTCACAGGACTGGTTCTTGCTTTATCTAGCTCAGAGAGCATCTTCGTGCAAAGAACACGCACAGGGTAGCATAAGAATACAGCTGGGATGTAACGCAGGGACTCCCAAGAATGTGCTGACTCAAGCTAGTAAATCCACAGCATGCAGCTCCATGTAAACATAGCTACGCTGTCCCTACGCCCATGCTGGCTGGCGCTGAGCCAGCTTGCACACCTCCACGCTGGTGCAATGGTTAGTCTAACATCCCACAACCAAGAGCTGACTACAGCTGCCAGAGGATCCCATCAAGAGAAGTGAACGGGCCTGCAGAGACGTGTTGCGATCAGTCGCAAATGAAAGGAGTCACCAGAAACATCCTAACTGGAAGTGATCTGCACTTTGAATCTCAAATGTCTTACTGTGTCTCTTACTATGCCCTTGGCTGGGCCCTCAGTTTTTTTATGAAAGTCTCAAGATAAGAGGCTCAATATAAATAATAATTAGTATTATACTTCTGTTGCTTTCCATGACCTGGCTAAGACAGCACTGTCGTGCTCTCTCAAAGGCATGCATAAATACAAAAGAATACACAAATTGCATTATTTTATCCTATTTTTCCCTGGCAAACTCTAGGGAAAAAAAATGGTCTAGTATCGCTGTCTCTTGTATACCATATGGTAAACAGCTCTGCTGTGTCATCTTCCATAAACATTTGATATTTTAATTCACATCAGAACTGCAGCTACACTTCTTATGGCAAACAGACCACAATCACTTTCTAGAGGCAAATTATTTCAAATACGTTCAAAAAACCACAAATATACTGTCACTGACATATGCTTCTTTCTTGTACATAGAAACATGAGCAGAGGCAGAAACTGCAGTAATACAGGAAGAAGGAGAGAACATTAAGACATCCTAGAAAAATCACTCTTCCTTGATAGACCCGTAATCATCTCTACTGAATATCTGGGCTAAATATAGAACATCAACTTACCCTTTGAGTTGCTGATTAGATGACGGTGAAAAGTAAACACATACCTAATCTAGGGGAATTTTACAAAAATAGATGTGTACAAACATAAACAGATCTGCAAAAGAGAGGGATGTTTAAGTGTCTTCTCACGCTTGCCCAGGCAGCCGAGGTACCTGCATTCCAGTGTCCCAGCAGCTCCGTAACCAGAAGAGCACCCTGGCACACCGGTGGCATTGTGACACAGGGAACCAAGCCACAGAGCAGCCAGTTCTGTGGGTGCTAGGGACACCCGGTCTGCTCCAGGTGCCGCAGCCACTGGGCGCATCTCGTCATGGCCCAGTTTGGCTTGGCTCAGAGGTGTCCCTGGCTCCAGAATCCAGGCTGGTTTATTTTTATAGAGTTAATTATATAGTTATATTTTATGGAGCTTGTGTGGAAAATGAAATTGCTAAAGCCTAAATGAATCTGTGTGTGCATGTACGTGTCTGCATATGAACGTGCAGAGAACAAGCAAGACTAAGTATGACTGCCACCACATTCTTAAGACTCATTATATTCCCAGAACATAGAAAAAGCATAGATGAGAGTAGGACTTTCTTGTGCCACATAACCACAGTATAGACCCAGAATCAGGCCTCCTGTCCCTATTCTTTGATAACTCGAGAGCTCAGTTTAGTACAAAAAGCACTGGTCTCCCTTCCCCATCTGATAATGCTGCGTGTGCTACTGTGGGCAGGCAGTGTGACCACCAAGCAGCCAACAGGGCCACTGGCATCCTCTGGGCAAGGAGTTTCAGAAACAGGATTTTACTTGGGATTTTAGATTTGGAAGAAACTGGGGATGCATTTGCTCCTGATTTTTCCATCAACTCAAAGCAGCAGCAGAAATATTGCAAAATGCAATCTTAGAATCAAGGGGAAAAAATAGACCAAGAATTAGAAAAATAAATTGGAAGTTTCAGTCTCCTCTGGGCAGCTCTCCGCACGAACTTCAGACCCTTCGAGCAACATTCATCATCTGAGTGTACGCAACTCTGAGTGCAGGCCCCTGGTGACCACCATTGAAGCATTGTTTGTTGTCTTGATTAACAAACTGAATCCAATACAAGGATTGATGGGAAACAAAACACCCACAGAGAGCAATTCCTAGTGCTACAGAGCATTTCAGTCAGAAGTTTCAAACTACGCAGTATAATTTCAGTATTCCCTTTAAATACCCTAAGGTTAAATACAACAGTCCTCTCTTCATCAGAATGTCCCTATGTCCTTCTACCTCTCAAACACTATTTCAGAGAGGATTTTTTAAAATTTATTTTCATTAAATCCCAGAACTGTAATTCAAAAAACACAGGTCTAGCTCCTGCCTCTCCAAGACTTCCCCTCTGACCTCAGCCAAGGCGTTCAGTATCTTCACACCACAGCTCCTCATCCGTGCCACGGAGAGAATGGTATTTCCTTTCTGTCTTTGTCTGCTCCACCCAGCAAGCCTGCAAACTCTCTGGGACACGCACCGCCTCTTCACGTGCGCAACATTCTGCTCGTCAAGAGAAGGCTTGTACATGCTTCTCTTGTATGGACTGTAATAGTCATCAGTGACATAACTCAGAAAGGATTTTAATTAAGAACATTAGCAAAAGTAGGAGGGGTGAATCATGACAGCCAACTCAGCTAGTCCTCTGACAGCTGATCCTCTTTAACTTGCATTTTCCGACTCATTAGTTATTACAACCAAAAGTGGCTATAAACCCCAAACCTCTTAGCAGCAGTCATATAAATTCCGGATCCTGCAGCTGAAAGACAGGAATAGCTACCTGGGCTATCTCAGCAGCACTGGAAGTATCTGTTCCTGACATAAATGCAGCTAATATGCCTTTGCCTCGCTGCACCCTTTTAACCCTTGCTCCCTCAGATTCCTCATCATTTGCTGGGGAAGCTGCCTTGATACCAGATCATTCCTTAATTTTTAAAACTTTAAATTTGTTTTTATTTCCATTCCTTTTAAAATTTCAAAATAACACTTTTTAAGAAGGGAAAAAGGAAGGTTAGGAGAAATCTGAAGCTGAGGGTGCAAATGCTTTGGAAATGTCCCACCTCTTAACAGAGTGCATGACTACGAATTCCGAGAGGCCATGGGCCTCTGTGAGACATCTACTAGTTGTCAGACCTGACTTATTAAATGCAGAAAGCGAGAGGCATGACCACCCGACCTTCCCAACTTCTCACTGAAATCACCCAACATGACACTTAAGTAGGCTCACGCACAAAAACCAAGCAAACTTACACAAGTTGTCCCATCACTACATGTAGAATTAAAATACACAGCTCTGGTCTAAGCACTTCACATCTGCTTAAATAGCATTAGTATCAATAGTTATTTAAACTGCTAGGGAGCCTGGTTGTGAACCAGTACGTCACTGTACAAGGTCCTGCACAAACCCAGAACGAAGACTGCCAAAATCAGCCTTGGCACAGACATCATGGGAATCTTCCATTGAGGGCCTAAGGTTGGATTTTTTAGTCCTGGAGTAATAACTTCTTAAAATTAAAAATTTAAGTTACTACTTATCCTGTTCCACAGACCTGTAACGTTCAAGTAACAGAAGCTGTTCTTGATTTTTCTGGCTGCACATCTACACTTTTGATAGCACAAATTAAAAGTACATCCTTTTGCTGTCATAAATGAAGTGCACACTGCTTCCCACATTGTGCATTTCTCCTGCTTCTTACTCGTCCCAGTTTGAGAAGATAATTAAAAGCAAAACCCAAACTTTCAAATAAATCCTGCTTCTCCGGAGTTTTAAGTCTGTCCTTTTGTGCTAAGTTGCAACCTCAGTGTGGCATCCAGCAAAGCTACGGGGTTTTGCTTGTCCTTCAGCCAACCCAGTCATCAAAAACACAGCTAGGTTGGAAGGTGGTTTTTTTTTTTTTTTTTTAAACTTTTATTTCATTGAGTTGCTTGCATGGGTCAGTCAGTGGAGAGACAGCTGGCATGGAGAAAACACGTTAATAACTCCCTGTCCTAGTAGGATAACATTTTACTCCACTGATGCTACCCACAGACTGTCTGCAGTGGTGGAGACTATTTTAAAAGAAGCTATAAAGCCCCATGAAACGTACACTGTGCCAGCAAGCCTGCTGCTTCAGCTAACGGTTCTGCCACTTCCTTTGGCAATGCAGAACATTTAACGGATGGCTCATTCCCTTGTTGCTGTTCCTGCAGTACAGGATGGTATTTGTTTTGATTGCAAAATTAGAAGGTAGCAAGCTTTACATTATCATGCGAGCCCAACAACTCTCTCTTTCTGTCGTGTAGTATTTCTGCATAGTTACTTGGACATTGACCAAGAACTGGCACAATTCCAGCCCAGCCAGAAGCGGTGACATAAATCTTCTCATCAGGGAAAATTATCAAGTCGAAGAGATGTTCCTTGACCTCATCTTTATCTACACCATTATTTACATTTTGGTAGCACACAGGCTATACGCAGACCAGTGTCCCTCAGCACTGAGCACTCTGCAGACACGCAGTGAGACCCTGTTCCCACCTCGACGAGCTGGTGCTCACTACACACCGCAGTGATGTGACCTGCCTGGGGCCACCCAGCGAGCCTGTGGCGGAGCCAAGAGCAGAGCCCTGAACCCCAGCCAGAGCCCGGCCCTGGGTTTCGTTAGCCAGCCCCTCAGAGAAACGCCACCTCCGAGGCAGTGCTGCTCATACAGGTGTGGAAGGCAGCAACTGAACCTTTGTGAAGGTAGGATGGAGCCAGAACCACGCTGAGACAGCAGGGCAGCTGGACCAGGCACCCTCGCTCTGCTGCTCCAAGCATTACTCCCGCACCTAGGCTCTGTGCAGAAAGCAGAGCAGACCCCTGGTCCCTTTTCCCAGACAGCAGCGATAGCTGAAAACTTGGTCAGATTTGCTACCACACGCTATTCCCCATCTCAGGGAAGCAGCAGGCCCATGCTCATTTTGCCCAGACTTTTATACAGCTGTGAGAGAGGTTTAGCACACTCCTACAACTTCAGAGGTGCAGAAATTAGAAACTGGGATTCTGAGAAAGACTGCCGGTCGATCAAATTCCTGCGAACACAAATTGCTGCCAAGAGAGACAAACACACAGGTATTTGGTTATAGAACATGTAAAGGGCGATGAGCAGAACTGCTCTTCCAGCCTAACCGAAGAGTAAGATTTTTTTTCCTGCTGCCACTGTGATTACATATACATTACTCAGTAGGTAAGCCACTTTAGCAGGAAGACACTGGATAGCAAAGAGAACTGAAAGTACAGAGCATTAGCTTGTAACAGCAGCCAGGCAAAGTTTAGGAGAGGCAGCACGTGAATTTGGTTTATTGGAGAACCCAGAAATCAAATGGGGCAAATGAAACACCATCCAAATGATGGGAATATTGCTTTTCTCTCAAGTGCCTGTTAGCAATCACTTTCTACCCAGAAACCTTTTTTTTTTTCCCTCCAAACCAAGTAGTAACTTCCACTACCTTTAAACAAACCATCTCAAGAAAGAAAATGCAGGTACAGAGGCTTATCAGCTCGTCTCCAAGCCCTACTATTACTACATAGTCCAAAGATCCCCTAAAGCAACGAAGTGCCTGATTCAGCCATATGTACAGTCCCAGGAATGATTTCCATTTATTTTGGAGACAACTGCACCACCATGCATTGTAGTACGCAAGCTGTACAGACTAAAAAGTCTACCCATCAACACAACCTTAACCTTCGATAAGATTATGAAGTGAGGGCAGTTACACCCATTTCACGTCTCTGGCTGTAGAAAGCAAGGGATACACTGCCACTCCTCCAGACTCCTCAGAAAGAAACAGAGCTGGTGCATGCCCTCCTCTTCCTCCCACTGTCTTCCTTCACCTTCACAGCTCCACATAGGAATCAAACTCCAGGCAGCTTTCGCTACCTACTAACTCCGTGTCAGCGGGGATGTTCTCTTCATATGCAAAGGGATCTGCAATTTGAGACCAAGACTTGAGGGCAGACAAGTCGCTTCACCAGCCAACACTGCCTTGGCAGACACACATGCAACCCCCTCAAGACTGGGGATGAAGCATTTGCACCTGGCCTCACGGCAGGAAATGGGAATTTGGCTTGCAAGTGCCCCTATGGCACCCTGCAGCTTTGCACTCTGAAAGTCCTTTCAGCTGTCCTTGTTGTCTCCCATATCCTTAATTCTGCTTATCAGAGACTTGCTTTTTGTGTATATTATTTTGAGCCCAGCCCCAATAACATCCAGAGACCCAAAGATGCAACTATGCACTTTACTTACCTCTGCGTGAGGGAGGGGAAAAAGATCACAGCAGATTAACTCAGTTCCTTGGCTTCTGACTTGGTTAGTTTAATGCTCATCAGACTCTACTGAGGGATTTCCCACTCTTGGTCTCTCCTTGGCTATTATAAGAGCAAGCGTTTCCTCAGTGAAGAGCCTGTGCATTCCTCACTGGTAGATAAGAGTTACAGAGGTGTAACGGGCAGTTTTAAGGGCTTTCAGTTCTGATACATACCCAGCACTCCCTGCAAATCGGGCTACTTTAAGGTGTCTTGCATCATGCCTTCAAACTCAGGGGTACCCAAAAGTTACTTTATCTTGACTATAAAAGCACTGAGGACTTCTACAAGCACTGTTCTGGGCACCCCAAACAAAACGTTCTTTCTGATAATTATGGGCCAAAGCATTTCTCCCCACTGAGCTGCTAATGCCACTAAAAGCACCTCCTGATTGACTGAGCAAGAATTTAGATGCATGTCACATACTTTCTGCAACACAAATCATATGGGGCTCAATTGCTTTCTAAAGGCTGCAGTTTCAAGTGCAGGGAGTGATGTTTCACAGTATAACAAGTTTATTTTCATAGCTTTGAATTTGCTTTTGAGAACAGTTTAGATAACCAGCCTCAGTAATGGATTAGGCATGGTTGATCTTATTTTGGAGCAAAGGGAAGGACAAGATGACCCCTGGACATTTCTTCTAGTCCTACATCTTGTGGTTCTCTGAAAACACAGAGACAAATTTTAACTCAGCCATATGTTGGTTTTATGCAAGCTCTTCAGTTATGCACAGTTTTGTTAACAAGGCTACAGGAGGAAAGAAAAGTGTCAGACTGGTTAAAGAGTTTACTTTGTGTTGGATTCCTGACTAGGGGAGTTCACCCAGATTGAGACCTACTCTGGACTGAGGATTGGACTAAGATTTATGAAATAAAGTGAACTGCACTTACAGAAAATCTTCTTGGAAGTACTTCAGCAAATTAGCTGGGTGACCTATAATGAAAACATTAATAAATACTTAGCTGTAGCAGTAGAAATAAGCATCTATGAACAAGTTTCAGAGTGGGTAAAGCAGCTAGTGGCTTGCACATCAACACTCTGGGAAGAGAGTGTCAAATCTGTGGGATGGGAATGGGTAGGTGCTTAACAGGAAAATTCTAGTGGTTGTGCCTCTCACAAGACACACCAATTACACATTTGCGACGATGGAAAAAAAAAAAATTGGGCTGTTTCAGCTTTCATTTTCATTACAGAGATTTGGCACAGAAAGGAAAGTTTTTGGGAGACTCGCGTGCCTGGGCAGAGCCTGCTCGTGCGATTTCTTCCTAGCGGGGAAAAGTGCAGATACAATGAAATTACCTTGCATGACCCACAGGGTTGAACCCACAACACCTCATAATCATGGGCAGAGCCAGAGAGAAGCCAGGCAGCTGGCAGTCAAGGTTCACAGAGAGAGGAGATAAGGTGAACCTGCTTCTGAGCCTATGCCCTCTTGTATCTAATGCATTGCAATACATCTGCTGTCACCATACCGTAACATCAAGTGCTTCTGTGGCAATTTGTAGCACTTGTAGGGGTTTCTGCAGTCCCCCAAAAGCCCACGTGCAACAGAAGCCCTGCAGCCTTGGACATCAGGCAAAAAGGAAGCGCTGGGAAGGTGCTGGCACACAGCCACATACCATACAAGCTCCCAACATGTCAGGAGCAGGATGGAGGGGGGAACCTGGGGGAGGCAGGAACGTGGCTGAAGGCGCATTGGAAGTATGGTGTAAACCACAACACTGACAGCATCTCGGCATCTCTGTGATTCAGTAACCACTTCAAGCCCCATCCTGCAAAGCACTTTGCAACTTTCCCCTCTCACTAAGTTGCACGGTTTCTGTGGCTCTGCACCTCTCCGCAGATGGGTTTTGCAGACTTATCACCTGCAAGATACAACTAATTGGTCCATCAAGATAAACCTCTTTCTAAGGAAGGTTTAGTAAAAGACACAAAGAAACTCAGGCTCTGCACACTTTTTGGCCCCTCCACCTGGGTCAACCCCTTCTCTAGCTGTCTGTTAGGGAGAGATAAAACGACAAAGAAGGTTAAGTGCTATCTGGGGTTGGAAAGTCTGTTCAGGAAGAGGCAGGCTTGCAGGTGCTCCCAGTGTTGCAGTTACAATAGCTCTGACAGCTGATCTAGCCATCGTTACCCAGCCCTGAAGATGCATCCTCTCACTGCAGGATTGCAGCAGACCACGATCCCAGCTGGAGAAGTCCCATTGTACGAGAACAAGGTGTGCAAGATCATGAAGATCTTGGTCTCTCTCATCACATTTCTTAAAACGCCACACAAAGAAATTGGAGCCCAGTCAAGGAAAGGAATCTCCACATTAACATAAAAGTCAGCCAGGGAAGAGAAGGAAAGTTTCATGATCCCAAATTCAAAAACCTTGCTAATGGGCATAGCAAAAGACTCTGTAGACTCAGGCGCAACTTCTACAGACTGGCCAATTCTGCAAATTCAGAACCAGCACAAATGCTGTCTGCTGGATGCCTTCTTTGTTACTCCACCCCTTGATGTTTCAGGTATGTATTATCGCTTTAAACTTCACAATGGACAGAATCTACTGCTCCACCTCTACTCACCCTTACTTCTGCATTCAAGTCCATACTTTTAGATCAATCAGAGCTACAAATCCACTTGCACATCTGGGTTTGAACTGCAGTCACCCACTATTAGCATCCTTCATGCCAGCATGCCCAACCACTTTGCAAGTGGGAGACTGAAGCCGCCTGACAACCTGATGTTCCTTCACCACGAGCTTGCTTCTAACAGATCTCTGGCATGGCATCTTTGCATTCCTGCTTGCCCAACCATCAGGCAATACTGCCACAGTGCACAAGGAGCAAAGAAGGAAAATCTCACTTGCTGCAAGCTGCTATGAAGAAAACGTATGTCTAGAAGTCCAGGAGCAACAGGTCCGTTGCAAACACACCACCAAGGTGACATGTAAGCAGGCCTAACCTGTTAATCATTTCAGTATTAGATGGAGATGAAAGGGTGCTGAGAAGTTTTAACCTGATACTCACTGGCTTCAGAAGTCAGCCTAGGGTTCCTTTCGCTTCCTTTCCTTCAGGAAGCAAAATTTGTGGAAAGAAACAGATATAAATACTACTGAGCAGATAAACTGGGTGAGAAGACAGGCAGTCAACCCGGAAAAAGAGAAAGGAAGACCTACATCCTGCAGGAGAAAGCAAAATGTAGAGAAAGCCAGAAAAAGAAAGGAGAAAAATAGAGAGAGGAGACAGAAAGTTAAAGCTTCCCATTTCATGCAGCTTGAAAATGTGATTGACCACAGGCTGCTGTTAGATGCTGCATCATACACATCCGCTCCCACTTTTTTGAACTACAGACTGGTGGCGGGGGGGAAGAGAAGCCCTGGTGTGTTTCATCCAGGCTTGGTGACCATTACTACTGCCATGCAACAAATACAGAAAGGAGAATCACGAGCCAGGAGTTCACTGTGTCAGATGCTTCACAAGGACAGTGCATGCTGTAGGAGACCCTAGCCTCTGCTCGTGACCAGACGCTGCAAGTGTGCAAGGAAAGAGTGGGATGGGGATACGGAATGTAAGTTGGAGCCTGACTGATTGTTAGGGCAACGAACTGACAGGTTAAACACCTCAATTTAGATATGTTTCATCAGGATGTGTCCAGACATCAACCACAATATGACCAGGAGGTTCTAATGCCCCAACTATGACCAAGCACAGGTCAGCACGCACACAATCTCTGCCCTAAGGCGTGGACTAGTCCAGGCAGGCCAAAAAAGAGAGGCACAGATTGGCAAGATGTAGTGGCCTAAGGCAAAATCACAGCGCACGTCAGCACCAGTCTCCTGCCCTGTCAGTACCACATCCCACCTCCTTGAAGGCTCTGTCTCCTAATTCCCCTCTGCTCATCTATTACTTTACAGCCGAAATTCTCCAAAGCATGACTTATCCAACACATGATACTACTCCAGATTCATCCTGTGACTCCAGAAATCGGCTTTGCCAATTTCAAGTTAGTGAACCATTTTGCAGTTACATTATTTTTAAAAAATAGTATTCCGGCACTGGCCCAAGTTTCAGATGATACGTGCATAATAGAAGCACTTATGTACGCCCATTAAAGCTTAACGTGACAACACCCGCGAAGGCTTCAGAACTCTTAATGGGATTATGGTATGTCTACACCCTCGCAGGATTCTCTTTTTCTGCTTTTTAAAGGATGTGATCTGCAGTTACACATTTGTGTTCTGAAAAAGACAGTCTGCCCTTCCCCTTCTTAATCAGCATACGGTGCTCTGTGTACGTTTAGTGTAAAAGTAAAAACTCATATTCATTCAGTTTGATTCAGCATACAGTGAATAAATTATACATAATCTTTCCACAACAGGTTTTGTCATGATTGTTTCTTTTTCTGGTCTTTGATTTCCAAAGAGAGAGATTATTGGACACAAAGCATTTTGAAGAAAAGGAGAAAAACAAACAAACAAAAAAAAGCAAGAGTGAATACTTCCCTGCTGGGCAGAGCATCTCAGAGCTTCTGCTATACCTGCAAAGAATTACAAAAAACAAAAGACAGCTACAAAACAGAATGCTGAAAGCTCAGTTCTTGACTCTCCATGCTGCAGGCTTGTCAGTTCCCCACTTGTAAAATGGGGATACAAATATTTCGCCTACCATTCACAACTAAAGCCTTTAGACTTCTCCCATGCATTTATACAGCCCACAGAACATCAATTCCTTTTCAGTGTTATAGTAATACCAATTTTTAAGGAAAAACCAAAACCAAAACAAAACAGCCACCACACACAGGAATCTATATTTATGAGGTGTTCAAATACCTTAACTTGGGTCTAGAAACTCTGAACTGTTCTTTATTAAGCATAACACTAATTGTCATTTGAATAAAGTGCAAAACAAACTGCCATCTGCTTTATATCCCTTTCCCCAATAACGCAGTGCTCTTTAAACATGCTTCTAAAAGATAAACCACAACACCAACACAGAGGTCTCTCATGAGACCTGTTACGGAGGGGGTTTTAGATTCAGCCAAATTCCACCTTCATCTCAAATTGAGAGGCTACATGGAACAGGAAGACCACCTCCTCTTAACGAAACTAAATATAAGAAGTGTTCTGAGCACAGCACAAAACACAGAGCCTTGGTAAACAGCGTTCAATTCCTACGTACTACCTGTTAAAAGGATTGTTTTCTACTCTGTGCACGTAATAACCTACACCTCAATGTTCTCTTGTGTCACCAGTACTTCATGACCACACATCAGCATTACTAACACCATTTACAAGTGCTACAGATGTTATCCTTAGGGGCAGCTCCATGCAAACATTGACAGAGAAGACAGACTTCTAATAAACAGACACAGATCTGCATGCTAACTTCCTAGAAGCTTTGCACAGTCCATAGCAGAACCATCTAAGTGACTTATTAGAGAAAATACCTTCTTTCATCAACAGACCTCCCTTGTACACTTCTTGTGCTCCAATGCCTTCTTCTACTCAATTTTTAAACTTATTTTTTATATATTAAAATGATTAAAGATACTATTTTGAAGAGATTTGCTTTAGGACAAAAAGCATTAAAAGTGGATTAAGCACAGATCAGCTGCTCCTGGTTTAAATCATGCTCTGTGTTTACAGTACCGCAACTTTCCCAAGCAGACAGTCTACCTAAATCAATATATGACACTCAAGTCAGTTTAAGGGGATGGACAATGAAGTGAAAGGGATTGAATTACTATGACATAAAATTACTACTTGTTAGCTGAGCCACAGTAATGTTACACTTGGTAATGGGGCAGAGCAAGCACACCCACCCACCAAGTTAATTATTGCAGCTTAGCTGACAGATGAGCAGCAACTTGTTAAGCTGCAGGAGCCCTCTCATTTATGACCACGACTCATCCCGTACAAATGTTCCCCTAAATGAGTTGCACCAACTTAACTTTATCTGTTTCCAAACCAGTTTAAGCACCTTGTCTTAACAAGCATGTTGTCCCAGAATAACAACTCAATGTGTTAACCTAAAGCAAACATATGCAAACAAGTGCAAAAGACTGTATGCAGTCTACTATTTCAGATGAAAAGTGCCTCACTGATTTTGCTAAGGTTGGGTAGATTCATAAATTCACTCAGCCCTGCAAGGAAGTTGCAGGACAGCTAAGATGCTAATGAACAGTGCCAGTTAAGTTGCAGTCGCTCCCTGAGTGGGCATTAGGCAGTTTTAACTGCCTGAGTTTACATATCTGATTTAAACTCCCTGAATGGTCAGCAAAAAAGGGAAAAAGTTTGGGTTCTGAAGTCTATTATCTCTGCCTGTGCGGGGAGCTGAGGGGAAGGTGCCCCCCCTGCCTGGCACAGCCAAAGGAGGAGGGTGCTCTCCCCCTGCACACCCGGAGGAACACTGCTCTCTCCGCTGACCGCTCAGGGGGGCGGACAAATCCCAACAGAAGGATCTGGGATCCCCCAAACACAGCTCCTGCTGCAAGCACCCACAGCTTTGCTTCCTGCAAAGTGAGAAGAGACAAGCCGGAAGAAAGGAGGAAAGAAAAGAATACACAAAACAAACAAAATGATGCACAACGCAACTGCTCACCACCAGCTGACCAATGCCCAGCCAGTCCCCAAGCAGTGGCAGCCCTGCCGGTGAACTCCTCGCAGTTTTATGGTTCCACATGACACCATATCGTACGGGACATCCCTCTGGCCAGTTTGGGTCAGCTATCCTTGCTGTGTCCCCTCTGGGCTTCTTCTGTACTCCCAGCCTCCTCGCTGGCAGGGCGGTATAAGAAGCTCAAGTCCTTGACTTAGTGTAAGCACTGCTCAGCAACAACCAAAACACCAGTGCGTTATCACCACTATATTCCTCCTAAATCCAAAACATGGCGCCATACCAGCAACTATGAAGAAAATTAACTGTATCCCAGCCAAAACCAGGACACTGACGAAGTTCAAGTCAAAGGAAGTATGACTACCAGAGCATGGACACAAGTTGCTGAAGTTATTCCCATGTGGCTTATTTCTCTGCCCAGGAAAGGAACACATTTTTGGCACACTTGCTGATCCATTATACCCACCCTCAGACAAGCACTTACTCCAGCAAAAACTTGGGGGAGCATGCCCTCTTTCACACGGGAACTTGAAGAGCTGCACTTCAAAGCTATTTCATAGATCACAACCAGAACTGTAACACCAAGAGAAAAGCTGCAAAAAGGCAAGGCTTTCCAATAAGAAATAGCATTCTCGGTTATACCCACACACAATCCTTGCGCATGCAGTGTAGAACACACAAATGCCCAGGATATCACTTTGAATACTGCCCACTGTGCAGCACAGTTCCTAAACCAGCCTTGGTAAGGAAAAAGGCTGCATTCTATGTCTCCTACCAGCAAAATTGCACTACACCGCAAACTTCCCACTTGCTTATAGACATACCTGTTGGCCAGTGCAGTTCTAGAAAACAGATTTCTCTTGGCACGGTCATATTGGTGACTTCCAAGAAAGCATGATCCCTAGCCAGACACCTCCCGTAGTGTTACACCGGGATAAGGTGAAAAGACAAAGTTACAAGGGGTTGAGTTGGTCATGCAAAGTGCATCTTTGCTGGTGTGATTGTATCAGGGCACGAAGCCCTCTGCAAGAGTATCAGTGCAGCTCTAGCAGTGAAGCACTCCAAGCATAAACTTCAACAGTGGAACCAGCCTCTCAAGGCCAGAAGAAAGACTGCAATCTTTCTCTGTCTCTGCCTCTCTCCCCTTTTAACTGAAAAAGGAGCAAACGAGGTCATTCCCACAGCAGACCTGTGTCAACCAGAACTGAGTCTAAATCTCAAAGTTTGAAGCTAAATGGACTTAGGGTTGGAATCATTTCAGCCAGGTCACGTTGTTCCAGATTGGTCCCCATTTCACAGAAATACCACCTCAGTTTGTCTTTGCTACATCTGTTACTTTGCTGGTGGAGAGGAAAATGTCAATCTCTGGTCCCAACAAAGGAATGAGAAACTCAAACAAACCTTCTCCTCTGCCCAGGTTATCCGCGTTGCTGAAATACATCCAGACACGATGGTGTCCTCTTATCAGACTCAAGCTGGAAAAAGACTGAGGCCCGGCAAGGTGTGAAAGGAATCCAAAAGAGGCGAGTGTTTCTTCAGTCGGTGTCTTATCAGTAAGACTGGGGGGAAGGAACAAGGACTAGGAGAAAAAGCAGCTTTAACAGCACGTTACAGTGAATTTCCATACCGCTCTCCAGAAGAATTTAAATCCTTTCCTTTTAACGTTGGCTGTAGAAGCAAGTGGGTTAAAGAGTATTTCCTCCCTTTTACTGCACTGTTAGCGTGCCCCAAAGAAAGATATTCATCTCCAGCAAGCACTAATGATTGACAAAAACACACTAACATCACAGAAAGACATTGTGGAATGAAAAGCTCGAGATGCACACATCCTTCAAAAATGTCCTGACAGCTCACTGAGCAGCACAGCAAACAATGGCTCCTTCCTAATTCCCAGAACTCTACTGCTTACTGGACAATGTGGCAATTAAAAAAAAAAAAGAGAAACCAAAAAACTAACAACAACAACAACAAAAAAACAAAAAAAACCCCAAGCAATAACAAAACATATGGTTCATGGTAATGATTGGGAAACCCACTGCAGATTAATGAATTTTGCAAATTAGCAAAAAGGAGCAACCAGGATTAAAGAGAAACAATCAGCAATGCTGAGATGCAAAATGTTCTTTGTTCATTTAGTTAGGTAAGTGTAGTTCTGACTGTACTGAAAGCACCTGATAGCTTACCAAAGTAGACAGAGTAATATATTTTGTAAAAGTAATTAAGTCTTTGAAACATGAGACCTCACTACATCACTCAGCTGCTGCTGAGGAGAGGGATTTGACTCCTGAGTTGTTTGTGCTGTCAACGAGCCTGATCAGGCTTCCAGATTACTCAGGGGAGAAGGAGCAGGACTCCAGGAGTGCAGTCGGGCTTGGCTGGAAACACACAGACCCCCCCAACCCACACCCTTGTGTGTTGTGGAGACACACAAGTGTCCCCCCGCTCCCAAAAGCAAAGAGGTAAAAATTAAACAGTATCTTTCACAACTTGCACCAATTCAAAGAGATGTCTGCAAAACCTACTGGAAGCCCCAGCCCTGCACAGGGCACTGCTGTGTCTGCGTGAACCACATTTAGTTTTAGCTTAGGCTCGGCAGGGGAACAGCTCTTCAGGTCAGGCAGGCTGGGTAACGGGTGTGCAGACACCACGCGCCTCTGTTGGAGTTCCCACCATTACAGGAGGTGACTGAAGGATGACATTTCAAACACACAGTTCTTAACTCAGGAAACAAATATTTTGCAAGATCATTAAGAACTGCAATTTAAGTCACTGTATCTAGTACAATTACAACAGTCCAAAGAAACACTAGTTATGAAGCCTACGGAAATGCATTGCATTTGCAGACATTAACAAAACCAACTTTCTTAAGAGACAGACAGCAGAAGAACACTGCTGCCTATATTCCGGGTGAGCTCATCAGGCTTTTAAAATAAGCTTTTCTTCTAAGTATTTTTTACATGACAAGAACTAGTTTTCAAAAGTACCTCCGTGCTAAAATAACAGAAGTTTTATTTCCAGAAACAATGGAGCCTAGTTTTTACGTAAAATTAATGCAGCTCAGACTCCAAAATCAGTTTTGAGAACAAACCTCAGACATTTCATATGCATTCTTTTTTAATTTAAACTCTGCAGGCATAGGTCACTAAAATGACAAAAGCCTTTCATTGGGACAGCTACTGTCTCAGCACCGAGCGCTACATAGGCAGTGAGTACAGAAGACAATATTGCAATCAAGCCAATGCTGAATGTTGAATAAGACTGTTACCCTCTGACCAGCCCTTTTATTAAACATCGTCTCAAAGCACTAAATTCATGCGTGAGTGAATATTTTTAACCAGCATGGAGTAAAGAGAAAGAAAATAAAATCTTAGCCTTTATTCTTTCCAAAAGGGAAGGCTCTGAGGTCAGAAGTTACTTTGTTTCAGCAGGAGTCTGAGTGTATTATTAAAAACTCCCTAAACTTCCGAGTTAACAAAATAAGACACCCAGCAGTCTGCTAGACCTGTGATCTGCTGATTAGGAGGCAGCACTTTGCATTTACAGTACACTCAAGTTGCTGGGTAGTTGTAAGCAATACAGATCATGGGTTTTTGCTTGTAATGCAACCAGACTGCGTTGGGGATTTCTTGTTTGTTTTGATGCATGTTTATTCCACACTTCTCACTTCTATATTGCAGCACATATGGTAGTCACCAAGTCCTCTCTAACACCTTGACTTGTCATTGAGCAGATTAAGGACATGAGTTCCAGCTTTTAAGTTGAAAATTTAAGTTTATTTAGAGACAACCCCTTAGCACACTCACATATACTGAGAACATTAAAAATACTAACAAGCACATCAAAAAAATCACTTCTCTATTCCCAGCAAGGAACAGCAGGTGTGTTCTGCTAATTGCACTACCCCCAACCTACTATTTACTAATGTCAGGCAACTTACATGTAAAATTTATAAATCTTAGAGTATTAGTGAAGCCATCATCTTTGCTTACCCAAAAAAAGTTTATTTTAGTAACTTTTGATTCCTGTAGACACCAACAGAAGGGTATATCCACACCACAGAATTGTCACAAAACATTTAACACAAACCTTACAGGAGGCATGCTCTGCGTTGTCAAGAGTCATTTCTGTAGGAAACACATTCCCTATCGACACCCTGCAAGACTCAGCCTCGCAGCTTAAAGACGCAGAGATCTGCGACCTGAACACTACAGCTTTGTTTGAAAGTGAAACCAAGCAGACTACAAATAACGCTCTATCCCCAGCGCCCAGGGAGGTGCAAGAGCTAACAAGTAGTACAAACGGAGGAAAAGCACGGCTGTTTTGAAGTTTTACATTTTATTATCGGTAGCATTATTTATAGCGTGACACTTCTATATATAAATCTGTGACCCGCGTTTCTCATTACACCTTTAAAGCACTGAAAGTTTAGGCAACAAACCCTCGCTTTCCATTTATTTGCAAAAGTCCCGTAAACGCCAGATACTACACGAGCACAGCCGCAGCGCGCACACGGACACACACGTACACGCCTGCGGACGCGGTAACGCACGAAGCGCGCACTTTCCAGCGCACCGCACGAGCCCGCTCCGGCCGTCTCCGACTGCCCGGGCGGCGGCGGGGGCAGCGGCAAACGGCCGG
>VXAL01018204.1:201327-223919 GCA_013399475.1 Chauna torquata | reverse complement strand
GGCCCTGCTTCGCGCCACCGGTCCCCCCCCGCGCGGGGACCTCCAGCCCGGCGCGCGCCGTGGGCGGTGCAGGCGCGCGTGCATGCGGGCGGCTCCGCAGCCTTGCATGCCTGCATGCGCGTGTGTGTGCATGCATGCAGGCGTGCATGCAGGCGTGCATGCCTGCATGCTTGCGTGTGCGTGCATGCAGCCGTGCACGCCTGTATGTGTGTGTGTGTGGGCGTGCCTGTGTGTGCATGTGTGCCTGTGCATGCATGCAGCTGTGCATGCCTGCGGGTGGCTCCTCCCGCCCCCCGAAAGTTTGGGCTCCCCGCAGGGACCTTCCCCCAGGCGTGGTGAGGCGAGGGCGGGTGGGGAAGGGGCGTTCGTAGCCCGTGCCGGTGGCGCCGGTGGCTGGGGGTGTGCCGGTGCAGCCGCTTGCACGCTGCCCGGTCACCCCACTGCAAGCCCTCGCACTGGGCAGCGGGTGCCGCCAGGGTGCTGCTGGTGCTCTGGTTTGTGTGAGAAGATGCTGTTGGTGCAGGAAGCAGGGAGAAGCTCTCCCTGGGATGGAGCTGCACGCTGGCAGAAGGATGCATGCTCGTTCAAGTTCCCAGATTAGTTCCAGATGAAAATAATGCGACCTGCATTAGAAAACGTAAATCACTGGTAGCAACAATGAGAAATTAATCCACACTGTGGAGCGTGCTTATTAAAGCAGACAGGCAACTGGTAGCACTTTGCCCTGCACCCTCCCATCCTCTCCTGAGAATGAGTTGCTCAAGATGCCAGTAGTTGCTGGAAGCGCAAATGATACGGCTCCCAAATCTGCTGCCACCAGCAAAAAGAATGGCAGTTGTGGTGAGATATTGCAAACGTACTTTAAAGACAAATCCTTATGGTGTGAGCTGGAGGTTATTTGGTTACAAAGCTAAAATGTAGCTGGAGATTGTTCCCTCTGCAGCATCAGCCCCGATTACAGAATACTGGCCCCGCACTTTATCAGGTTTTGTTACAGAAAGCAAGTCTGTTGAGACTAACGCAAGGCTGGCTTTCAGTCAGGTGAAACTCTCGGACAGAGAAAGGTATGATGTGATGCTCAGACCATGTAGGGAAGAAATATGAGACCGGAATACTTGAATTAGGAGATGACAGAAACCTAGTAGGGTTTTAAGCTTTGGAAATGCCTTTTATACAAACCATTGTGCTTACTGTGTTATACAAGTACTTCTTCTTCCAAGTATTTTGGGGAGTATGATATGAAACATCCCGCTGCACCTAAGAGCTATTCTGCTTTATTTCTAATGATTTCTGTTTGGAACAGAGGAGAGTGAAACATACTGTCCAAGAAGTGATAAAAAGCCACGATTTGGGTTCTTGGTCTTGCACATTAATAGACCTGAAGGCATAAAATACTGCTATGTTGCTAAATAGATATCCCTGTCTGTACAAAAGGTTATATATAGGTTTTTCTTACTGGTTTCTGGAGATCTGCAGTTAGGCTAATCTCATTCTTGTAACTGCTGCTGATCTTTCTTTGACAGCTATTGAGAATACTTTGTTTTTCTTCCAGGTTTTCGTTTCCAGTGCGATTCTGCTCTCTGTGGCAAGGGCTGCCTTTTGAAGCAGCACATTCATTCTCCCCTTCAAGCACCGTAAGTCTCATTTGCCAGCTTCAGAACCATGGCAACGGAAGAAAAGAAGCCAGATGCAGAATCCACCAAAACACAATCTACTCCTTCCTCCTCTACCAATCAGAGCAAGGTGTGTGTGGGGCGCTGAGCAGTGTTTGTGCACATGCACATGGCAACTACCTGCATATTCACCGGGCAAACCAGAATTAGAGAATTGAATCGAATATAGATTAAGAAATTCTCAAGATGTCTGCTTCTGCTGTTTTCTAGAGATGAAAATGTGCTAAGGATTTTATGGGAGAAGCAAGTGGATAAAAACAGCCTCTTTTGTAGTGCTAGGGTGTTTGTTTTGTTTTGTTTTTGTTTTTAAGTTCTTGCTAAGGAAATACTTCTTGTCACTTTGAGCATTAGAAACTCGGGTGGCTTGTATTCTTGGAAGGCCTGCAGATGACTGGAGAACTGGTGAATTTGTGGTCTTAGTTGCAGAATGGGAAAGCAGTCATTATTCAGATTCTTTGAAGCCTGCAGATGCTCAAAGAAGATGTTACTGTCTAACCATGAAGCCTTCACAAATGGTGAAATGGTGAAAAAACTGGGATTTTGAGGGTCTGGAGGAATTGGCCTGTGGTTTGATTCACAATAAGGAGAAGAACTACACACATTTAATAGTACTACACAGATCAGTACCAAGAGTTTTATTTTAATCTGCCAAGCACTTTATGCTTGGACTATCGGATCATTCTCGTCTGTTTGTTACTGGCTTGGATGGAATTCATATCAAGGATGAGTTGGTGTTGCATATGGGCAGTAAGGCACTGCTGGCTCCAGACAGCAAGGGTTTTTTGAATTTGGAGAGGGAGAAGAGTATAAACAGTAGAATCTCTGTTATGGTGGACATTCATGCAGTCCATTACTGTGTACTGACCTAGTCTGATACTGAGCTTGTCACTGAGAAACTGTACTGGGAATTTATTCAACTCATTCATACACATTTTTCTTCCAGCCTGCGCCAGTAAAACCAAATTATGCTCTAAAGTTCACATTAGCGGGACATACAAAGGCAGTCTCGTCGGTAAAGTTTAGTCCTAATGGAGAGTGGCTAGCCAGCTCCTGTAAGTATTGCTTTCTTATTATCTTGTTGAAGATGTGCAAATGTGGGCCTTGGAGAACTACCTGTCTTTACTGTTACACTCGTCAGGTGGAGGAGCGATGTATCGTCATCCTTTTTCTTTAAAGGAGCAATGCCAAAGCTGACAGTCTTTGGGATGATCTACTTCTAAGCTTTTCAGTTCTGTTACTTTGAACGTTGGATGTTGTATGTCTTGTCAAATAAGAGTCCTCCTGTTCAGCTTTCTTTACTGAGCAAGAGGGCAAGTGCAAACACAGGGTTCTTTCCTCGTGCAAAGGAAACCCTTGTGCATTTCTGTGTCACTGAAGATCTAGCTTAAGATTTTAAATTAAACTTTGTGTGCAGTACCTGCAGGCAAAAGCTTAGCTCTGGGAAATGAGGAAGATAGCTTTGCACTACCGGACTGGGTTGTGGAGTGTGGTATGTAGGACTGGCCATGTGTTTCTGTCTGCTGTGCCCATGGTGTTTAGTGAGTCAGAGCCTTTGATTATCCCAGTGAAATGTGCAGAAGATGTTATTATATATAGTGTTTTGCTACTTGCTCTCTTAGGTGGTAGATCAAATTCTCTTCCTGACAGCTTTGGTATTTTGTACAGTTTTTTTTGGTGGTAAACACTGCCTGACAGCTTTTCTTTGAAAATGTGTTTATATGGCCCTCAGTGAGGATCCATATGTAAGGAAAGGGCAATTAAAAAGAACAGTGTTGAATATGACGCTGAGGGCCAGTCAAACATCTTCCAGACATGGGAATGACTTAGGTCTTTGGCTTAACTGCAGATTGCGTTTATAAGGCCAGTGCACCGTGCATAAATCATTTTTATGTTCAAGTATCCTTATGAAAGACCCTTTCCCCCACCCCAAGGTTTTCCAACTTCTACCTCTGGCAAATATCAACCTTTTACTCTGGCCTGTTTTGCAAGTTAAAATGGATAATATGTTCGGGTTTTTGCAGGCATTAATTCAGTCTGCGTGGCGATGTAACTTTTGTTCTTTCTGGGCAAAAGCATTTCAGCATTCCTCATGGAACAGTACTACTTTTACCACTGGCAATCTAAAACAAAAGTAGAAACCCAAGTTGTCATAAGAGAAACTAAAGCGGCTGGAGACTCTGTGCATTCCAGGCAGTTTATGTAATCTCAGCTGCTGCAGCGTGGCGTGTACGAAACTGTTCTTTACCAGTTACATACTACCTTATACTCTAGTGTCTGCTTGGGGAGGGAAGGCTACCCACTCTTTGCAGAGATGTAGTTAAAGTGTTTCTTTCCCACTAGAAGGGACAGATGTATCTGTCAGTGCTCTTAGTCTCTTAACTGGCACGTTCTTTTCCAGCTGCCGACAAACTCATTAAAATTTGGGGAGCATATGACGGCAAGTTTGAAAAAACAATATCTGGTCATAAACTGGTAAGTATGAGGAGATTACTGTGCACTTGAATATGAGTTTACTTACAATGTATTTATTTTGCTTTCTTTTCCTCATCCAGAGGTTTCCAGTCGTGGTTAGTTTGGCTTGTCTAGAAGGGTTGTTCTTTAGTCTCATTTTGTACCTCGTTGTTTGTACAGTCCTGTGCAATAGCCTGGGACTGAAATTGCTGAGGTGATGCCAGATCAAGCTGGAAATATGAGTGAGGTGCGGACTGACAATGAAGTACCTGCATGCACTCTGCCTAGCCATTTTCTTCAGTCCCTCCATTTCAGGAACACCAACCTCCAATGTATTGGAGGCAATGTATTCTTGGGTGAAAATCCCTGTACAGTGTAACACTATGTCCTTTTCCTTCTCTCTTTTGTATCTGGAGCAGAATGGCTTGCCTTTTAAGGAGATTGAATTTTTCTTGTGGCTTTGCCTACATAAACACAACACTTACTCATTCTTCAAAGTTCTAAAGAAAACACAAATTCCCAAACCCTTCAGCTTTGTTTTCCAAAGTTACTTATGTGCTTAAGTTTCAGAAGCAAAGGTGAGGATTCACCAAAAGAAAAACCAGTAGAATCTTGTTCTTCTTTCTGGTCTGAGCCCTTAGGGACTCAGACCAGAAAAAGCAAGCCATTTGTCATGATGAGAAACCACTTATTCGGTTTAGTTTATATAGCATACTGTTTATGAATTCCAAGAAAGGGTGTTGGTGGCCACAGCAAGAGCTAGGTGAACAAGCTGTTGATGTTTTTGGAGTGTATGGCTCAGCCTAAAATGAACAAGTGTCAAAGGAGCTGTAACCCAGTTAAATCAATGAATTCCCGGCTCCCAGTGCCAGTCCCAGAATTCTTTCAAGCTTCAGCTGTGAATATAATAATGCAGTCTGTGTTTTCCATTTTCCTGTGTCAGTGAGCAAACAGAGCTAAGAGGATTGTTTTCCTTTGTTTTAGGGTATTTCTGATGTTGCTTGGTCATCAGATTCCAACCTTCTCGTCTCTGCTTCTGATGATAAAACTCTTAAAATATGGGATGTGAGCTCGGTAAGGACAGAAACTATTATTTACCTATTATTTATCCCCAGCACTGCTATCTTAAATCAAGCTCTTCTGAGATGAGCTCGATGTGCTATGATGAGAGAAGGTAGAGTTTTAAGCACTGGTCCTCCTTAGGTAATAGCTCCCACTTTCCTGCTAAAATGAGCAGCTGGCTGAATGGGCTGTGAGGATGCATGTGCTATGCTGTAGGCTTTTGGAAAGAGGGGGATGCTTATGGGTACCATGAGGAGTCTGGTTATCTTCTGAGCGTGCTTAAGTCTTGTGGTAGCAACACAGTCTCAGGCTTCATTTCTGAAAGCAGCCTCTCGGATGAAACTTTTTTGTAAATTCTTATCATAGGTTCACTTATTTTTGCTTCTTTCCCCCTTTCTTTTCTGCAGTTACGATGAAAACTGGCTAAATTGGTTTAATTTTGATTAGATATGTTAGACTGCTTGTTTTTTCGTAGTTGCCCAAAGGGTTTGAAATTTGGCTGTGGTCACTGAAAAAAGTCTTTCTATTATTTTCTTGTAGCTGGTCCTCTGGCCGTCTAAGTCTGGGGTTAAAGATGGTTTCTTGTGTGCTGCATGGTGATTACCCTTAGTGCGCTTATCTGAATGCATGTATGGCTGTACAGGGTGCTGTATATTTAACTCTGCTAAATCTTATTTCAGGGTAAGTGCTTAAAGACATTGAAGGGGCACAGTAACTACGTTTTCTGCTGCAACTTCAACCCTCAGTCAAACCTCATCGTTTCTGGATCAGTAAGTGATTTTTCTTTTTCCTTTGCGCGCAACAAGTGCTGCACACCCCTTATTTCAATTTTGTCTTCCTCCACAAACACAACTTGTAATTGGATGAACTGTGCAGTGTTATTGCTGTCCTTACCTGGGGACACAGTCAAACCTTTAACCCATCCTCAACATGCAGTTCTCCTTGCATGTAGAGGAAGAGTTAAAGGGAGCAATGTTCTCTGTCTGTTATTGCTACACTGTACTACTTGTGTCCTAGCCTTCCTGGTGCAGCTGCAGCACAACTTGAGGAAGGCAGGTGTCTAGACTTGCATCAAGCTATAACATCTTGCATGCCACAAATAGGTGTATCATTAAAATTAAATCACCTTGTGCATTTCTTCAATCTTCAGTTTGACGAAAGTGTGAGGATATGGGATGTGAAAACAGGGAAGTGCCTCAAGACATTGCCAGCTCATTCTGACCCAGTTTCAGCTGTAAGTCCTTTCTGATAAACAGACACACTAACATGTTTACTTTGTATAGTGCAGCACCTGCCCTACCTCTGTTTGTAGAGGAGTGAGATTGTGCTCTAATTCTTATAAATCCCTTATACAGTGTAGCGGATGGGTTGTGGTTGGTTTGCAGATGGTCATTGCTCGATGAGAACAAAATGAAGAGCGTTATGTGTAAGGCTTACGTGGTTTTCTGTCTTTGGTGTTAATATGGGGAGCAGTGAATAATGGTGTGCCAGTCATGCCTGAGTCTGGCAGTCCGATGCTGGGGTACAGGCTGGTGGTCACCTGAGGACTGGAGAACAGCCTGGAACTGCTGTACATCTGTTGCTTTCTTGTTCCAAGCTAGTGCTAAGTTCCAGAGCAGGGTGATTTCATAGTATGCTCCCATTTCCAATCTTGTTAATTTAATAGGTTAAAGTTGCTTGGAATACAGCAATATCCATTCAAATGAAGGAAAAACAGAAGGTGTTCAACTCTTAGTATTTTTGAAATGAGGGAAATGCTAAAAGAATTTTGAGCCTCGGATGTGTTACACCGTGGCTGTTGTAATGTGTTTGGTCTGATTCTTCCGCCTTGCCTAAAAGATATTTTGCACTTACAAATGTACATTAATAGTAATTATTCTTTTAAATAGCAGTATTTTGAGGTATGGTTGAAGGGAATAAATTGACCTCAAAATGTATGTTGTTACATATGAGGTTAAGTTCCATATCCTTAAAATTTTATATCCCAGGTTAGACACTGCTGTTATTTGAGTAGCTAATACTATCTGAACAGAATAGTGGTGTGTTCACATTTAAGGTGCTGCTCTTAGCTTCTGAGGAAATGTATTCCAGTTCCTGTTGCTTGAATAAACAGCTGTAGTTAACTCCCATTTCCATTTATGTGAGGCAAACTGGGGTTGGGGGGAGGAATCTTGTTTTGATCATGTTACCTGTCTAAATTCATGCCTATTGTTTGGGTATCATGTTGACTTTCTGCTTTTATCCATATGAATTGCCCTGTCAGTGTTGGAAGATGAATACTTTCAGTGGGGCTTAAAAATTTGATCTTTATGAACATCAGTAAAGTTATTTTTCCCCTTCTATAATATTACAGGTGCATTTTAATCGTGATGGATCCCTGATAGTGTCAAGTAGCTACGATGGACTCTGGTAAGTGTTTTTTTCTTGTCTGCCGCAATGTTCAAACCTGTTGCGTTTAAAAAAAAAAAAAAAAAATTTAAGGCTTATATTGATAGTAATGAGTCTCATGTGTTTTTAATAGTCGAATCTGGGATACAGCATCAGGACAGTGCTTGAAAACACTGATTGGTAAGTAGGAAGGCTTCTTGTTCTCCATTCTTTGCTGTTTAGCTGTGATACAGATATTCTGCATCGTTGCTGTAAACAGTGACTTCCTTAACCTCTATTTTTCTGTCTTCATACCGTTCCATTAGTAGTACACGGTTGTCCTCCTTGCTGTTACAATAAGAGGAACTATCCTCTCACATGTATGGAAACTTACTTAAGCTTGGAGTGTTGTATAGTATAGATGCAGGACAGATGAGTTTTCCAAAGTTTTCTACCACTCAGCTGCATAATGCCTGCTGTGCAGCAGTTGAAAACTAACAACAAAGTTGTTCATGCTGTTGGATGTGATGGAAATGGATAGTCTATGACTGCATGAGCTGTCTGTTTTTATTGCTGATGGGTGTTAGCATGAGGCATCTTGTGAGCAAAGCTAGTAAAAGGAAACCACCTATTGGGCACGTGTTCCCTAGTCTTTCATATTCTTATAAATCATTATATAGACAAAGTTACATGGCACTGGAAATCAGTGACATATACTCTAATATAATGGTTTTTAAAAGGTACAGATATACTCTTGCTCTGATAAGTGCTGATGCAAGGAAGGAAAGTTCAGTTACAAAGGGTTATTTAAAGCACTTGTGAGCAAAATGCTTAATATCCTTTTCTTGAAATACTGAAAACAATCACTTTCTTATACCTGTATTTCTTGAAGTACCAAGGGATAACAAAACTGAAAGCTTGTTTCAGTGAAACAATTAACAGATGGTTGTCAGAAGAAATTTTCTACCAATGAGACAATACAACTGTGCACTGTTTAATAATCACTTTTATTTTCACTGTAGATGATGATAACCCTCCTGTGTCTTTTGTGAAATTCTCCCCAAATGGCAAATACATACTAGCTGCAACTTTGGACAAGTAGGTATTTAAAAAAAAAAAAGAGAGAGAGAAGGAAAAATTCACAAGCTTTGAAGTGTTCATGAATATCAGATAAAACTTTATTTTGCTGCTGTCATTACCTGTCATGGTAATGACACTACACAAGTTCATACGTACTGTCAAACTCAGAAAGCCTGTGAGGTATTGTGCGTTGCTGATGGCACAAGCAGGGCTTCTGTCTTTATAAAGCCTTGGCACTGCTTAGTGACTGCCACACCTGGCCGTTCCTTCTAGTGTACCTGTCAAAACGTCAGCATTCCCTTGCATTGATCATATGAGTCTCTTGTAACATCAAGAGACAGAAAATCTAGCCTGTAAGTCTGCAATATAGAAACAAATTTGTGTGTAAGGCATAAGAACAGTTCAGGTATGTTGATTGTATTGAAAATGATTCACCTGGAGAACTTCCACGCAGCCACTAAGTTGGTCTGTCATCTCCATTCACAGATACTAATGATTCTGTTGCTTTCATGAGACCTTCCGTTCCTAGGGGCGGTGGCTGGTACCCTGTATGTCTGAGCGTCTTTGTGTAAAAGATGCCACAGACTGTTGCCTGCCTTTTTCAGCTAGTCGGTGAAAAGCTGAGAAAACCCAGGTTAGGCTACCTGGGGAAGAGATAGGGGACTACCTTGCAAGCTCTCACAGTGGCCAGGGTAGCAGTGCAGATGGTCTGTATCTCGACTTGGGTGAGGCTTGCTTAGTCTGTAGGAGAGCCTAGTGCGTGCCTGAAACTAGTGACTCCATGTCAAAATTGTATTCAGTAGCTTGCTTGTTCACTTACCCTGCACTAGCTGAGGCTTGAGCTGTCTGAGAATGTCTCAATCCATTGTTTACTGTCGTGAAACATCCCAGTACGGGACTCGAAAGGTGAAAAGCTGGGGCAGTGAGTGTGTATTTTGGTCAGTATCTACTTTCAATGGGATTGGATTTTTAAGCAAGGGAGGCAATTCGTAGGGCCATCCCTAGTTCCATTTGGGTTTCTCACCCTGTGAAAGAAGACCTCTAATGAAATCTGTAGTCTTTTGAATGCACTGGAGTTTGGGGATGTCTGCCAAACCACCTCGTTGTCCCTTAGTGTAATTTGTCTCTCATCCTGCCCATCCTTTCCGTAGTTGTCTGGTCATTATTCATGAAGAAACTTGTAGTTGTGTGGAAGTATTTTAAATAGCCTTTTTTATAGAGGAGAATATGAATGGCATGTCAATAAAATTGATTCTTTGGGGTTAACTAAAGCTGCATTCCAAAGCCAGGCTAAAGTGCCACTTGTAGACTTTAAGAACTCTGGTATGGAGAAATTTTCTGCTACTAGGAAATTGTCTAGTGAAAAAACACAAGAACTAAAATCTTTGTTTTTCTGTTGTTTTGTAGCACTCTTAAACTTTGGGACTACAGCAAAGGAAAGGTAAAAACAGTCTTGTCTTGCTATGTAGACTTAACTAAATTTATAGGAGAATCTGGATTTCCTACGTGTTTTTTAACCTCTGTTAACATTTTATGAATATTATGGGAAAAAAGTGTTAGTAACCTTTATTGAGGAGGACTAAAGATACCTGTGGAAAAAAATTGTTTATGCTTCTGCATAGCCCCGAGGCATTGAATACAGCTGTATTTCTGCATTTTTCTCTTTGTGAAAATTAAACTGCTGTGGTTCTTCTTCTCGGTGGGAAGTGACAAATTTAGGGCTTTTTTTTTTTTCTCCTTTCCTCAAAATTATTTAGTGTTCTGGGGCAGAGATGCCCTCTGCATCCTCTAGATAAGTTGGCAGGGTGGGAAACCCAGGCAGATATATTTAGCCTGCTCTGACAAGAGAGTTTGTCCTTGGCTGTGAGAAAGCTACTTCCCAACTGTGTTTATGCCTTGTGGCTCTTCACTTTCAGTGCCTGAAGACGTACACAGGACACAAAAATGAAAAGTATTGCATATTTGCGAATTTCTCCGTTACTGGTGGAAAGGTTAGTGTTTATTTGGGCTGCTTTTTTTTTTTTTTTTTAACTGATGTGCAGTTTTTACTGCTTTTCTCCATGGGACGTGGAAGGATGATGCAAGTGTCTTATTCTGTAATTTGATTCCAAAACATCTCTATCCTTTTGTCCAAAGCTGGTTTTTGGTCTGAAGGAGGAGGAAAAATACTCGGTTTAGTAGAGGCCTTGTTAATGAGCTAGCAACGTTAAAATTTTGTAGAAGAAAAAGTAGTCTGGAGATGGAAACCTCCCTTAGCGGGTCCTGGTTCTCAGGTGCTGTAGGGGAGTGGGAGAAGGGGCTGTCCTGGGAAGCCCTCTCTGCCTCCCTCTGGGCGCCTGTGTCTTTGGGTGGTCCCGCTGCCTCATGGCCAGGCTGCCTGCACTGCAGCAGGAGAGGACGTTCCCAGGTGGGGAGCAGCTGCGTATGTATCGGTTAGCTGTACGGCAGTCAGCCGTCCGAGGCCAGGATGGTGTGTTCTGGTTGAGATGACAGAATACATCAGCAGAATTAAGTCCTAACATAGAACCGCCTCAGCATCTTTTGCTCCTTGAGTTTTCCTCCTCTGGCATACACAGGGTGTAACAAGACTTTCTGCTGCCTCTGTGCTCTGAATAGAGGCCGAGAGAGAACGAACCGCATCAAATAGTCGTGTAATGTTTGAAGTTCCTTCTAATATGCTGACAGTGAGTACTAGTGGTTAGATACAAATGAGGAGAAAGATAAAAATAACTTTCCTGTGCCCTTCCAGTGGATTGTGTCCGGTTCAGAAGACAACCTGGTTTATATTTGGAACCTTCAGACAAAAGAGATTGTACAGAAATTACAAGGGCACACAGGTATGAAAGAGGATTTCCTTTTTATTGATAGAATGTCCTTCATGTCAGCTTGTAATGAGGGCTTAGCTTTAGCAATTTCTCACTGATGTTTAGTTTGGGCTGTCAGACCCATAAATTCTTGACTGGCTGAAGCTCAATTGAGCCATAGGCATTCACTCCTTTTTCTGAACCTTTTTTTTTTTTTTTTTTTGGGGGGGGTCATTGCAAATGTGTATTTTTTCACTGTAAGAACTCTGACATCAGCTTGCAAAAGAGATTGCCTTGAGTTCAGAATTGGCCAAGATATTTAAGCAACTCATAATATTAGTGACTTTGAATGGCCTATGAACACCTTCTAAAGCTGCAGCTCTTGGAAGGATAAGAACTAATACGGTCCTGCTGTTTGTAAATGTGTTCGCGTACACCTATTTCGTGAAGGCAGAGTTTAGCATGTATTGAGATGTCGCCTCAATAGGCACTTCAGTCTGAATCCCATAGGAGAGCATTCCCACTGCACTGACTAGAAGGAATTGTGCTGTGAAATTTAAGCATGCTTATTCCTTTGCAGGACCGTTGATTTAGACTGTATGTTGGGGCAGTGGCAGCAACTTGCCCTTTAGGTTAGGGCAAGACTCTGAAGACTAAGTGCTATCTAGACATTGAATAGGATGTTGGAAATACCTTACCTGGAAAGAAAGGTACCGAGCAGAGTTTTTATTAGCTGTGTCTGATGTAATATGCCAAGCACTTTGCCATGAGGTAAGCAAGAACTAGAATCTAGAGAGTTCTTACATTTTGTAACCTGTCAGACACTTTCTAACTACTGTTCTCAAATTGGGGAGCCCGCTTATGGGATGCTTTTTTGCTAGCAAGTATTTCTTCTCACATATAAGGAGTGAATGTTGAATAATTGCTCTTAATTCTGCTACAAGGAAATAGTAACTTGTCTGTGCTGTTTTAAGATGTAGCAGCAATACACGTTAACTTGCAGAAATGCGTGCTATGAGCCTGATTTTGTTGCTGTAAATAATGATGTTTGTATATCTCTTTTTCTTTTTGCTTAGATGTTGTAATCTCAACAGCTTGTCACCCAACAGAAAACATCATTGCATCAGCAGCACTAGAAAACGACAAAACAATTAAACTGTGGAAGAGTGACTGTTAAACGTTCCAGTATCACTTTAGAGACTGTCAGGAAAAATTGTTTTTAAAAAAATGTTAAAAAACCACATGAGAATAATAAATCCAGTTTGGCAGGAAACCTGAAGAATATTTGATAAAGTGGTTTCTGTTAGTCTTGGCCCAAAGAAAACGTCTTAGCTCTTTGCTAGAACCGGGCAGCGTGGTGGAAAAAAAAAGATGCAGTGTCTCCTTTTCTTGCCTAATCTTTTGGCAGACAAATGGATCGTTCTGACATCGTGTTAGAAGTGTCAGCCTTGTATTGGACACCCCAAAGATACTGTACTTTATGGTGGCGTTACTTCCGGGCACTGTTGCTGCTTAAGGAAGAGCTGCCGGTCTGCTTTCTAACAGTAAGTTAAGTCATGAGCCTAGAGATGCGTGGATTTTTTTTTAAATGTCTAATTTTTTTATTTTTTTCAGAATGTAGGTTCTAGTCTATTGGAAGTTTCTGTATTGTTTTAAATAGGAGTACTGCATCTTTAAAGGTGCTTCATTTTAAACACTCAGCTCAAACTTTGTGACCAAATAAAACCATGCAGTTCCAGATTTCTCCCTTCCTGCCCCTGACTTGACTCCTGTGGTGAAATCTCCTCTTACCTTCTGTATAGTTGCTTACCTCTTGTTAAGTGTGTTTAATAGATGCTGTTCTAGAGCAAAGTTTCAGTTCTGTTACCCATTAAACTGAATTCTGCTTGTAGTTGTTCTTGGCATATTTTATTTTATTTTTTCCTCTTCTGGTTAAAGCAAGCTCACAGAACACTGTAAAGTTATTTCAATGTAAAAAGAAAAAAAAAACCAGACTTTTGTATTTTGAAAATCCATCGTATGAAACTGTATTGATAATGGCATGACTCTGTATCTATTTCAGCGTTGGTATTTCTTTCCCCTTTTGTCATACCCATGTGGTATTTACACATCCAAACAAATGCCATATGCCATAATAAAAAGGTGGGATTTTATGTGTATGCTTGTGGTAAGAGTGTACTAATGTGAAGTGTCTGTGTCCAAAACATGTTTAGAAGGAAATATTTCTGTGGAAGCGCCATTGAGTGAGGAGGGGAGAGGGAGAAAGGAGAAGAAACAGAGGTGCTTACAGCTGTAGTGATGAAAGAGGAGCATTTGTTGAAAGAAAGAGGACTGAACTGAAGGTGTCCTCCCCTGAGGCAACATGAGTACAAACCCTGCAGAGACCTTTAGCTAAGGGGAAAGGAATTCTGCTGCCCTCCCCGCAGAATGGGCAGGGCGGGCTGAGTGATGGTGCAGGGTTTAGCTTTTGTTGGTGAACTGTGTTTACGCACAAGCTTTACTTCACCTAAAGGGTGCTGCCTTAAGGGGATTTCATTTATTTATTTTTTTTGCTATCAGCCTCGTGCTTGATGATAACTGAAAATAACTGATCATAACTGAAATTATAGTACAAGCTTCTTCGGTAGTGGCTGCTCAGGGACTTCTTGCTGCTTTACCCTTAGAGAAGACAGCTGCAAGGCATGAAGTATAGTTTTGTTTTGTTTTTTAAATACAGAGTTGAGTTGGTGCTCAAGCGGCTGTTGCTAATATTGCCATCCTTTGAGGTTTTTCATTACCCTCAGCGAGGGCCACTGTGGCTCTAGACTCGGAGAGCCTCGCTGCTGGAGCAGTCACATTTCTTAAAATAACTTCACGAAGCTTTTCAGTCTTCCTCGCAGCCCCGTGAAACTTTTCAGTCGTAAGACGTGGCTGTGCTCCTTTACAAGTGCAGAGGAGGCCCCTGTAAGCGTTCCCCTGTCGCTTCAGCGCTGCGTGGCACCGTACAGCGTGCGTAGCTGCGGTTGTGCTGGCTGTGCCTGCCCGGCTCCCTGAGCCGAGGCACCCCGGAGGAGGGGACATCACCTGGGAACAGCCCGGGAGCTGCCTCCCGCTTGCTGCTGCTCTCTGCCCGCAGCCCTGGTGTAAAGGCGATGTTTGGGTGCCCACCCGGGAATCGATGCTGGCATGAGCTCCGCCTGCCCTGTCGGTGGAATGAGGGGCGGGATTAGCACAGCTCCCACAGCAGCGTGGGAGGCCAGGGCATGAGGGGAAGAAAAAAGGCAGTGGGCGGGTGGAGGGGGGAAGCGCGGGGAGCGGATCCGCCTGTGCTTCCCCCAAAAACATGGTTAGATGCCACGAAGTAGGTGGCAGTGCCTTAACCGTATGCGTGTTGTATAGGCCTCTGGGACCTCTTCCATCCTTATCAAGGGGAGTGCTAACCTTCTCTCCTTTCATACAACACAGCTAACGCACTGCGCCCGCGGGCATTTAAACCTCCAATAAAGAGTCTCTGTTTCAGATAGTGTGAGGAAAATTTTATACTTTTCTCTCCCCCCTCGGACGCCTCCATTTAACCCCAGTGGGAAACTTTTACTGTTGAGCCGCACNTTTATGGTGGCGTTACTTCCGGGCACTGTTGCTGCTTAAGGAAGAGCTGCCGGTCTGCTTTCTAACAGTAAGTTAAGTCATGAGCCTAGAGATGCGTGGATTTTTTTTTAAATGTCTAATTTTTTTATTTTTTTCAGAATGTAGGTTCTAGTCTATTGGAAGTTTCTGTATTGTTTTAAATAGGAGTACTGCATCTTTAAAGGTGCTTCATTTTAAACACTCAGCTCAAACTTTGTGACCAAATAAAACCATGCAGTTCCAGATTTCTCCCTTCCTGCCCCTGACTTGACTCCTGTGGTGAAATCTCCTCTTACCTTCTGTATAGTTGCTTACCTCTTGTTAAGTGTGTTTAATAGATGCTGTTCTAGAGCAAAGTTTCAGTTCTGTTACCCATTAAACTGAATTCTGCTTGTAGTTGTTCTTGGCATATTTTATTTTATTTTTTCCTCTTCTGGTTAAAGCAAGCTCACAGAACACTGTAAAGTTATTTCAATGTAAAAAGAAAAAAAAAAACAGACTTTTGTATTTTGAAAATCCATCGTATGAAACTGTATTGATAATGGCATGACTCTGTATCTATTTCAGCGTTGGTATTTCTTTCCCCTTTTGTCATACCCATGTGGTATTTACACATCCAAACAAATGCCATATGCCATAATAAAAAGGTGGGATTTTATGTGTATGCTTGTGGTAAGAGTGTACTAATGTGAAGTGTCTGTGTCCAAAACATGTTTAGAAGGAAATATTTCTGTGGAAGCGCCATTGAGTGAGGAGGGGAGAGGGAGAAAGGAGAAGAAACAGAGGTGCTTACAGCTGTAGTGATGAAAGAGGAGCATTTGTTGAAAGAAAGAGGACTGAACTGAAGGTGTCCTCCCCTGAGGCAACATGAGTACAAACCCTGCAGAGACCTTTAGCTAAGGGGAAAGGAATTCTGCTGCCCTCCCCGCAGAATGGGCAGGGCGGGCTGAGTGATGGTGCAGGGTTTAGCTTTTGTTGGTGAACTGTGTTTACGCACAAGCTTTACTTCACCTAAAGGGTGCTGCCTTAAGGGGATTTCATTTATTTATTTTTTTTGCTATCAGCCTCGTGCTTGATGATAACTGAAAATAACTGATCATAACTGAAATTATAGTACAAGCTTCTTCGGTAGTGGCTGCTCAGGGACTTCTTGCTGCTTTACCCTTAGAGAAGACAGCTGCAAGGCATGAAGTATAGTTTTGTTTTGTTTTTTAAATACAGAGTTGAGTTGGTGCTCAAGCGGCTGTTGCTAATATTGCCATCCTTTGAGGTTTTTCATTACCCTCAGCGAGGGCCACTGTGGCTCTAGACTCGGAGAGCCTCGCTGCTGGAGCAGTCACATTTCTTAAAATAACTTCACGAAGCTTTTCAGTCTTCCTCGCAGCCCCGTGAAACTTTTCAGTCGTAAGACGTGGCTGTGCTCCTTTACAAGTGCAGAGGAGGCCCCTGTAAGCGTTCCCCTGTCGCTTCAGCGCTGTGTGGCACCGTACAGCGTGCGTAGCTGCGGTTGTGCTGGCTGTGCCTGCCCGGCTCCCTGAGCCGAGGCACCCCGGAGGAGGGGACATCACCTGGGAACAGCCCGGGAGCTGCCTCCCGCTTGCTGCTGCTCTCTGCCCGCAGCCCTGGTGTAAAGGCGATGTTTGGGTGCCCACCCGGGAATCGATGCTGGCATGAGCTCCGCCTGCCCTGTCGGTGGAATGAGGGGCGGGATTAGCACAGCTCCCACAGCAGCGTGGGAGGCCAGGGCATGAGGGGAAGAAAAAAGGCAGTGGGCGGGTGGAGGGGGGAAGCGCGGGGAGCGGATCCGCCTGTGCTTCCCCCAAAAACATGGTTAGATGCCACGAAGTAGGTGGCAGTGCCTTAACCGTATGCGTGTTGTATAGGCCTCTGGGACCTCTTCCATCCTTATCAAGGGGAGTGCTAACCTTCTCTCCTTTCATACAACACAGCTAACGCACTGCGCCCGCGGGCATTTAAACCTCCAATAAAGAGTCTCTGTTTCAGATAGTGTGAGGAAAATTTTATACTTTTCTCTCCCCCCTCGGACGCCTCCATTTAACCCCAGTGGGAAACTTTTACTGTTGAGCCGCACGAGTACTTAAAATCGTGAAAACCCCGTTAAAACTGCGCATCCCAGCTCTTTTTACAGCCTATTTAATGTATTCATCGTCATCAGCCAATCAGAGCGCAGAAGCCGGAGCCTCTCCGACTGCCCACTGCCGTTGGCTCCGAGCGCCCCTGCAAACCGGCGCGTGGAGGGGGAGGGCAGCTCCGCTTCCGCCTCGCTAATGGCGGCAAGGGGACGGGAGGCTCGCGGTAACGCTGGTTCGAGTCCCGCCTCGGCCCGGCTGCGGGGGTCTCTCTGGGAAGGGCGAGAACCGGGGAGGCAGGGCCCGGGGCTGTGCACGGGGCTGCCGCTCGGCCCCGGCCCCGCCGCAGGGAGGTGGCTGCCGGGCAGTAAGCTCTGCCTCCGTTCGGGCTGAGCTCCAACGCAGGATGTGCTGGCAAACCCATCTGATCTGTGCAGGGCTGAGCCGGCTGTCTGGGTATCGCAAAGGTTTGAGTGAGAACACGAACGTACCGGGTGATTTGCTGATCAAATCTTTCTCAGCCAGGGCAGGATGGCCTTTTCCTAACCCATTCCCGGTGTCCCCGGGCCGATAAATCCCTGAATTACATCAGAGCTAATGGCAAGTTAAAAAAAACGCACACTGGTTCCAGATGTGGAAGCGGTGGCAGGCTAGGAGGTTGGTTTTTTTTCCCCCCTCCTTTAAAGGTCTTTGCCTCCTGCATCCCAATACAACAAGCCAGCAAACAAACAAATCTGGCTAAAGCAGCCCCCGCATTGCCTCGGACTGCCCCCGGCCGCTGGGCCGTGGTGGGGCTGCCAGCCCGGCTTCTTCCCGCGGCCCCACCGTGTCTCCTGCCTGGGCAGCGGGCGCAGAGCACAGCCCCATCGTGCTGTTCCCACCGCCGCAACACCCTGCCCGTTGCACCGCCACGTGCTGTCCCTCGGCCCCTCCGGCTCTTTCCAGGTCTCCAGCTCGGTGCCCTGCAGGGCCGGGCCAGCCGGGGCCGCGTGCTGCCACGGAGCACCCGGCTTCGCCGGGTGAGGCTGCAGAGCCAGGTACTGTGCCCGGAGGTGCGCGCGGGGCAGCTACATCGCTTCAGCATCGCTTCAGCATCGCTTCAGCATGGCTTCGCCGGAGCCCGGGCTGCTCCTCGCACGTGAGCAGCCTCCCCTGCCAGACACCGACGAGTTTATTAAGGGATTAAAAGTTAGTTTCCCCTCCTTACTGAATGCTCTGATTTATGCATGCGTTTAAATCAATCCCATTTCCTGCATTTTATCCCTTCTCCCCCAGGCTTTCAGGCTTTGCTGTGTGAGACGTTTGCTATAATCACATTGTTTTGAGGCAAGCGAGACACCGTGGGTGGTTTAAGTGATTTGAATAAATGAGCTGCATTACTTAGGCACTTCTCCCAGGTACTAATTGCCCCTCCTGAGCTGTAGGTGCCTGTACTTGGACTAGTTTGTGCCACCTCCAAGTGTGCTGGCTAATGAAGATGCTGTGGAGATGGGGTCCGAGCCCCTGGCTGGCCGGGGGCTTTGCCTGGCAGTGGAGGTGCCCGCGGGGCTGGGGTCCCGCTGTCAGCCCGGGCTGGGCTGCCCCAGGCAGGGGATTTCCAGGTGCTAGCAGGCGGTTGCTGGATGTGCTGCATAAGCAGCTTATTTTGTCATTTTAATTTTTTAATCCCATGCATTCGGTTGTGTTCTCTTATTAGTAAGCATTAGCTCTCTAAGTCCCATTAGCTCCACTCAGAGCTAGGGTTTTGCTTGTGGGGACACTGGTGGGGGAGCCAGCGGAGGTCCGGGGGCCTGATCCTGTGGCCAGTGACGTCCGTGAGGCCCCACATAGCTGTGAGGCTGATCCTGGCCCTGCAGAGCCACCAGGGCCCGGTGCGATCCTCTGCTGCACCCGTGGCCCCTGCCCCAGCCCCGAGCAGCCCCGGCCGGGCTTCCCCCAGAACCGATGCGAGCCTGGGCTTGGCCCTGTTTGGCATCTCACTGCTTTATGGGGAAACTATTTTCTTGTATGCAAACACATAGAATACATTCAAACCGACCCCTGCCTCCTTCATGTTTTCTCTTTAACCCCACAGCCATCCCCAGGGCTGTACTTTGTTAGAGAATCCCAAGCCTTGGATTTAAAATTAGTTGACTGTTTCTCTTTAATAAAAATATTCCTGCCCTCTTTAAATAGCACAATATGTCACATAAAGCCAGTGGGTCTGTTGGTGAAGATGAGGCAGCTCAGAGAGGAGAAAGAGGAAAAAAAAAAAGTAAAAACACACATCTCCCCAAACCCCTTCTGCCTAATCCAACTGAATTAGAGGATTTTGAAGTGGATTTAAAACTAAATCTTGATTAGGGAGAATTTCTCTCCAAGAGCTGCTGCACAGTAGTATTAATGGGAAGCGATCATGAACAGAGGAAATAGGACAGAAATAACCGAGGGTAGCACATACGCACTCACGTCTGTGCATGAACTGAAAGAATCAGAGAATTTCTTGGGAGGAAAAGGGAGAAATTAAGCATCGACATAACAGGACTCAGTGCCACAGGGCTGGCCGGAGAAGCGGGGAGCGGCCAGATCTCTGCCATACCGACCGCATCTCCCTGCCTTCATCCAGGTGGAGGGCTTTGGAGGTGAAAAGCAAGCGGTGTGCGAGGCCGGGGAAAGCTGGGAGGAGAAGTGGTCCGTGCCCACTCCCCACCAGCTGGGGTTCATCCTCCGAGCCCCGGGGGGGCCGCGGGGCCTGCCCCATGCTCTCGGGACACATGCCTGGAGGTGCCCATGGGATCCTCTCTCTGATGACCGCGGTGTTCGTCCTCCCACAGGGTAAGTACTGATGTCCCCAGGGTGCGGAGTGTCCCCTGTGCTTTGTGGTCCTTCACATCCTCTCCAGACCCTGGTTGCTGAAGCGTGCTTTATTCTCAGGATGAGTATGGGGGTATTCCTGCCCCAAGCGATGTAACTGCGTGTTGCCGTGTCGGTGGTTTTAGGAAATGTCATCACATTTTGTGTAAAATGAGGGCAAGTGGGCAAGGAGCGTGGGCCAGCAGCCAGGATCCCTGGGGGCTCCACTTCCCCAGTGACCCCCTCGCTGCGCCCAGGTGTGCTTTGGAAGAAAACGAGCAAGGGCTGGGAAGGGCTCTGGGGCGGCTTCCAGAGGCAGGGGGAAGGCAACGGCAAGAGGAAGTCTGCAGTGTGAGTTCTGTGGCTGTGATTAATAAACGCAGGCACCAGGTACTGCGTTTGCCTAAAGCTCTGTGGATGATGTAAATGAATATCCTCTGAATGCTTTTCTATTTTTTTATTTATTTTTTAAACTTGAGAAATGGCTTAATTCCCGTTCTGGTTTAGGGGAAGCCATTCTCGGACACAACCACTGCCCCTGCAGGGAAGGACCCAGCTGCCGCCAGTAAAAGTGCAGAGCTGTGTGGGGGACAAACCGCTGCCACCGCGGTGGGCTCGCAGGCGTTTGCTCTCAGTCGCTCTGACCGAGTCTCTTCTGATTCTGGGTTATTTTGCCTCCCTCACAGACCCTGCAATAAAAGCGGGGAGAAAACCAAACCATGCGGATGAAACGATCCCTCTGGCCTGAGCGACTCAGGCACTGGCACGGCTGAAACTGGAGGATTTTGGAGAAACAGGCCAAAGCTGTTTCTGAGAGCGGCTGAGCCCTAGCTCAGCGGTGTCTGTGGTTTGGAGGTTTCACTTACTCTTCACAAACCTTGTTTCAAAGCTCCCTTGTTCCTACTATTTGATCCCAACTCAAATCTCCTGCTAATCTTTGATTTCGCACTGACCTCTAGCGGGAGCTGGTTTTACATTTTTGGGCCCACTGGGTAAACAAGCGGCGGGCAGATTTGGTCTCTGACTCAGTGCTTCATGCAACTTGGAAAGGCAGAGAGCGCTGCAAATGCTTCGTTAGAAAACAGCTAGGAAGGAGTTGAAGCATTTTCCCTTGGAAAGATCCAGTTGTGTTTCATACGGTCTTGTTTAGTGTCCGGGCTCCAGTGTTACGGCTGCAACGTCGTCATTGGCACCAAGTACGTGGACATGGGGTGCTCTAACCCAGAAGTGATCACCTGCTCCCACTCCCACCAGGGCTTCAAGCACCGGTTCTGCATTAAAACAGAGAGCGGTGAGTCTGCCCAGAAGGGTCGGAGTGGCAGGGGGGGCTGATCAAACCGGTAACGCTCACACCCCAAAGCAAACCCCCAAGCCTTGCAGCCTCCGTCCCTGACGTCCCGCACTCTGCTTGCTTTGCAGTGGTCCTGGGCAGCCTGCTGACCAGCGGCTGTGCCACCTCCCGTCACTGCCAGCAGCAGGAGCTGCCGGGGGTCCGCATCCACTGCTGCGACACGGATCTCTGCAACGGTTCCCCCCAGCCACCCCCCAGCCTCGCCGGTGGCTGCCTCCTGCTGCCCTGCCTCCTGGCAGCCCTGCTCCTCTCCTGAGCCCCTCAGGACCGGGGGGACCGTGTGACCCTCGGAGGGGACAGGAGCAGGTGCGCACCCATCCCTGCTCCTGCAGGCGTGGAGAAAGTCTTCCTCGCCCCTCTCCTCAATAAAAGCTGCTGAATGCTTTGCTCTGGAGAGGCCTCAGAGATGTCCCTGGAGATGGGGCTGCTTCCTGGGAGGAGGTGGGCAGGGGTGGTTGGGGCTGGGGACCCTGCCTGCAGTGCTGCGTTCAGCTCTGGGGCCCCCAGCACAAGATGAACACGAACATGTTGGAGTGGGTCCCGAGGAGGCCAGGAGGATGCTCAGAGGTTGGAGCTCCTCTCCTGTGAAGGCAGGCTGAGAGAGCTGGGGGTGTTCAGCCTGGAGAAGGGAAGGCTCTGGGAGGACCTTACAGCGGCCCCCCCCCTCCCCTTGCCTAAAAGGGGCTACAGGAGAGCCGGGGAGGGCTCAGCGTCAGGGCTGTGGGGATGNGAGCAGGGGGAGCTGGGCCGGCCCCGCCGCCCCCCCGCTGCTTTGGTTCACAGGCAGCAAGCCCAGGCTGCCCTCGCTTGTGCATGGCAAAGCTGTTCCCTCCGCGAGCATCCCGCTGCAAGGCTCGGGGGAAGGCTGCAGAGAGCAGAAGCAGCCCACATCCAGCCCGAAGCCGGGGATGCGGCAGGAGGGATGCAGGGATGCAGGGATGGAGCATCCACCTCTGCCGAGGGCAAGCCGGGGCCTTGGGGCAGCACCTCCTGTGGGACAGGTGGGTGACAGATGGGGAGCAGGGCGTCTGAGTGAAACGAAAGCTTTTCAGATGTTATCCCAAGCAAAGAGCCCAAACGGGAGCTTTGACAAAGATCTCATCACATACAGAGCTGAACCTAAGTGGCTTGTTCAAGGTCGTCGCGGGGGTTTGTGGTGCAGCTGGGAATTAAATGCATGTGTCTCAAGATCCAGCCTTGTGCTTTTATCACCAGGGAAACAGCATAAAGCTCACTGGTGAGAACTGAGTGAAATATTTTTATTCTAAACTTTTTT
>VXAL01018204.1:115274-201218 GCA_013399475.1 Chauna torquata | reverse complement strand
GGTGTCGTGCCCATGGCAGGGGCTGGGACTGGGTGGGCTTTGAGGTCCCCTCCAGCCCGGGGCAGGCCGTGGTTCTGTGACTCTGTGACATCCCTCCGGGCTCGGGATGCTGGGCACCGGAGGCACCCGCGGTCCCGGTGCTCCCGCCCGGCTGTGCCCACGAGAGGGCACCCGCGGCCCGGCAGCCGCCGGCCCGGCCCGGCCCGGCCCGGCCCCGAGCAGGGGGAGCTGGGCCGGCCCCGCCGCCCCCCCGCTGCTTTGGTTCACAGGCAGCAAGCCCAGGCTGCCCTCGCTTGTGCATGGCAAAGCTGTTCCCTCCGCGAGCATCCCGCTGCAAGGCTCGGGGGAAGGCTGCAGAGAGCAGAAGCAGCCCACATCCAGCCCGAAGCCGGGGATGCGGCAGGAGGGATGCAGGGATGCAGGGATGGAGCATCCACCTCTGCCGAGGGCAAGCCGGGGCCTTGGGGCAGCACCTCCTGTGGGACAGGGGGGTGACAGATGGGGAGCAGGGCGTCTGAGTGAAACGAAAGCTTTTCAGATGTTATCCCAAGCAAAGAGCCCAAACGGGAGCTTTGACAAAGATCTCATCACATACAGAGCTGAACCTAAGTGGCTTGTTCAAGGTCGTCGCGGGGGTTTGTGGTGCAGCTGGGAATTAAATGCATGTGTCTCAAGATCCAGCCTTGTGCTTTTATCACCAGGGAAACAGCATAAAGCTCACTGGTGAGAACTGAGTGAAATATTTTTATTCTAAACTTTTTTTCTTTAGATAAAAAAAAAAAAAAGTATTTCAAAAGGCATATTCCATGCAAAACATCAGCTTTTGATGACATTTTTCAGATGTGTCAGAAAACAAGTCTAAACTCTACTAAAAATATTATCTGAGGCACCTTCCCAGCAGAATCACCTTGGGGCTGATACAAGATATTTTCAGATTCTGAAGATTAAAAAAAAGAGGGAATTGGAAAACAAATCCTGTGAAACTGACAAGAACAGCAATAATAACCAATTCCCCCTCTTTCCCCTTAAAATATTCCTTGTGATTTTCGGGGGACCAAGAAACATTTCCTCGGCAGCTGGAGTTATTCTTGCTACTGGCTATTTGTCTGCCTGGATGCGTGCTGCACTGAGCTCTTGCAACAAAACCTCAGTGGCTTCATCCAGCTCCGATATAAATTCCCATTTATTGGCTGAGGCTGGGGATGAGCTCCTGGCAGAGGTGACAGAGCCGGTGGCTGGGGGTCCTGGTGTGGCACGGGCCACCTTGCCAGCCAGCAGCGGCTTGGGGCGAGGAGCCGCCGCTGTCCCTCCGCAGCGGTCCCCTGCTGCCCGCCCGCCTCCAGATGGTGATGCTGCTGGCCCCACTCTGCCCCCCTTGCCCGGCTTGAGTCATCCATCTTGCACTGTGTAAGAGGCCTGTTGCAATTAAGTAGGCTGAAGTGCTCCTGAACTCTTTAACCTTTGCCCTGGGATTGCTCCTTTTGCCCCAGGGCTGTGGATCAGCTCCATTGCACTCTCCAAACAGCGCCTGCTACTTAGCTGACATTTCTTTCTCCTGCTGGATCCTATTAGCACCCTGAGGTTGAAAATGCTACTTTGGAGTGTTGTAAGGAATGTGATTTATACTGGAAAGTAGCGGCAATCTATCTTTCCCTATACACACACTACACGTGAGGCTGGAGAGCTAAATCCACATCGCCTGAACAAACAGCGACTCGGATAATTGCTGAGGAGGCTTCGGACACCTCACAGGAAGGGCAGGCGCGGAGGCTGGGGGCAGCCAGGCTCGGGGCAGGCAGCTGCCGGTGGGGCTGGTGGGGAAAATGCTCCTCCTGGGATCCCGTCCCCGCTCCCGTGCAGGCTGGCCTGCAAGCGGCTGGTTTCCAGGCAGTGCCGAAGGCAGGGCCAGCAGCCGGGCTCTTTGCAAGGGCGCTGGTCCTGGGGTCCGTCGTGCACGTCGTTACCCTTTTCCCTGCCTGTTGGCCTCATGTCCAGGGAAAACCAGAGTTGAGCAGAATTTGCACTGGTTTGCCCGCATGCGAGTACGTATCACAGAGAGCACAACGTGCTTGGGAGGCAGATGAAAATAAGAATTGAATGGTGCCTGAAGGAGGTCTGATAAGCCTTTATCAGATATGACACACTAACCACCGAGGCTCCTCGCTGGAATACCAGGTTAAAATCTCCACAGTGTCAAATTTCATCCTCCTAAGCAAAGAGACACTTTCCATAGTGTTTGTGTGAATCTTCTGGGTAAGCCCTGGAGACCAAAACCATCTCAGCTTCATGTGGGCATTAAAAGTCCCACCCACGTGTTTAAAAAAAGCCCCAAACCCAGAAACGCAAAAGCTGACATTTACTCTAAAATGTCTTCTTCCTGCATCATTGCATGGCATCCCGTGTGATCGGCGTCTCCTCCCGCCTCGCCAGAGCTGGCTGCATTCGAACAGGGCTGCGGGCATCCTAGAGGGCTTTCACACGAAAGGCCCAGCTGGAAGCCAAGAGATGGTTTTGCACATGTGGAAGTGTGCGCACAAACAGACACATGGACACGGACACTAGCACAGTGCTTTCCGGGAGAAAAACCAACAAGAAGAAAAACCCTTAAGCAGCCTCTGTGTCAAAAGCCCTTTTATAAAAGCCTCAGTAGCTAAAGAATTGCCATTGTTTCAGTCTCCAGTGAGTGCTAGTCTTAAAATATTTCCAGCTCAGAGCAGGCTTTGACATTCTGCCCAGACCCAGGAGAGGGAACAAACATGAGTTCAGAAATATTTCTGCAAGGCACAGATCCTTCTTTTTGGAGAACTCTCCTCAGCATCTCAAGTCCTGTGGCTGCATCCCCCCCAGGCAGAGGAAACACCCCAAAAGCACCCCAAAAACAGGGAGGGAGGTGGCGACTTCCCGGGGCCCCCCGCTAAGGCAGGAAGAGCTGGCCTGGATTTCATGCCGAGGCGCTGGGGTTTGCTTTTCACTCTGGTTACTCAGCTTTTCCCTTGCAAACAGCAAAACCATATTTTCCCCCAGCAGTGCAGTGCTCCAGGCTGCGCTTCTTGCTCGATCGCTGATGGCTGTCACCGCTGGTGCCCCAGGCAGCTCCTCAGCGCTTGCCCAGCTCCGCTGCATCGGGGCGGGCGGGCGAGAGCTGCTGTGGAGGGGAGCGAGCCGGCTGTCTGCAGCATTGCAGGCTGGACGTCAGTGGAGACAGAGAGTGTTCAGCAGTACTAATCCCCTCAGCCTTTTTTCTGGGTTCACCAGCGATCCAGAGTGCCGATTTGGGAGCAGGAACCTCTCGATGCTTCAGTCTCTCCACTGCTGCCTGCACATGAGGGACAGACCACGGCACAGGCGCCCACCTCAGTGCTGGCTCCTTGTGGTGCCGGAGGTGAGAGCTGGGGTAGGGGGACCTGGGGGCAAGGCTGTCCCTGTGGCTGGGCACGGTGGGGAGCTGCAGCAAGCTCCTTGGCCAGCAGTCACAGTTTCTCACCCTTTCCCTTTCCATGCTATGAAATAAGGAGGACAGGAGCCCAGACGTACGTTACCGGCTTGGCTACCCTTCTGCAAACCAAGGTCTTCCCCACCTTCTTGCAAAACAATTATTTGGCAGAAAGGTGCAGAAAACTTTTGGAGGTCTGTAGCAAAGCTGGAATGAGCCGGCTGCCCCAGTGACTTGAACAGGATTGGGCTGCAGCCTTCCCCAGCGCCTAAAGAAAACCCTCCAGCAGCCGTCCAAGCCCGGGCAGCAGCAGCACGGGGCCACGCACGGTGCTGATGGCTCAGGACCGCGGTGCTGGGAGCCTGCACGCTGGGGGCTCTGGTGAATGGCTGCTTGTCTGGGCTGCGAGCACTTGGTACGCTGGGTGAAGGGCAGTGTTTACCCAGGAACAATATGGGGTTAAAATTTAATAAGCCCTTGTGCAACTCTTTATAGAGCAGCAGTGAGGACAAATAAACATCTCTTAAAATACAGTCAGTACTCAGGCTTGCTGTTTAATTCATTCTCTGGAAATGCACGTTGTTTATAGCCACTCGTTTCAGGAGCTAGGAACAGCAGGGGGTTGATCCACTCCAAATTTCAGGCAAAATAATGCGATCCTCACTCTTCTCTTGTTTGTTCCTAGGAGAGAACACAAGGTCAAGTCTTCAGCTAGCGCAAAGTTTGCTCTAAACTGCTGAATATCTTTTATGTGAGAAAGTTTCTTCTCTGCTTTCTCTCTCCCCCTTTTGCCATCCTTGCAAACCCTGGAGGAGTCCAAGTTTCCCGAGGATTTGGGTTTCCTTCTTGAGTGATAAAGGCTTCTGGAGGGAATCAAAGCTGGGTGGCCAAACCAGAGGCTCCCAAGGTTGAAGGTTAGGAAGTCACTCTCTTATCTGCTCCCAGCCTATGCAGAAACACGCAGGGGAGCAACCCAGTGTGGGAAATCTTCTCCCTCCTCCCCTGGGGCTGCCCAGCCTGCCGGGGGATGCTGCAGTGCAGAGAAATCCCCCTTCTCTGGGGGCTGGTTCAACCCTTTCCAGCTCACAAAGCCGAGAGGGAGCGATGCCAGCCGCATCGACAGAAAACCATGAATTGGGTCATGTTGTCCATTCCCCTCCCAGCACAGAGCTCTCCTCTGGCAAAGACAAACAGGGAGAGCACTGCTCAGGGCGATGTGCAGGGCAAAATGTCCGTACTGGCCCAGGAGGTGCAAACGTGCTGGTTGCGGCCGAACGAGCCCAAAAGCCTCAAAGAAGTGCTCTGCTCCTCTAGGAAGAGAGCCAAGGCTGCCCTCTGCCAAGGGCTGGGCATCAGTGGGTTGGATGGAGGGACAAGGGAGGACCCTTGTTCACTTTAATAACCTCGTGGCAGCCATGGAGCCAGCTCTGTCTGCCTGACCTACATAGGCAAACCAGAGCTCTCTGAACACAATTGATCCATTGGCAGCAGACAAAGATGGAGCGAGCGCAGGCGGGAGGACCTGCCCCGCCGTACCCAGCCGGGAGCTGCGTCTGGCCACGGCGATGGAGCAGCAGCAGCCGCTGGCACAGGCACCGCGCACGTCCCGCAGCCCCAGCACCCTGCCCCTGCCCTCCACGCAGGGCAGCGCAGAGCACCCGCAGACACCTGTTTTGGGACGTTCTCCTATGGCAGATTTTCTTTTTTCGTAGACGGCTTCTGGTAGCAAAAGGCGTTCATTTGTACATGCCCCTGGGACACCTCTAAATAATGCACGCAAGGTTTTGGCTGCTAATAAGTCAGAAGGTGTGCTCTTTGGCTCAGAAGCTAGGTTCACATTTCCTTGTGGAGCCTGCTAATGGATTGCCAGTGGATTCAAGTGTCCTTCCTGCTCAGTTGTCTAATTTATCCAGCCTGGCAACACACCCTTAAAGCTTTTCCTTTGACTCTTGTTTTAGCATCTTACGCCCCTGGGCCAGTCCTGCTGACCTCACAGGTTGTGCTGCAGAGGATGGATATTTCTGTCAGTCTGCTCTTTTCTGCCCCTCAGTGAAGATGCTGGCAGTGGTGGCAGGAATATCACAGCAAACGGGACCCTTGCGAGGGGGGGAAAGGGGAGACACTACAAAGTCTGGTGATTTTTTTTTTCAAGTCCCCTGGGCAAGAGGCTGTGTTCTTGCGCTTGGTAACTCTTTTGGGACAAAAGCCTGGTCTTTGCGGTGTCGGAGTCATGTCCCTCCTCTTGGGTAATATCTTCTCTATTAGACCCATATCAGTGCTACCTATGTGAAGTAGCAGACCTCATCTCTGATCTTGTTACAGAACGTGTTAAACACAGAAAACCGAACCATGGTGCAGAATAAGGAAAAATAAGGCAAGTTAAAAGGTGGGCAGAGTCTGGTATTGCCTCTTCCTGGCAGCTACGGGCGATGCATCTGCATCGCTTTGTTCCCAGGAAAGCACCGTGCCAAGTATCAGTTTTAGACGGCAGAAATGAATCACTGCAAATTGCTCATGGAGCCTCTGCAGCCGGCAAACACCGACTGCTTAGGTATAAAGGGAAAGCAGTGCTGGCCCCCGCTCCTGCCGTCTGAGAACAAGGCTGCTAATTAGTAAATAAGGGATAATCCGATCAATTAAGTGCTCGGCCTGGAGGCTGGAGAGGAGGGCACAGCTCTGCGGGCGAGGCAATGGGGAAGGGGCAGTTGTGCAGTGGTGGGGCGGGTCAGGGGCATGGGGCGGGTTGGGGGCACGGGGCAGATCAGGTTACAGGGGGCAGATTGGGATGCACGGCGCAGGTTGGGGTGCATAGGGCAGGTTGGGGTGCACAAGGGTTGCTGGGGGTTGTCTTGGGTCTCTGCCATGGAGGTGCAGCTAATGCAGGCTTGCATGAATGCCCGGCACAGCCGGGAGCACGCTGCAGAGACCCACGCAGTTTTGGCAGCTTTTAACATCTGGCACAGCATGGGACAAAGCGCGAGAAGTGCGATGACACTTGGTGGGCAGACGGGCAAGGCAGTGGTCAGGCTAAGCCCCAGGAGCTGGGAGTGTTTTGGTACCAGGGCATGAGGGAACACCCTGTGGAAAGGAGAAATGCTGAAGCAGAGGTACCGAACGATGGGGCAAGGAGCAGCAGAAAGCAAAACACATGGGTGCAGATGGATGCTTGGCAAGCACCTGCACGCTGTGTTAATCCTGCCTCGAAACCCAAGCAAGCGCTGCCTCTAGCTGAACAGTGTTCCCTCTCTGGCGAATGTGTGGCTCATTGGGATTCAGCGAATTTGACAGATCCTGGATGTGTCCCATGCCCTAGAGATGCTCTGGGCTCTCCTCCCCAGCAGGCAGGCGTGATGCTGGGGCTTGTTAGTGTGAGCCAGCGAGGGTTTTGTGCCCAGAGTGCATTGGCAGGCTCCGTCCCTCCTCCAGCTGTCCTTCCAGGGATGTGGGGGCTGGAGCCTGTCCAGACCGTGTCCTGCCCTCACCCAGGCCACCCTGTAACCCATTCCAGTGTCACCGCAGTGGGGAGATGGTGGCTGCCTGCACCAGTTGGGTTCTGGCACCGAGGCGTCTCCTTTGCTTGTCAGTGAGTGAGCAAATGGTGAGCTGCAGGAATAGCTGCCTGTTTGCAGGCTTGCAAATTCGACCTCAGGAGAGCAGCAAAAGGAAATCGAATTCTCTCCCCAAGACGGCAAGCGGAGCTCTCCCCGGGCACCCGAGACCTGGCTGCGGGGACCCGCTCCGGTGCTGTCCCCGTGCCCCCCGCCCGCGGGCACACCTGTGTGCCCCAGCTCCGCCGTGTCCCAGCGGAGCCCCGCACCTGCTTCCTTCAGCATCCCCTGCTGCTTCCCTGCAGCCAGCCTCGGCGCTTTTAAAGCATTCTCCACAAGCACCGACTTCAATTACATGTTTTTAAAAAGTCATTAAAGAGAATTCCCCATGAAATTTTTATTTCCCGCCTCTCCTCCCTGCCTCCCTGCCCCTCCGTCTACTTCCAAACTAATGAGATTAATTGAAAACTGCAAACATTTTCCAAGGGCCCAAGGCAAATGCAACATCAAACCTCTGTAACTCTTCTCAAGCGGCGCTGGCTCCCCATCACCCTCCCCTCCTGCTCCCTGTTCAGAGCAGCCCTCCCGATAAGGCACTGCATTTTGCAGTCTCAGAAGGTGCTCACATTTTGAAACCTTTGATATTTTTCTCCCTCCTCTGAGGAAGGGAAGAGAAAGTGCCTGAGGAATGAGAGCTGTCAGATGCAATAAAGTGAAATCTCACTTTTGGTTGGCATGTAGAGAGGGGGTCTCTATGGCATGGTGCCTTTCCCAGGGAAGTTGAAAAGGGGAAGCAGGGAGGAATATTAGAAAAGTTATTCTCTTTTCTCTCAGCCCTGCAGGTAGGAAAAGAAAAATAAAATCCCCCAAACCCAATAACCTGCAAACCAAACCCGACAATAGCCCTATTCACCTACCAGGCTTTTATCCACTCAGAGTGTTTGATGCCTCCCATCTCAGTGCTCGGTTAATCAATAGAACAAATCTCCAGCGCCGCACCTCTCCTGGCCCCCACGGGCTCCTCCGAGATTGATTAAAGCAAACATCCATTTTCAGGGCTGCATGCCTCTGAAAACATCACACTTTTTCAGACTGCCTTGCTACCGTGTGCTCAGGATAAATAAAGGAGAGGGAACAATATGAGAGATTTGTTACTCGGTGGAGCAACTGCTCAGCATCACATTTCCTCTGGCATTGCTTTAAGTGGGGAGAAGAAAAAGCATGAATAAACCACCCAGCCTTGCTGAATTATGAGGGATCATGCTTTTATGCATGGTTGTATACACACATGCTGGTGAGGAGGACGGTAATGATGGCTTTGGAATTGGAGAAAACAAATTTATTTGCTTGGAAAACACCCCAAAGTCCAGTTTGTGCAAACACAGGGTCATACACTAATGATGGGAGAGATAATTAAGGCTGCAAAACGGACTTTCTCCTTTGCCGTGCTGACTTCAGCTTCACTTAGAGCTCTTACGAAAGCAGCAGAGAGGATGGCACGCTGCCAGCCCGTCTGCTTGCAGGGCACGGGTGGATTTGGGCAGGACTACAGGGAAGAGATGCTGTGAGATGCCCACGAAGGTGCTGAAATCCTGGGCTGGCCAGCAGCAAACCTGTCCGGCCAGCAGCAAACCCGTCATACAGCTGGGACCAAGGCTCGGCAAGGGGAGAAAGCTGCCCTGCCTCAAAAGGCACCCGGTCAAACCCGCTCTGGGGCTGAGCTCCAGTCAGCCCACGGCATTGCACATCCCCGGGATGGATGTGCTGGGTGCTGCTGCAATGCCAGGCTTGAGCCATGGGTTCGAGTGTGCTGGGGGGACCTTGGTGCCGCCTGTGCTGTCCCCTGAGGCTGAGGATGCCTGCAGGGTGGGGGTCTCACTGTGCCAGTCGGCCTGGGCTTGGGGCACAAAGGAAAGAGCCTTTGTAGGGTTTAGAGAGAGCTTGAGTCTGACAGGCAAGCAGGCGTGACCTGGAAACTGCACGGCCACAGCATCATGGCAGGACTTTCTGACCAGTCCTTTTGATTTCTTTCCCCAAACCCCAGAGCGAGTGATTTCTCCAGGCAGTGGCAAACACCCATGCTGCTGGGCTGCCGCTCCCTGCAGAAGCTTCCAGCCACATCCAGTAGCCGGGGACCACGAGGCAGCCGGCACCGTGGGCCCTGTGCTCACCGCGAGCACGGTGCGAACCCTGCCCAGGGCTGCCTTCGGCCGCAGCCTGCCACGCGCTGCGCTTCTCCCGCTGCTGCTGCAAAGTGCCGCGTCCCCGGAGCTCGGCTCTGCAGAGGGCGAGCCCCTGCCCGCAGCAGCATGGGCAGCAGGGCTTGCAAAGAGCATCCCGACACAGGCACGGGCATGGCGAGGCACCACGGCAGCCTCGGGATGAGCCGCCCTGCTGCAGACCCGATAGCCAGGCCAAAAGAGACCACGGCGGATGCAGTCCCTCTGACAAGCTGAAGACCTCCAGTTTATTAAAGATACATTCCTACTCTAATAAAAGACGTGTTGTCTGGTGGCGGAGAGGCTGCAGGATGTTATGGTTGGAATGTTCCTTGGCCCTTGTGTAATTAAAAGACCCACCAGCTGTGGATCTGCAAGAAGCTATTTTTTCTCCCCCAGACAGACAGACTTGATGTTTTCTGTGATCTCCCTGATGTCACCAGCTCCCCTTTGATGTGTGCAACTGAGGAACTGCCGGCTCACGACTCCAGGGGCATATTTGTCTGAGTATTGCTCATTAGATGACCTAGTAGGATGGAGACGAGTTAAATTACAGAAAGAAAGAGACCAACCCCTGCATCCATATTTATTAGTGCATTAGGGTATAGTGGCCACTGTGGTGAGCCCAATGCAAAAATAATAGTAAGGTCACTTCCCCGAAGATTTCAGTAACAGGACAAAAGGATGGATTGTTTTCCCCATTTTGTGTGGGGAGGATGGAGACACAGAGCAATTAAAAGTCTGCCTTAAAATGATAAAGCAGACTATCCCACAAGGGGCATGCGATGGAGCCGGACTTGGAGCAGATCCCTCCTGAACACCCTCGGTGGCTTCACGTTTGTACAACACGACGAAACCACGAATTTGCAGTGGTTTTCTTTTGCAAGTCCTCCTCTTGGACAGGCTGGTGGCATTTAACACCACGGGGACGCCCGGGGAACTTAGAGCGGCAGTGCTGAGTGCTGCCGCAGCCAGGAGAAACAGACTGGCCCGCGGGGCTGGCGGGGCGTGAATGGAGCGGGGTCTGAGCAAGCGGCCTCGGGACTTCGGCTCCGTCAATGCAACGGGATGGGGAAGCCTTCTGACTGCACAGCTTACAAACAAGCCTCCTGAGATCACCGGAAAATGCTTTGTTCCTCTTTCCAGCACCCCCACTCCAGCACCTGAGGACATCGCACATTGCGTGCAGAGGACAAACAGCTCTCCCATGGCACAGCTCAGATGTTCCCCTGGGACCCCGGCTCCTCCTCTCTACTGACTAGGGTTTTCCACAGACAGTAAAGGCTGGGGGTGAAATTCTGTTGCCTGTTGTAATAACATAAAGGAAAGTATTTTATGAAGCCCTCAGATTTGTCCCCCTTGGGCTCTGGGGTCCGGGCAAGAGAGCTGGAGCCCACCCTTCTGCCCAGGCTTGGTAAGACCTTTGCACTGGCAGCTTCTGAGCTGTTGTTCCGGGCTAGGTGGGAACCAGCCCCATTACAGCAGAGTGGGCACGACACCGGCTGTAGGAACAGTCTGTCCCCTGTGCTCACTGGGGCAAATACCGGTCCCCGGCCGCCAGTGAGCGTTTATGCAGGTATTTACCCTGCAAGCAGCCCAGAACTGGATTCAGATAAGGTGAGCGCTGCGATGATGTGGAAATGCCTGTCAGGCCTACAAACCTGCAGGGCAAATTAAGCAATCATGTTCCCAGGACATACATAAAAATAAGTAAAAAACAATATTAATCCATAGCAACAAAAGGTGATAGCATGGCAACAGCAGCAACTGCTGCAAAACAAAACGGTAACAAGAAGAGAGGGGAAAAGAGAAAATAAAGCCCTGCTCTGTCCTTCAGGCGTTTTAAGGTGAAGTGGGATGTTGCATGCCAGGTAGATGGGCATTAAAGCACCGACTCGGTGCTGGTGCAAGGGGCTGGCTGCCTGGTCCCGCACACGGGACACGGGTGGGGTACGTGATGCTTTTGGCTCCCCTGAGTGAAAACACCCCAAGAAACAAAACTGGGATTAACTCAGCGTCAAAACAAGGCTTAAACCCTGTTTTGAACTCGGGTGATGCTCTGCTGTGGGTGCGTAGGAAGAGCATTATGGAAATAAGCCCTAATGGGTGTTAATTTGAAGTGGCAAGGTTGTGAGTCAGGCGGGGGTGCCGGGGGGGAGTGGGCAGGCGGCTTGTTGCAGTGCTGATAAGTGCTGCTGCTTCTGCTGCATGCCTGGGGGGGTTACGTAGGCTTTGGCACGGCAGGGCAGGCCAAGAGTGCTGGAACAATGTTAGGTGGGTTTGGGACTTGGACGGAGAAAGGGAGCTGTATGGAGAACACAGATGGGATTGCATAAAACTGAGTTACAGGCAATTTGGCTTTATCGGAACCCACACTAAATGGATAGTTGTTAAAAGGAGTAGATTTTCCATGCTGAGAGAGCCAAAGCAAATACAGTGAAACATAATTAAATGCTTGCCTGCTAAAATAATAATTTTCTTATGAATTGAGAAAGGTAAAGTACAATGAAAGATGGATCTGATAAAGGAACAATGATTCTCCATTGTGCCTGCTGGAAGTGCACAGATAAAGAGCACAAATAAAGGTTGGTGGGGGGGGTTAAAGCATTTTTTTAGTGGGGAAGGATTTCCACTCTTTCTCTTGTACAGGCCCTCGTGTCTGCTAATCACAGAGGAGCTAACACGGCAGATGAAGCCCTCGCGTGCTGCCCATCGCCACCACAAACCATGAATGCACACTCCAGACAGCGTGGTCCGAGTCCCCAGCAGCGCGTGGAAATATTAATGCTTGTCTGGGGGAAAGAGAAGGAAGGGGAGAGATCAGTGAATAACTGCACTTTTAGTTCTGCTCTTGCTTGCAGGGACAGGGGGATGGGAGCCACTTTGTCTGGTGGGGCTGGGGCCACTTTCTGTGCTCCAAGAACTTGTTCAGTGGGTCTCTGGGCAGAAAAAAAATGTCATAGGTAAGGAAGCCGTTCCAAATAAGAAGTGAACGGTAAGATCATCATCATACAGAGAACCCTGGAGAGTCATTTCAGGAGACAAAGCTGGAAAAAAGAGACGAGAGGTCCTGAGCTGTGCACCTGCAGGAGCTGCTGCTGGGGAGCGCATGCAGCACGCCCCGCGTGTCCCTGCGGCACAGCCCCAGCGCTCGCTCCTGGCTCTGCCAAAACTGCAGACCTAGAGGGCAGGCAGAGATCTCTTTTGAAAGCCTCTCCGTAAATGTTATTTTCATTTAGAAAGTAAAGATTAGGCTGGATAGATGGCTTTCACCTTTAAAGGGCACGGGTGGGGAGCAGACAGGGCTCCTCTCCGGCAGTGCCCTGCCAGCAGCACTGCTCCTGCTTCGTGCAGGGGGATCAGGAGCTGGGAATACCGGTTGCATCTCCAGCGGCAGCATGTCTTGCAGCTGAGCAAGGAGGATGAAACCTGCCTGAGCCCAGCAAGAGAGCACGGAGCCGGTTTTGCCGAGCTGGCATCGCTGCTGTGCCGGTCATGGAGAGCTCTCCTGATGCCCTGCTCCCGTCCAGGCTGGGCACCCCTGTTCCTGCTCTCCCCAGGCTGCGATGGGCATCAGAGCTCCAATGCAATGTTGTGAAATGGGGAAAACGAGAAGTGGTTAGGGGCTTTTCTCTGTTTTCAGCAGTTGGCTTCATCTTGGCACTGCCAGCTCCAGCCAGTGCGTTTGACTTCTCGCGTGTTGGGTCTGACTCTGGGCTCATGTGTCCAGTGCCTTTATAATGATTCCTCAAGCTATGGGGAAGGGTTAGGTCAAAAATCCCTTTTTCCATTATTTTAATAAATGTGATCGTTTTTAAAGCCTGCTTTTCTAGCATCCTCCAAACACAGATATTCTTTCTCTCTCTCTCAAAAAAAAAAAAAAAAAAAGCCCAGAAAACAAATGACCAAATTAGGGCCCTACGTTATTTGGCATTGACTCTTTTAGATACATGAACATTAATTCATGGCAGAAATTACAGAAATAAAGCTGCTAGTAAATTAGAAACTAGTAACTTTTACCCTCTTTGTCTTTCTATGGGAGTCAGGAGCGGCTTAGTCTATACAGTAATTACACTGTGTGCACAGCAAAAAAGTTCTTGACTCCTGCCATCTGCAGCCCTTCCCCACCAAAGAAAAAAAAAGTTGGCAATAAATTTAAAACAGTTTTATTTACCTTGAACTACTCAGCCAAGAATGCACATTATTTAGGGACTGGAATAAAAAGCCATTCACTCTAGTTCAATTGGCCATTTAGTTCAATTTGTGTGTGTTACTGCAGGTAATTACTATGGTAATAATGTACTGTAATCTGCGCTGATTTGGAGCTTGTCCTGTTTCTGTATTAATAATAAGTGCCATATATGTACTAATTACCAGTTTGTTACCATGGTTATTTGCGTAGATGCCATGTTAATGATACCCTGGAAACATAAAGCAATCACATTTTTGAATTAAATCTTTGTGGTCTCTTTAGTGCTAAAAGCCCAATTCACATAAAATAATGATGAAGAAAATGAGATCATCGTCGCTGACTTGCCAGCAAGCTGATTAGCTGCACTGCATAAATATACGATTTTACCATACTGAAAAATTAGAGCCTCCAAAACATTTTCCATGGTTGCTAAGTAACTTCCCAAAGATTACATCACTTACAGGAATACATGGTGCCAAATCTGTCATGCACACGTATTTATAGAGCATACGGCGCGGGGAACGCACGCTCGGCGGAGAGGTCTCTGCTGCTGCCATAGGTGTAAACTGCTGGCTCGCCACCAGAGAAGAGGGGTAAATAAACAGGCATCCCTCCCCCTTCCTGACAAACTAGCACTCGTTTCTCGTTGGAAGGAGCCAGGAGGTAATCCGGAGACGTATTTTTTAGGATTATTTAAAGCCAGAAGGGACCTCTGCTATCCCTCCTCTACGATAATTTCACACTGCAGGTCCTGCACTGGATTGCATCTCTTCTCCCTGTTAAACTGAACTGAGCAGTTGTTTTGGGGGATGATTTGTTGGAAATGTGTACTGGAGGGGACAGGGCTGCTGGCTACCGCTGCCTCTGGGACCGAGCGAGCACTGGGGTGGGGGAAGCGGCATGCAGCGTGTCGGGGTCTCCGCCACTGTCCCCCTGCTTCCCGGTGCCAGCCCAGCTCTGCCCCTGCACTCCTGGGCCGTGCCCGTCCCAGCCGTCACCTCCGTGCAGCATTTCCAGGCTGCACCGGTGCCAAAATCCCATCCGGCTCCTCGCCGGCTGCTGTCCTGGCTGAGGTGTCGCTGGGGGCCGACGTCCCCGCGCTCCAGCTTGTGCTGCAAACAGCCCGCTGTTCCCACACGGCAGCCACCTCGCTGGCCATACTGGATCTACATTACAAGTAAAAATAGTTTATTGGCAACAAAAACCTTCCCTTTTCCCTGATCGTGTAGTAAACAATGGGTCCTTCCTACCCTAAAATTAATGGCAATTCTTTAACCAGATGGCACTGGTGCAGGGGCTGGGGAAATCTGGAATAGTGAAACTATGTGTTGTCCCTACAGGCAGTAATGAGTAATGCAGGGAAACCTATAGGTCCCAACCCTATGGTAAAGTCTGATCCCTTCTGTTATGGGGGGAGCCCCATGGCTGCGGAGCCCTTATAGGTCCGTTGGGAGCATTGGGATCTGGATGCTGCAGGGCTCAGGCAGCCCAGGTCCGCCGAAGGACAGAGCAGGGCTCTTCCCTCTTGTGGCAGGGTTTGGCTGGGGATGCACAAGTTGGTGGGGCAGAGCGTCCTGGCGAGCCTGCTCGTGCGAAACCGCTGCCCTGGGCACCTCCCTGGGAGGATCGACAGCCACTGCAATACTGCAGAAAGCCCCCAGAAAACCTCTCCATCAATTTGCCAAGCGAAATGATGACTCGACCCATGAAGGAGCTGTTTGAGCACCTCTGGAGATGTCCGGCTTCACGCAGCGAGGTGACGCTGGACCGTGGCCGCTGGGCGAGCGGAGCTGCTCTGCTTCATCCTCCTCCGCTCTGGCCCACGGCCAGCGCAGCGCTCCTCGCCAAGGTTCCCACAAAGCCCCGGCCCGAGCAGCGGGTGCCATGTCATTTGAAAAGCTCCTTAGTGCTCTTTATTATCTGGTCATTATTTTTCTGCTGAAGCCTGAGATAAGCAAAGCATAAATCAAACCATCACAGGAGCCACTTGGAGCAGGTAAAGGATGGAGACGATTTTAATCAGCAGATCTGGGCAAGAAAAGCTAGAAGAGAGAGAGGGAGGGAAGAAAGGGGGGTGAGAAACAAAGGAAGGGAGAGAAATGCCACTTGTTGTTTGTGGGACCAAGACAAATGTTTTCAACACCACATTTTCCACATGACTCCCAGCAAAAGCTCTTGGTTTGATTATTAATCGCAGGCCGGCCTCCATCCATCACTCCATCCGCCCGTGCTCCCGAGCTGTCTGATGTGCTACCCTCCGCTCTCATCCCACATCTCCCCCATCGGGCAGCTCTGGCAGGGGAAAGCCCAGCAAGTTATTTAAATAAAGAAAAAGCAATCAGATAAATAGGGGAGGAAATAAACAAGACTATCTGGGGAGTGTCTTCTGCGCTGGTTGGGTACCTGCCTCTGGAGAGCTGCTGACACTGGGAGCGTCTCCCAAAATGGATGGACTTTGTCTCTTGCCTCATACATCTGTTTAATGACCTCTCCTTGCAGGCACTTGACATGTGATTTATGGGATATAAATTTTACCTCTTCTCTGCAGTGTTGCAAGTGCTACGTGCTGAAAGGTGAGAGCACCTCGCCCTGCCGGGCCGCTGCGCCGCGCCGGCTCCCGCGCTCGTCCGCTCACTCAACTTTCTTCCTATCGCCCTTCCTTTCAAAAACAAAACAACAAACCTTTAAAAATGTGTTTTTTCCTCTCCAAAAGCAAACTGCTGCTGACGCAGCCTTTGCAGCTTCAAGGCTGATGGCACTTTTCAGAAAAAGAAAACAGCAGCATCCCAGCTGATTTCCTGCAAATAATAAAAAATAAATAAATAAGTCCTTAATTCTTTTACTGGCATCTGTAGCCTCTAATTCATAAATTCATCAGGACTTTCCCAGGATGTCAGTTTTGGCAAATGAGCCCTGAGTTGCTTCATGCTAATGGAGCGGTGGGCTGCCTGACCTCAGGAAATAGAGAGGCCAAACATGAAAAAACAGAGCCGGGTTCAAGGCTGGGGCTGTGAACCCCAGATTTGAGGGTGAGGTCAGGAGAGGGTCAGGAAAGCATTGTGTGCGTGTGAGGGAGAAGCGCTGGTTTCTATTTAAAACCTTTCATGCCGCTCTGAGAGACCTCTGGCCATTGTGTGCGGGAGCAGCCTGGCTATTGAGCGGCGTGCCTTGAGGATCCTGGCTGCAGGAATGGGGGAAGATTAGAAACAGCCACACGTACATGCTACAAGCCAAACCCTCCCCTACCTTGGAGAGAAGGGGAGTGTGAGATCTGCCTGGCTCTTTTCAGCGGCTAACGCAGATGGATTTGCTTTGGCATTTAACGGTGATGAATGTGCCAGGTGCTATTCATTAGAAATGATTTGTTGGTGCAGCGCAGCTCGCCTGCCCATTAGGACGCATTTACTTCACAGGTTAGTAATGATGGGTGCACTTAATAGTTTCTAAGTATCAGAGGGCATTAAAAAGCCCTGGAAGAAAAAGCTATCAATATTTACAGTTTCAATTTGCTGGGGGAGGAAACCCATGTGTGCACCTTCAGGGGTGTCCGCCTGCAAGGCAGTCCCGGCTCCCTGCTTGCCGGCGGCTGCTGGCACGGGCGAGGCGTTTCGGTGGCCTTACCGCACCCGAGTGCTGTGGAAGCAGTGATTTGTCTGCAGAGGGGATCCAGGGTCCGTCACCAAATGGAGATGCCGGCCCTGGCTCCAGTCTGCTGGGGCCGGCTCCCCGCAAGCACCAGGGACCGCGCTGGGAGGAGGAGGAAGGTCGCTCGCGGAGGGATGATTATGGCCATTACATCCCAATTCCCTTCCCCTGCCCTCCCCCAGCTTGGGCTCGGGAGCGAGATCCTGTTAGCAGCCCTCTGCCGATAGGCGGCCATTTACTTAAGTCCCAATTTTTCATTAAAATAGCACACATGGCTATCAAGCATAGCAAGGTCACAGGGCTGCATTGTCTCAGCTTAATATGATGCTATTAAGGCTGGGCTATAATATCCCAGATACAGCAAGTTCAGCAGCGTAAGATCAAGCATTGGGCAAGACTGCAATTTCCTCCTGTCCTCCTGCTATGATCTTATCAAAGCCTGACTGATCTCCATGGATGAAATCACGCTGGAGAGCATTAAACATCGGGAGCAGCTCTGCTTCCACGGGGCCGCGGCGAGGCTGGGCTCACAGCGTGGTTCCCTTTGTGCCACGCGTGGCTTGGGGCTGCCTCATCCTCCTCGGGGCAGCATTGCCTGGGGGCTCCAGAATGGGCAGAGTTCACGTTTTATCCGTGCCACTGCTCTTCCTGAAGCCTGACCTCCCTTCCAGCCTGCCTGAGTCTGAGTCAGGTCCTCACCTCTGACAAAGCGCCGGGAGAGGAGCATTTCTGAATCTTGGATTTTTCACCCAATTTGGCACCTGGGGCTGGCGGCTCCTGGTTGCCCCTGCGGCCAACACGCTGGCGTAGGACCCCCGGAGCGGCAGCCTGCTCTGCTCTGTGTGGCCCTCATCAAACCACTGACACCCTCATGTAAAACAAGACAATAACTCTTTTATTCCAGCCGTTATCTTCATATCTGAGCTACAAGCGCCTGCGTGCGGGCCCTTTATCTCACCACGTGTTTGTACAGTCCCTAGCACAGCAGGGCCCCGCTCTCAGTGCTTGATGAAATATGGAAAGGCTAACAATTATGGAACAGAGGTAGAGGGAGGAAAAGGTGGACTGGAAACTGGCTGGTGGCATTAACAAGCCGTGCAAAGATACACCACTTACTGGCTCACTGGTGCTGACATAAAATGCTGTAAGTGTGCCCAGATGGGACGTTTTCATAGGAAGAAGCAAGCACGTAAATAACGGCAAGTTTGTGCACACATCAGCCCTGCCAAGAAGGAAGCGTTTCTTGCAATATCTCCATGAGAATGCCTGGAAGAGCCAGCAAATGTGTTATTCCATCCCAGTGGCAGCGAGCAGGGAGAATCAGCGTGGCAGAAGCAAGCGGCTGCCCCCGGTGTGTGCACACACTGTGCCACGGTGCAGCCGTGCTGCCCAAAAACTGCACATGCCCCCACACGCTGGGTGAGTCGGGGCACTGGAGACAGTGGCTGTGGGAAGGGGCTTGCTTGGGAAACAGACCAAGCAACTCGCCAAAAAGGAATGAGATGCAAAAGCTGTGCTACTCTGCCAGTATTTCCCATTTAAGTCAGAACAGCTTAAAAGCTAATTAGTTAATTGACCAATGGCAGCCACCTCCCTATAGCTATGCGTCAGCTCCTATTAGCTGCTCTGTAACGCTATCTGAGAATACACAGATACTCTCTGGAGATATCGATCATTTATTTAGCAGGCCCTGCGCTTCCCCCTTCCCCTTCGGTGGGCAGCAGTGGCCGCGGTGGACAGCTGCTCCATCACGCCGCACCGCGCCCCACAGACAGCCGTCAGCTGCAATTGTTTTCTAGTGAAAATAGATGTTCGGTATTGATCTCTTTCCTCCAGTGGAGTCCGGGGGCCTTCTCCTTGGTTACTCCAATAAAACACAACTAATTAAATTTGTGCCTTGCTTTTTCAATATTGCATTATCCTAATTACTAATTAAGGGGACCACATGTAAGGGATAGGCATTATTCCCTGCAAAAGATCCCCTAATGGCCTAAATGACATCTCGTGGAAGGAGGAAGGCTTTCAGCAAAGGCCAAGACTGAAGCTTGGGAAGGGATCCCTGGGGGCAACTTAATGAGAGGTGCTTTAACTCTTCAGCTGCTGTCCTGGTATTTGCTGAATCACAGACCAGCCGGGAGAGCACCAGAGCAAAGCTGCCCTGCACATGCGGAGCAGCTGGAAGGCAGTGAAGATGTGCTTCTGTGCAAGGAGAAATTCAGGGAGGCATTAAAAGTAATGGGGACATCTGTGCATGCCACCATCTGCCTGGGAATCTACGCCGGGGGAAGTGGAGGAACCGACTCTTCAGGACAAGTGGGTCGCCCAGCCCTCTCCTCCCACGCCGACAGAGCGCAGTGTCCGGCCCGCAGCGGGACGAGCTGCAGCTGGGGCTTGCTGGGGAGGAACGAGCCCTCTCAAGCCTCTACACGCCGTTCTGCTGTTGTCAGAACTGTTTCATTATGTTCCAAGTGGCAATTAAATACACAAAATTGCACTGAAGCATCTTCGGTGGACCACTGGAAACAGGGTGAAAGCAAGCCGCTCCGCACTGCAGGACCGCCCGGTAACGAGCAGTGACTCCAGGTAATACAGCACTGGGTGGTGCTGAGCGAAGGACACCAAATAAGAGCCAGGCTTAAACCAGACCGCCGGGCTCTCAGCCACCCTGCCCAGGGACTCTAAACGAGTTAAACTGGCTCGAAAGCTAGGCTTTTTGAATAAACCCCGAGGCTGGCTTAATGTGCCCCCAGGGACCGGGGAGGAGCTGGGCAGGAGCCTTTGCCAGGCTGCTGGAAGGGCCGGGAGAGCCCCTGCGCTGGACTTGCTGACATGGACATTTCGTGTCTGTGTGCATCGCTGCTCACCCTCGGGCTGTTCCGGCTTCATAAGTCACTGCTTCAGCTCTTATATGGCTCTTTTAGAAACATATTTTTCCCCTTGAATATGTGGCCTGAAAATGTGAGCTGAGATTTATGCTGCGAAGAATTCAGAAAGAATAGCAAATAGGTACTTGCAGGAGGAAAAAAGTAACACTCTGGGCATTATAGAAAGCCCCACAACGCTGGGACTCGGGAAGGGTAAGCTCTGGTGCAGAGCTAGGCACTTACCAAGGCCAGTGCTATGATACTTAACGCCCAGGATGAGCCCTCCTGCTGCAGGTCTCTGCTCGGCAGGAGAAGACTCAAGTAACGACATCAGCATGGGACACCGGGAGAAACTGAGGCACCGCTGCACCTTGTACCAAGACAGGGACTGTTAGAGGCCAGACACCTTCCAGATCTTTTCCGCTGAGCTCTTCATGACAATTTGCATGTTGTTTTATGTAGCACTGTTACAGAAAAAAATTTGGCCAAGGAACCATATCAGTAATTGAAACTTGAAAGGACTCCAGATAATATTGATGTCTACAGTTTAGTATCCTCTTGGTTTCTATTCTGCTCACAGGTTAAATTGAACATGGTTCTGTTTTGGATTATTTTCTCTCTCCCTTCCTTTAAGTGATTGAAGTCTTAATAATCAAGGATAATACCAACGCCAAAGTTTTAAGCAATAAACATATAAACAGAATGAAGAGAAGCAGAATGCTCATGTCTCTCAACAGTGAAAATTGTTCCATTTTATTTTGCTGTAGCAGATGTTAAGTTTCCAATAATAAAATAAAATAAAAAATCTAAGGGAGACATTTAGCAAAGTATAGCTTTACACTCCAGAGTTATCACTCCAATTTCAACTGGGACCATAAAGTTTTATGAGCTATTAAATTGTCCTAAACCTCCTTTAACACACTAGCTCTAATGTTGGAGATTAACCATTTAGAAAAAGGAGGTTACCTTAGCAGAGATCGGCCCATTTTCCTGCACTCTTATTCAGTCAATAACACTTTTCCATGGCAGAGCCATTTGCTGAGTGTGGGGCTGGTAATTAGCCTGCATGCCCTGCAGGTAATGCAGCCGCGGCGCTGATGCAGTCTCTCCCACAGCGCGAGGAGCATCAGCAGCTGCGGGACGGATGCTGTGGAGAGGTAAAATCTCAGCTCCTTGTCTGGCTGCAGTTTGGCCCCTTTCCCTGTCCTCTTGCCTTTCAGTAAGAATGCTCACAATTTCTTCTTTTACTTGTTTCTTGTTTTTTGGGGTGGTGGCAAATCCATCTGAGCATAGCCTTTGTCTATGTTTTATTACCTTGCAGAAGGCACCCTTGATCTTAGCTTGAATCTGCTGGATGCTAAAGCAAAGCTGGTCTGTGCATGACCCAGGAAAAGGTTAAAAGCTATTCCAATTTACACTTGCAGAGCTCTTTCCAGAGGAGGAACTTAAAAACACTCCAGACACATCCTCGGAGTGTCAAAACACCCTCCATAAGCCCAGTATTATTTTATTGATTTTCAAACAGACACAAACACAGGCCTGGATCCACAAAAAGATCTTCAGTGTGTTAAAGGGGACTCATGGGACTTTGCCACTTGTAATCTGCCAAATTGCCACCCTTCACCTCCCTGCTAAAATGGCATGTAACCCTCCAGGCACCGAACTTCTGAAAGCGTCAGTATTTGGACTCTAAGGCAGCCCTGCTGCCTGAAAGTCTGGGCTGACCACACCTGGAAACATCTGCACTGAGAATGCTGAGCAGCCTGGGGTTGCCTCATGCTGACAACTTGCATGGATTCAGTGTTTCTCCTAAAATTTCTGTTATAACCCCTCTTCCACCTTGAGCTCTGTACCATCTCCTGCTTGGCTGGCTTAGAGTTTAGACGGGGGCTGCAGCTCAGGGAAGCGACCTGACCTTCTCTGGCTGTGTCACCTTGAATTTTTGGGGCCATGTGGGAACCTTCGGCAGGAGAGGTGGGACCCAGGAGCTCTGTTACAGCACAGGCTGTATTCCAGATAAGGCTGGTCTGGAGGCTCTCTGCTGTCTTTTAAACCTTCTGCTGTGGTTAAAATCCTAGCTGGGACTTCAACTTTATGTATAGCCAGTGCAAAAAGCCAGCGTGCCAGCCTGATCTGGGGAGCAAGGAGGAGGGTTACTTGACTTTGGTCCCTTCATCAGACCTCGAGGGCATGGTTCCCAAGGTTCGTGTACACTGTAGCCTTTTCCTTTTTGATCAAAAAGATGCATTCTGCAGTCTGAGATGCCTCAGACATCAGCAGAAACTGCATTAGGAACAGCCATTTAGTACAGCATGCCTCAGGCTTCAGAAATGCTCTGACTAAGCCAGTCTTCACTGGTACAGAGGTCTCCCACGTCCTGTATCACAGAGGAGCAAGGTTTAACTGATGCATGCTTGGGCACTCACGGGACAGTGCATCTATAATTAGCTGGAGGTTTAAACTTTTGGAGCCATTTCTTCTCCTGCAGCTTGGATAGGGCTCTGAGGAAGAAAACCCTCGGATGTAGCACGCTACATGCCTTAGACATTTTGATTGAGCAAGTTTTAAGAGTGAGTCAGAGAGATTTCCTAACACCTCTTCCGTCCCTACCCTCCCCAGATAATAAACATCAGCTCTGAAAGACAGAAAAGCCCTGTTCCTTGTTCATCCCGCCCGGAGCCGGCCTGGAGTCGGACGGGGATTCAGAGCCCCCTGCCCGAAAGCTGTGAGTTTCCCCCTGCAATCTTCAATTGCCCTCCACTACTACTGAGATTAAGGCTCCCTAAAAATGCTACATCTCCTAACAGAGCCTGATTTCACAGTTTTATTCTTCCAAAATCCCCTTTCTAGAGTTATAATAGCTCCACTAGAGCAATCCTACTGCTCGTTATCGGTCTCTGCAAGAGCCCCCAGCGTCTTTCTGGAAAGCAAGCCCCAGCTGGAGCAGGGCACGATTTTCCAAAGCAGCCTCCAGCTCCCAGCTTGCTCTGCTGGGGGCTCGTGGCCCCAGGAAGGTGTGCTGCCCCCACCCTGAGGGGCACTTGGTCAGAGGGAGAAAAGACCCAGCACCGTGGGAGGTGTTTTGTTGCTCAGCCTTCGTAGTTAAAGGGAGGAAAATAAATGCAGGGCCCTATTGAAACCAGAGACCTGTCAGCATTTCCAGGCCATTCATCTGCTTCTTTCAGTTCCTTTGCTTTCCTTTTAATGTATGTAGATGGAGAATGCAAATACCATCATGAGAAAACTGACCTTTTGGCTGAATGTCACCAAGTTCTGCAGCAGTGGGAGTGTTTGCATTCGGTCGTTAGCTTTAGCCTGTACAATTATTTATATATATCACTGTAAGACTCGGCGGGATGACTCAAAAATGCTTTTGACCTTGGTTGTTCTGGTGGTTTGATGGGCTTCAGTCCTTAAATGTTGGGTTGCTTACATCAGTGCTAACCTTACAAATGAGCAACCCCTAGCACGTACCTGTGTCTAGCACTGCCCTAGAAATGCCATCATTCGGTAGCTAGGAGAGCCAGCCAGCAGTGGGAGACTACAGCTCTGGGAAAGGAATCATCTAAGCTCCATTTCTAACATCGTGTTTAATTTTGGAAACCTAAAGTACAAGGTATTGAGCTTGAAATTCATAAGGGACCTGATTTCCAGAGTTTTCAATTGATGAAGTCAACTTCAAAGACACCCCAAAGCATCCCAGGTTGGCCACGACGAGCTGGCCATGACCACACGGCATGCCTCTGGTGCTGCTCTGGAGTGACGAACATTTTGTCGTAGATCTTGAGCCCAAAATAGTGGCACTTCTGAAAGCGTCGGCCACACCGCCCATGCCTAGCAGCAATCTCACCATGCCTCCTCAGCCTTCACCTCCTTGGGAGAGGTCTCAAAGGCTGAGTTGGCACGCTCTCCAACTTCTCTCCTGTCTGGATTTCTCGCTGTTCAAAGAAAAAATGTTCTCCGAGCTGCATTACAGGCAAGTGGTCTGCCTGGCTGCTGGGCTCCCTCGCTCCGCATGCTAAAGCCTTGCTTTTGTGCTCGCCTGCCTCTCTTCGAGGCTCTGTTGAATTTTATTCCGGCAGACAGTGTTACATCGTCCACTTCATTTATATTACGATAAAATCCATCTCTGCCGTTCTTGAGGCGACCAGCTGAGCGTGCTGGGCTGGGACATGCACGTGGCGAGAGGCCAGCTCTGGGAGCCTACAGCACAAATGCAGAAAACCTGGGAGGGGGCTTGGGGTGAGCGATGGGGGACCAGAAACAGAGCTCGATGGCCCCGGCTCTGTCCTGCCATCCTGCCACTGTCATTTTGACATCCAAACCCTTTCCTCATCCTTTTCTGCACTTATTTTACATGCCACAGCCATCCTGTCGCCTGCGTCTCAGTGATTGCACTTGGAGAAATTAGGGCAACTGCTGTACTGGGTTTTTATTAGTATTGCCAAACTCTTTCAGCATTTTTAGAAAGGGCTTGAAAAGAGGCCAAGTCGTTTCTCCCTCTCCTATTTCTTTTCCTCCACCTCCTCCCTCCCCCAGCCCCCCCTTGCTGTCTGCGGATGCTTTGGGATGAATTAATTTAGATGTGTGGTTTTGAATGTTTTTGGCTCCTGGTTATCGAGCCATTCAGCAGTTCTCGGAGCCTCCCCCATCGGCTGTTATTGAACCAGACAGAGAGGGGCGGAGGAGATGGCAGCGGCCTGATTTGTTGGCTTGTTAGTTCTGCTCCTGCGAGCCGTCCATCGTCTCGTATTTCTGAACGCTGACAGGGAGAGACGTCAGCCAAAACGCTCCTCGCGGGCTCGCGGTGGAGCGATGCCTCCTTCATGCCGCTGCCGGCAGCGATGCTCGGTGGAAGCAGAGCCGAGCGGTTTCTCCTCTTCTCCCTCTCCCACCCCCTGCCGCACCAGCCCCCTGTCCCCGGGTCAGGCTGCAGCCCCAGCTCTGCCCTGGGACGCCTGGCGAGGTGTTTTCAGCACCAAGGGGAAGTGGAGAAGATGGTGTCAGCGACACACACGTCGAGATGACCTCTCCGGTCCTTGCGTGCGTCCTGGGCTGGGTTTGAGTCTTCTCCTCAGAGAGGCTCAGGCTGTGCCCCAAGCCCCGCAGCTTCAGCCAGCTGCGCGCTGCAGGAGCGCTGGTGCCAGGCGGCTCTGCCGGGGGCATCCCGCCCGCTGCACCCCATGGAGACCCCGCTCGTGGCCTCGGATGCTGCTGAAGGAGCCTCCCGCAGTGTCGGCAGAAGCAGAGATGACTGCTAAACCCTCCTGAAAAGCCCTGCCTACCGGTGCCATGCCGGGGGGAGTGCTGGGGCCCTTTAATCATAGGGAGGATTGTTAGAATTCATCATTTTCTCAGCTTTCTAGTTAAATTTTAAAAGCCCACCTGAAACTCTCATTAGTACCCGTCAAGACTTTCTTTGAGTATACTTCTGCTCCAATTTCATACTGGGCTAATATCTAAGAAAAATATTATCTCTCTACTTGGCTTACTGCCATCCCAGCCGTGTTTGTGTTCCAGCGGGCGATGAAGCCGCTCCAGTTCATTCGTGTAGCTGCCGAAGCCGCCCCTCCAGCCTTGGGATGCGGTGGGACTCGCCTTGCTCCAAACTCGGGGCCCAGGTACGGTAGGGCCGGGGGAAATCCCATGGCTTTGAACCATCACCACGTGTGGGCGGACAGAGTGGTGGTGACGGTGTTTTAAACAGCAATGGAAAATTGCAGAGTCCTAGTTCGTGCCATTCATGGGGTGGTACTGGGAGCTGAGGGAAGGTCTGTGGACCTTCCACATCTTACACATTAGGTACCAAATCAAAATATCAGAGGTGCAAACTGAGAGATTTTGAGGGACCGCAGTGGGCTTTGGAGCCTTGATTTTTGACCCAGCAGGATTTAGTAGATCCAGGAAGATCCAGAAAGGTTTTGAAGTTTGTAACTCCCACCAGGATAATGAAAATCCTCCTGAGATTTACCACCAGAGCCCTGATGGGAAGAGAGTTGGTGCCAGGGCTGGGCTGGGAGCTTGCCACTCTGACACCCTCTGCAAGGGGTTTTTCACTTGATCTTTTTGGGAGAGGGTTAACACGCTCGAAAAAGGGGACATTTGGCCTCAGTCTTTACCAAAGCATGGCCTGTGTGGGTGACAGCGCACTGGCAAAGGCCCTTCTCCCCATCACTGGGTCCCGATGTGCTTGGGGAATGCTCACCAACTTTTCTGCAAGCTCAGATTAATGCAGGCACTGCCTTCAGGCTGCAGTCAAAAGCACGGCGTTGCTCTGATTTTTTTTCTCCAGCATTAATGCCTGGGCTTTCTGCTACCCGAGCTGAGCCAGGCGAGCTCTGCTGTGGCTGTCAGGGAGATTTCTTGCAGGAGTCTGGCCACGGTCCCGGGAGAAGGTACGGCCACATGAGAAAGTTAACAGGAGGTAAAATGGGGCGTGAATTTGTGGCACAGCAACTGCTCGCTGGCAATTGCTGAAGTGTACTTTTGCCCCATGGGGAACGCAGAGCTCCAGGATGCGCTGCAGACCTGTGCCCTGGCAGTGCGCTCGGGCGGCCGCACAGACGGAGCGCTTGCACAGGGAATTATCCTGAAACCTTTGCAGCAGAAAAATGCTACGCAAAGAGCTCTACTGGCAAATTCCCTTTGCTCGCACGGCTGCAGAGGCAGGGACTGAAGGATGTTTTAATGCACTCATCTCACACAGAGCACTTGATGCATCTCCTCCATGTGAGAGGGGGAAGAATAGAAAAGAATACATGAGAGCAGAGGAGCACGGTGTGGAGCCCGCTGAGTGTCGGAGGTGGACGGCAGCGAGGCACTCTGCGAGCAGCCTTTCTCCAGCTGGGTTCCTCTTTTGCAATTCCAGCATCTTGTTTCTCAGTAATTTATATTGACAGAGTCTTTCAAAACACTTTAGGGCTGTTTACAACATTGAGCAAGAACATTTTGTCTCATGTCCTCTCCATTCTTAAAGATGATCCTCTCTCGCGTCCACCCCCCGGGTGCCGCCGCCCCCTCGCCCAGCGCCCAGCTGCGCTGCCCGCAGCACGGCCGCACAGCTGCAGCCCTGACCCGCTAGGGAAGAACCTGCAAATCTATGCGACGCGGTGCTGCTTCCTCTCTAATTACTGATCATCTTTTCACATCAGGGAAAAATCACCTTTCCAGTGGCAGACACTCCCTGCGCCAGAAGTGCTCGCTCATGTGTGTGTCCTTGCATGCGGAGCACGCCTGTAAGTGCTGGGACGCAACGTGACATACAAACTGTGACATGAGGTGGGGGTGTCTGGGCTCTGCTCCAGCATCCCCATCTGGTCATCTGGGTTGCGTGACCGGGGGCCCTCGCCATGCTCTGCCAGGCCGGCACCGATTGTTTCTCTTCTAGCACCGAGTGCAAGGGAGAAGAATGCCACCAGATCCCAGTGAGGCAGCCTGTAGCAAGCCCCTTTCCTCTCCAGTCCTCCTGATTCTCACAGTCCCTTGCCCTGGTCTGGCCCGTCTGGATGTCGTGGTTGTCCCTGGTCCCCTGGCACGTTGGCCACCAGTGTCCTGAGGGCATCAGGAAGATGATTCTCTTATGAAGCCTATGTCCAGTCCCGTCCTCTTCCCTCCAGCACTGACCAATTTAAAGCCTTTTAAAAGTCTTCTTCAGCCTTGCAGGCAGAAGCCTTTTGAAACCCTTTAACAAGGAGAAATGAAACAAAGGACGCAGACTCCCCGGGTGGACAAATCTCCTACATAAAGCAGCTTGCAGCCTGGAGGTTTGCAAGCAAAGTGACGGCCAAACCTGGTGACCCTGCCAACGGCAGCTTTAATCCAGCCAAAGAGGAAAGAGCAGAGAGCAGCACGATCCCAGGACAGGCGAGAGTCTGAGTCCACTTAGATTAAAGCTTATACATGTTTGACTACCCATGCCACAATAATCCTCCTATTTGCACTTACCTAAGAAGGCTGAAGTGCCCAATTATTTTAGAGTCTGCTATTTTACATGCTCTTGGCTTTGATTAAGACTTTTCATCTTTCAGGCAGACATCAAAGTGAAATCTTGAGTTTTCCAGTGCTGTGTCATGGGCTTGGGGTGTTCTTGCTGCTTCCTTGTGATGAGCGGATGAGCTGCTTGGATGGCAAAGTAACAGGGAGGGAGCACTGTGCCCTGGCAGGCAGAGAGCAGAAATGAGGAAAATTCACCCAAGACTTCCTCCTCCTTCCCTGCTCCTTCCTGCCCTTCCTACCCTTCCTTCCTACCCTGCTCATGGGCTAAATCCGGGCACTGCCCGGGTGGCCAAGCCCACCACTAAACCTGCTGCCACTGAGCACCGCTCTGAGGAGGGGATGAATTTGGTGAGCTCAGGGAAAAGCACCGAATTGCACTTTGGCTTTCTAATCCCTCCCTTTGGCACGGCTTTCAGCCTCTTGCTGCAATCAGTAGCGTTATACCAGAGTCAGCAATGCAACGGAGGTCTCGGCAAGGGGAAGGTCTGGCCCCTGGGTTTCCCCTGCCCATGAAGGCATGATCCTGCGCTCCTCCTTTCCCTCCTTCTTTAGAACAACCACTGCAACAGCATTCACCCAAATTCATCCCCTTCCTACCCCCATACCTATTTCCTTGCAGAGACATGACGTATCTGAGGGGCCAAGTAAGAAGCATCTCTATTTGTGGCCACGTTCCCTCATAATTTGATCTACAGGGCTAATCGATCGTGACACTTCTGGGAAACTCATTTAAATACATTAACAGGGAAAATGGGGGTGTGCGCCTCAAGGAGGCTCCACTACACATGGCATCTGGCTGATGAGAGAGCCTGTCAGGAGCAGCCTGCGTGGTGGATGCTCCCTGCGATGATAACTGTTCAAAGTGGATGAGCTTTCTGTCAACAACTTAATAATCCGCGTCTGCCACCATCCAGTGTCAGCCAACACTCCTGTAACGAATGGCTGATAAGGAGGAGGTTAGACTGGGGAAAATGGGCTGTTTTGTCAGCACAATGTTCTTGTCAACACAAAGGCTCTGGAAAAGCTTGCTGGCTGCTTCAGAGCTCGCCCGGGATGATTCACCAGCCCCGCAGCCCAGTTTGTCCCAAAGCCTCTCTTCCCCCAGCAGCAACTGCAGCAGATGGAGCAGCAAAAAGCCCTGCAGTAAGCAGATGTGGTTGAGTCTCCTCCTAACCCCAAGCAATTAGCCTAGGTTTAGTCCTGAACCTTCTCTATCTCTTCCCCACATTTTTATTTTTTGAACTCTTTGCTCTTGTACGTGTGGGATTTCTTATTTCCCCCTCAAGTCCAATCCATGATGAAACTCTACTGCAGCTTTGCCCTGCAGCCAGGACTCCTGCAGCTGAGCTATGCTCTGTGCAGAGAAATGTTCCCTTTTGTTGTCAAAATCGGTGGGAAAATGGGAGTGAGGAACCAAGATGTGACACTTCTCAGCCAGGTCTGGCCCTGGTTCTGCCTCCAGAAGATCTGGGGTGAACCTGGGCACCCATGGGGTGGTGGAGAGAGGGGCTGCTTCCCCCGGGCTTGTCCCAGATCTGCCACGGATGGAGCACCATAACCCCATCATCCAGCCCCACCACGGACGGAGCACCACGACCCCATCATCCAGCCCCAACATGAAGGAGACCAGGCGGGAGCTACAGAACCCAGAGCGCGGGTCAGGGGCGCTGGCAGGACAGCAGCCTGTCCTCATTGCACAACAGGAGCTGTCCCATGGGCTTCTTCTGGGGAAAGAAGGAAATAGTGCTTGGGGAGCAAATTCCTCTGGCTGCTTGAGGCCAGGGCTCAGTGCTCTGGAATGCCAGAAAGATAACACAGCTCTGGACATGAGAGTGGGTGTTTAAAGGGGCTGCAGATGCAAACAGCAGCCTTGCAACATGGCCCTGGAGCAGACTGGGCACCTCCTGCCAGGAGGATGGGCTGTGGGAAGGGAATGAGAACAGACCTCTGGCCAGAGACATTCCTTGGGCACCAATGCAGTGGCTGAAGCCCAACACTCACAGATTTAAGCTGCTTTTGCAATCAGGAGCAGTTGGCTGGAAGGACAGGCACCAAGGCTCTCTCAGCTTCTCTGCTGGTGTAAGCAGACGATTGCTTCACATTTAATGGTGCTTCCTCTGATTGATATGAGCTGAGGATATGGCCCACTGTGTGCAAAATTAGCTGCTCATTAGTGTTGCCTGCAATCCCTCAGTGCAGGGGTGAAATGAAAGCAGATGCCAAACTGCCACCTGGAGCAAATTTTTTACAATTGAATTACAATTGGCTTGAGACAGTGGGAGTTTTTCACTCATATTAACTGTGTAACAAAGCACTTGCTGTGCTGCTGCACTGCGTTTCATACCCAGGTCCAGCACAACTCCCAGCTGTCCCTGCATGTGGGCACGTAGCTGCATCTTCGGAGTCTCTCCATCAGCCGTTGACACCACCAACTTCCAAGTGCAGTTGATAGCATCGCGGGTCATTTTGGGACCCAATCTGCAGGCTTTTGCCTTGTCTTTAACTCTGCAAGGAAGCTGGGGACTCTGCCAGCCCTCTCTCTGCCATCAGCTCCTCATGGCTCTTTTCTGTTCAGTCCTGGGTACATCTGGTCTTGACTTCTGTCCTGTGGGAAGGGCTGTGCTCATGGCAGCCAAAGCAGTCAAAAGGTCTAAGGTGAGAGCAATCAGCGAGGAGCCCAGCTGCGTTCAGCTGATCAAAATTCAAGAAGTGCCATGGTGGTCACTGCTGGGGTAGGAACTTGGGACTATCTGGGACAAAAGCACAAAACTTCAGCTTCCAGCAAACTCCCCAGCTGCTCCTTCCTGTGTGGGGCTTTCTCTGGTGCGGCTGCACCAGTGCTGCTGGGTGCTGCTGGTTTCAGCTGTGTGTGCTCGCATCAGGGGAGAGCATCTCCGCACGGCCGGCGCAAAGGCTGCGCGTCGGCACTTCTTTGTGCGCGTATCTGCAGCCTGGGTGAGCGGGAGAGCTGAGCAAACCTTGGGGCTGCCGTTCTGAAATTTCACCCTCAGATATTTGCTATCACTGCATTTGCACACATTTTGTCATAAAGGCAAGCTGTCTGGCTGCAACCCAGGCAGGATGCTTTTTGATCTAAAAAATAAGGTAGGAGGCTTCTGCTTGTTCAAAGCAGCAGTGCCATGAGTATTAAACTTCCACCTATTCTATCACAGATTGACATGTCCCATTATGTTATGACATGTTTGTTAGCAATGACATTTCTATTATGCACTACAATTTCTGATATGTCATCAAGTAATGTTGAAAAATATTAAATTGACACATCCCCTCGAATAAAACTAAGTTAAAGCTCATATTTTTTATTTAGGAAGACATTCCAGATTTAATTCTTTTTTTTTTTTTTAAGTGAAGTTTTTTTACTTTTGAAAAGAAATTTGGAGTATTTTCCCAGCTGACTTTCTTCCAACCAAAGATATTTTAACGCTTGGGGAACTGGAAGAATTTCCCCTGAAGTATGTGGAAAGGTTCAAGGTGGCTTCAGCCAGGCCTTCCAGGGGACTGCAGCCTGGAACTCTCACAGCTTTGCTCAAGCAATGCTGCTGCTGGTACCAGAGCTAATTTGCTTAAAGCTAGCCTGGGTATGTCTACATACGATGCAATCACTTTTCTGACTGCTGGGAGATCACTCTGTCACTTTTTGCTACAAAGTTTTCAATGTGTTTACAAAAAACATTTGTGGGCAGATTTTCACAGGTGGAAAACTAACGCCCACAAAAAACAACCCCTATCAGAACTTCTTTTTGTAGGAAACATACAGATGTTAACAGTTTTCATGTATAAATTATTGTTTTTATAAAGAACAGTCATGGGATATTCATTTGAAACAGGCATTTGATGTGCGTATATGGGTGCTACTCTATAGCTCCTAACTCATTAGGTACATTTGCCATTAGCCATATCCACTCCGTCAGAAAAGTCTGCTAGAACAGCATGGAAAATCAAAGTCACTTTTGCCTGGCTCAGGAAAGAAAAATCTTTCTGGCTGCCCACATCTGCTTTAATCTTGCTGCTTCTGGAAGTGCGGAGGGGAGTGTGGAAAAGGCAGAGCGAGGACGAGTTTGTGAGGTGGGAGCAATCACGCTGACCGACCCCAAGAAAAAACAGTCATCTTCCAAAGTAACTCATCCTGAGTTTGTCCTCAGTGCCTAGGTGAGATTGAGTCATCTTTCCAGTGCAATACCCAGAGCAGAGCGTGGGGTGCATGGTCAAACCATGGATCAGTCTGCTCCAGGCTGCCAGACAAGGAGCAGGGTCGAGCAATCACCAGCGATAGCATCAGCACCTTTTTAGAAGCTCCTGCCCCCTTTCCGAGGACGAGTAACGGATGAAGGATGGCAGCAATATGAAGTGCACAGTCCCAGTCACTTGATACCACCCAGCTTCACCCCTGGGCATGTTCTAGCCCTGTGCCGCAGCTGGGTTTCTCAGCGCGGTGGTTTCTGTACTGCGTCCATGCCCTCTTTTGTCCCAGTCTGTCTCCCCATCACAATGTCTTGCCTGGCTGACTTCATGTTCAGAAGCAACAGTGCTGGTTTAAATGCTGGCAGCTGGCAACATTTTCCCTTGGAGTCAAAGAGCGAAGCATTTGGTCTCCCAGTCCAGCCTGAGAAGTTTGGCTTTGCCGGTCCAAGCGCAAATATTTCTGGCAGGGCATGTTCTCTGTGAGAGCTTGGAGCTGCTCTCACTCATTTCCTCTTTGCTAAGGAAACGCACAGGGATTTTCAGTGGGTTCTCCATAACCTCATTTTCAAGATGAGGATTGCTTAAACAGAATAGAGCTCAAGTTCTCAAACGCTCTGCAAACTCCTCCAGCCCGGATCACGAGGGACTTGTGATCTCACTGTGGGATCAGGAGCCATTCCACCATTGTCAGGGACGCGCCACTCGCACCAAATTCCTGGCGCCGTCGGGCACCCCTCCTTGTTTGCATGGCTTCCACATGTGTGAAGGCTCAGAGTCACTCATTTCCTGAATGGCTCCCTTTGGTGGAAAACATGACATTCTGGGAGGGGTGCTGGGCCAAGATGGGCATAAGACGATCTCAGACCAAGTCGTCCAGCCAGGTGAAGCAATTTTATCTGCACATCCTGTTTTCCGAAGGGATTCAGGTGGGTGCCCACATCCTGTTTCAGCAGGAGGTGAATGTTTAACTCAATCAGCCTCCTCTGGAAAGCCTGGTTTAACCCCACACTTCGCTTCGCACGTATCCTTTGGTCACATGGAAGCCAACAGGACTTCTGTATGCCGCTTAAAGTTTAACAGACAGTTGCATGAGTGCCTGAATCAAAACCTGGATGTTCAGCAGCAGTTCTTGGGCCAAAAGCAGTCCCACTTCTAACCGTGCCTTCCCTTGCACCAACACTGGTGAGCTTGCAGGAGTCAAAGCACTTTGCAAAGACCTCAGCATCGATGCTGACTTCTTGCAGACTGGAAAAACGAGTTGCAGAAGGTCGCCAGGGATGGTCTGGCAAGGTGGTGGGAAAGGCCAGCCCCGTGTCCTGGCCCAGGGCTCGGCCTCCTGAGGGCTCTGTCCCTCACTCCCAGAGGGGTCTGGGTGCATGCGGTGGGACCGGCAGCAGACCTGCGCTGTCTGACCGGATTTCTAACTCAGGCAGCAGCACTATAGTGGCAGTCCCATTCAGGCACTCTTGGAACTGGAAGGACCAGCAAAAGAAGATCTCTGAAACCAATGCATTAGCATTCCAGGGCAGTTCTCCTCCTGCGCTGCCTTGAGTACCAAAATGGGAGCCCTTCTGCTGATTCTGGGGGAGGGAGGGGTTCTGAGCCTGAAATATGTATTTAACCTGATCTCAGCACAGCTCTTTCCTTTCAGACTTGTTTAAAAATAATATTTTTCTCCTTTTTTATCCTTTTCTTTGCACTGGGAAAGCTGCCAGAGGAGGACTGAGCTGTTTCTGTCTGCATGGATCCAGCTCATTTCCAGGCAGGAGCCGGGCAGGGAGCAGGGAATAAGCCTGGGGTACAAGCCATGCATGTATCTCACAACCAAACCCCAGCCCCATGTTTGCACTTTGCCTCTGGAAAGAGAGGGCTTTGGTCCCTTCAGAGGACCTGATCTGCCTGGGTGTCTGAAAGAGCTTCTCCAGATTCACTTCCAAGAGCAAGGCTAGCTCTGAAACGGTGTGAGTCAGGAGAGTGACTCCACTGAAAGAGGTGCAGGAGACCCAGGAGGAAAGGTTTAAAGTAAAACCTGAATTTGCTGCATCTTTTTTTTTCTCTTGAGAATGTAAGCAGCACATACAGAAGCCCTGGTTGCTTTTACTGAGTGAGGATCACTTACACTTCCTCAGTTTCTAACGACATAACCTTATATTTTTCCCTGTTTTGGCATCTGGACCCTTTTGGAGAGCCACATGGGCAAATTTCACCTGCACCAAGCAATGGGTTCCCATAATGGAACGTAATTTTTTTCTGAACATATTCATTTTGAGATCTGCCTCTTTAAAACAAAACCTTTCAGCTCTGCAAGGCAACAGGGCCACAGCTTCCCTGGCTTGGGCTGGCCTGGCCCCTGCACTACAGATGGGATTCACCAGCTGCTCTCTTGGCAGGAGTCAGGCAGAAGTAGATTTTGCAGATTTGGGAGTGAAGATCGTTCTTGGCATTGCTGGGGCACTGCTTGTAGCCAAATAACTTTAAGCCCGTCATGACTATCGAGGGCCTCACTTGCACGTTGGGCTGCAGACCTGAGTGTGGGAGTGAAAATACCACAAAACCTCCCGGGGCCCTGTGGTGGATCTGATGTCAGGACCGAAGTTCCACAACATTTCTGGGTTGTGAGTGGGTTACAAACAGAAACCAGATAACCCAATTCCCTGGCTTGTACCTGAGGCCATCCCAGTACCAGAGACATTACAGGAAGGTGGGAAGGGGACTGGGGAACTTGTTTGATAGTATTGATGTAGGTGGTTGAAGGATCAAAGTTTGGGGACCGATGCTGAAACAGGTGGGTGTGCGCTGGAAATAGTCTGCTTTGGATTTCCGTCAAGAGGTGGTGTGCTTCAGGGCCTGGCACCAGCATGAGTGAGTCTTGGACGTGGCTGTGCATGTCCTGCAGCTTCGTTACTCCCGCACACAGGCAGACGTGGAAACCCCTGGCACAAGGGGATCAGTGGGCAGTGCAGCCATGAAGTTCCTCAACACAGCTGTCTGCTCAACGGTGCATGTGATGAGGCTTTGTGCCAGTACAAACTGGCCTGCGAAGGCAGCCTGGACCAGAAAGCCAGCCTGTGACTCAAGAGGTCTATGTCAGCAACAAGTGCCACGCTGCAATGACTGGACTCGGGCTCTGCCTCCGTTGCTGCACTTACAGAGGAAAAACCTCGCAGAGCCCTTGGACAGCAGCAGGTGGGGGATGTTTCTCCCTTAACCACGTTTATGTTGATGTTCCTATATGGTGTCCCTGTGGGAGCGGTGGTTTCATATGATGGTCACGAGCATAATGCAGAATAGCACCAACGGGGGCTCTCATGGTTTATCCAAGGCTCTCCAAACATGTGAGCCAGATCTCCCTGTTTCCTCAGGGTCCTGAGACATTCGGTGCTCATCTTTAGCCTTTACTTTCTGGAGTCTTGCTTCTGTGGACATTTCAATTATAATTACAATAATAGTAAAAAAAAAAAAACCTTCTGGCATCCCTGGTTATGAATAAACCTGGCCTCTGCAGGAAGACTAAACCCAGAGTTTCAGAAGTACGGGCTCAAGGAGAAGGGCTTGGAAAAGAGGAGAAGATGGCCCTGTCCCAAGGGAAAGGCTGAGGCAAGGCAGTCTTCATCAACCCCAAGCTGGGATGAAAATCACGGTCCTGGGACTTCTTTTCCTGAAGGGAAAATTCAACATTTTTATCACTTCAACCTTATCAAAGCATCTTGTTTTGACACAACACGACAGCCTAGAACCACGACAGTCAAATCAATCTGCTTCCAAGCTGTCTAAAGGAGTGTGATCTTTTGCAGCTCCAAATTAAGCAGATGTTAATCCTTCCCCACAAAAATGTTTTTCGTGGCACCATAGGAAGATGAAACGCTGTGGTCTCAGGATGCTCAGTCAGCAGGTGTGCCACCTGCACAGTCCCCCAGGAGCACTCCCTGAGTGGTTCTCGCTCTTTCACCCAGCACGGGTGAGGTTGCCCTCACATCCAAATTACAGGGGCCAGGGGGATTGGGGGGGGTCTTACTGTCGGGTCCCTGTATAATTGCTCCTGGGAGGATTTTGGCTTACAGGCTCAGCCCGTAAGCAAACCCGTTCTGCTTCCCTGGGCTTGAGGCTTCCTCGACAGCCGCTACAAAGAGCCGTTGTACGTCCTGCCCAAGGCAGCGAGCGCAGCCATCGTCGGAAGAGGCACCTCTTGCCCGCTTAGCTGGGAGATAAAGGCTGGTTTGTCTTGAGTGGGAGGAAAGCATGGGCTGTGCTGCTGCCAGGTTTCACGGCGTGCTGGCCTGCTTGTGCAGCTGGGAGGGCGCAGGGCTGTGTCTCGGGGGCGAAGGCAGCCCCCAGGGCTCTGGCTGCTGTTGGTGGCACTCCAAAGCATTCCTCCTCCCCGCCTTGCTCCACCTGGGGATGGAAAACAAGGATCCCCCCTCCCTCCCTCCGAGCTCTGTTTCTGTTTTGGTTTCCATGCCTCCCCCAGCCCTCTCCATCCCCCCCAGCCCTCCTCGGCTGCTCCTCGCGGTGCAGTGAGTGGGTTCAGAAGCAGCCCCTCCAGCGGGGCAAGCCCCAGCAGCATGGCGTGGGGAAGAGGTGCATCCAAATTCCTGGGGTTTGTCTGTGGGCTTCAGCTGTGGGATGGGCATGGACATCATAAAGCCAAAAAATGCAGCGGGGGCTGCTTGGAGTGGGTCCTTTTCTATCAGTCCTGGGCTCAACAGGGAGCAAAACCTCTGCTGGGAAAAACAGGTCAGGGCTGGCGTATGGCTGCAAATAGTCTGTTGCAGCCCCTCTAGGGTGGTGTATGGCTGCCCGTACTCACCCGGTGTCAGCCTCCTAGCATCGCCTGTGAGGTTGGCCAGTTACCCCAGTCCCTCTGCCCCTCTGAGCCTGGTGGGAATCTTCTGTTGGATCCAGGTGCATTTTCTGGCTAGGCAATTGATGCTTTGTGCCCTTCTCCTTGCACCGGAGGTGGATGCTCATGCAGCCTGGGTACCAAACCTCGCCAGGCAGCCCAACGCCCCAGCAGCCTCCAGTGCCACAGGGCTGCCCCGGGGCAGCGGTGGATCAGGGTGAAGCAGTCACTGGAGACACAGCGCTCGGGTGCCAGCAAACAGCAGGTTTCATTCCAGCATTTCAGCCACTTCTTTCATCCCAGCTGCCAGCTCTGGTAGGCTGCAGGCACTGGGAAGGAAGGAGAAACAGGAAAGCTTAAGCTTAAACATAAGCATCATTGGGCAAGTCACATGTGGCTGATGGCTCTGCAAGCGAGGACAGCAATGCATCCCAGCCCCTCCTGGGTGACGCGAAGCCACTTCAGTGCAGAGCTGGCCTGATACTCTCTGCTCTGCTCGTGCAATAGATGCAAGTCAAAAATATATGCTTCCAGGCTGAAGCAGCAGATGTTGCATTCCTGACAGATTATTGCGTGCCTCAAGAGCTGCTCTAATGCTGGAGGTTTGGAGGCTAAGTGACTATAACCACCCGAGCAGACTAATAGCCCTGCAGAAATGCACTGCCTGCAGTATTGTTTTCCTGCCTTACCAATGCATAATTCAGCAGTAAAGGTGCAAGGCAGAGTGGCAGGGAGAACCTTCCCCAGGACCTCCATCCACAGCCTGCTGTCATGGTTGCTGCCACAGGGCTTGCCCCATTGCTGGGCTGGGTGCTGAGTAGAGGAGAAAACTTCAGCAAAAGCTGAAATTGCAACCAGGTGAGAAAGGACTCACGAGGATGTGGAGGATGAGTGAGAGCAGCGTGATGGGTGAGGTGTCCGGCCAGCCACCCTGAGCTGCGGGACAAGCGCAGCGCTCAGCCCCATGTGCGGATGCTCAGCAGGCTGGGTTCGTTAGCGGCAACTCAGCACTGTGTCGACCACAGCCACAGGTCCCAGCACAGAGCACGGACCGGATTTCTCCCCTAGGATGCTGCTGCCAGCGAGGCGATGCACACTTGGGCTTGTACAACCAGCATGGACCCCAGCATGCGCCTACTAACCAGGCTGTCCCTGGGGCTGGGGACGTGTGGTCACCTCCAACCTGCCCAGTGCACAGACAGCATCTTCACCTCCCGGGATGGGGCGCGGGAAGACTTTGTCAGGCCGCAGCTAACAATTGGGTTGCAGCTAATGCGGAACAGTCCCTAGAATAGTTTCCTGATGTTGTGTTGCTCCTGGCAGGGTTCAGAGAGAGAGAAAGCTCCTGGTGGGGGATCTGGAGCTCATTTCAAAAGGGCACTGACAAGTCCTTTTGGTCAAGACCTGAAGGTAGTTTCCATGCCTTCAGCCCTAATAGGAGAGACCCCATGTTACAGTGTAACAGGGGGCTGGAGCAAGCGTTTCAGTCTGAACGAGTTTAAACAGAAAAAAGAAGACGATGTGAGTCCTCCAAATAAACTGTGCACATGTGCTGCCATACCAGAGGCAGCATGTGTCTCTGATTTCCATGCAATCTGGGAAGTGCCACATCTGCCTTATGTTTGGAATATTTCAGCTCCTCAAGGCCTGAATTTAACCCCTGCCCTCTCCTCCCTCCCGCTTCTCCCAGCAGAGACCCTGCCAGCGCCGCTCTTGTTCCTAGCACAAGTCCGCCAGAAGAGCCAGGAGAAGTGCACGGGGGCTGGTGGCACGGATGGACTCCCAGTTTGTGCTGGTGTGTGTCACAGCATGGCCAGGCTGGGCTTGCCATGACAAAGACTCAAGAGAAACCACGGCAGCCAGGCAAGGCTTTGACACCATCGCTGCTCTGAGCTACCCAGGTTGGCTGCACCCATGTTCCAGGAGACGTTGCTGCTTGTTGAATAAACCTGGAGATCGGGGATGTGTAGACACGATTTAAGAGCCATTTCTTCTTTCAGTGTGGTGTCCAGCACGTGTGACTCCTGGATGGTCGGATGCTGCAGGACATGTCACAGGAGGGTGAAATAAAGGCAGACATTTCTAGCGACTGCTCTGTGCTTTTGCTCCGTGTGCTTCCAGAAAGGACTTCAACCTGAAAAAGGATGTCAGGACAGGAAGGATATTGAGTTGGCTTTGGCTCTGTCATACAAATAGCTTAAATGACCTTTCTCTAGCAAAACACCAACTATCGTCGTATAGATTTATTCTAAAGAGTTGTCAGCCGTGGAAGAGTGCAGCCATTTCACAAACAGGAGGTGCAAAGGTAGATAGATGGATAGACAGATAAATAGAGAGACAGACAGGCAGATAGCCCGGGGGGCAGATAGAGAAACAGAGACAGACAAATGCAGCCTTCGTGAAACCTTGTTTTAACTGCCCTCATTTATAACGTGGGTTTTGTAGGTGTTGATATCTTTGGAAGGGCACATCATGTATCTTCACACCGCTCCTGAGTGTGGCAGTATTTGCACAGTGTTAATCTCTCAGGCCTCATCCTGTATGCCTTCCCTTCATGCATAGCTCCCAGCTGGATGGGGAAACTGAGGCACATAGTGCAAGGTACCTCCTAAAGATCCCATACCGTGCAGGAAACCAAGCTGGGCATGGCAGACCCAGGAGACCCCATTCTCCATCCTCTCTCCTAGCTGCTGCCCAAGTTATGGCCCCTGTCACACCTCTCAAAAGATGTTGCCTCCTTCAGAGGGTGGCAAACGCCCACCTTTGGGAGCCTGTGTGCATGTGTGAGTCATGCAGGAAGAGCACAGAGTCGGGAGGTGGGAGCTGGGCACTTTCCAGGAAAAGCTGGGCTGAAACCACACAAGCCATTTCCTTGCAGACTTGCCATTATCCCCCTGCCAGAAATGACTGCATTGCACATGGCGTGCCCTCCGGAGGTGGACGTTTGCTCCCACACGGCCTCACCGCAGAGCCTGGCTCTGCTCCCAGAAGGGCGTCCTGGCATGAGGATGGCTGTGGGACCATCACTGCCACATTGCTCTTTTCACTTCTTCTGCAGCGTCTTTGGAGAAACCACCCCAATATCTCATTAGCAGCAGAGCTCAGAGGCAGTCCCTTCCCTGCATGGCTGCCCTAAGCTTTCTGGTCAGTTTTAACCTGAACCAGACACCATCTAAGAAAAATCCCTGCACCCCATTTGGAGGGATATAGACCTTCCCCATGGGCTGCAACCCATCCAGCTTCAAGGGAAACTATCCATGGCTCTGGTCTCCTCCCACTGCAGAAGAAGAACACCTGGCTCCAAGTGCAAATTTTAGGACGTTATTTTCTGTTCTGTACTGAATTAGACCCCAGAACACTGAAAGATTAATGGAAAAATGGCTTTGGAAGAAGATGGCTTGAGTCACTATTAAGAGAAGTTGTAGCTTCCTTGTAGCTGAGGCTGTAGGAGCACAAACGTTACCTTGGGCGATTTACCCCATTCCTCATTTCCAGGAGAGGTGGAACAAAGGAAAAACCAACACTTCAGCTCGTGAGACACGGGTGCGTTGCATTGTTTTCCCAGGTGGGACTGTATCTACAGGCTCAGCCAGGCAGCAGGAGAACTCAGCCCACGAAATAGCTAAGTTGTTGTCAGCTTGGCTACTGATAGGTAAAAACAACTGCCAGAAACATTCTAAAAATCCGAAAACTCAAGGAATTTTTCTTAGCTACATCTCCCTGCTCTGTATGTGAGATTGTCTTTGTTCACAGGTCGACCGACAGCAATCATATGTGCTCTATAAACAGCTAATGGAAGAGACGCTTTTAATGTAATTATAATTTAAGCATAAAATATGTCACTTCTGTAGGATTTTGTTGTCTGGTGCGTAATTACTTTATGGCACTATAAAAATATATTACATTATGATGCCTTGCTGTGCTTTTCTCAAATAATTTATAGCACAGTAATAGCGTGGAACAATACTCAAGACCGTTGTATCCAATCTAGCATATAAATAAAAATTGTGGAAAATAATGATCTTGGTTAAATGCTCATTTAATTATTTTGCAGTCTGGGCTAAGGGTTTTTATCCCAGTTTCACTCCCACATCCTCACCAGATTATTTTCAAAGTAGTCAGACATTTAAAGCTCAAAGACAACAGAGCTGACTACGTATGGATTTTTTTTTATGTGCTATCATTTCCAAACAACTGGAAAGAAGAGTAGGGTTTGCTGCAGGTTGACAGGAATTGATAAAATTTCCAGATTTTCTTCCCAAAGCAGCATATTGAAAACCTTTCAATTTCAAGCCCACTGAAACATTTTGCTGTATTAAAAAGCCAAACTCTTTCTTTCTGCTTTTGAGGTTCGTAACATTTACTCCCTTGAAACAAAACCTTAGTGACTTCTGAAGCAAGACATCGATTCAAAAACAACCACCCACTTTTCGCCTTAAAAACAGGGAAGTGAAATATTTCTCTCTCTTCCTCTCAGCATGCCCCCTGGCTGTCTTTTAGCCACGACCAGCAATGTGTTTCCCACCTCGGCACCCCGTGGCTTCCCCCAGCACACGCCAGCTGTTTTGGGGTGCTTGCATGCGTTGCAGCGAGCCCCAGGGGGGAGCCAGGGGGGTGCCGCAGGCAGGAGGCACAGCCTGGCCCTGGCTTTGGCCCCCCCAGACACATCTCCTTCCACGGCTGCAGGCGCAATGCTCTCGGGAGCGCGAGGGATGAGCCCCCCTGGCATGAGGGGGTCACCTGTGCCAACGCCACTTTATTTGGGTTTTAGAGGGGCTGCAAAGCGAGGGCTCTGGGCGGACTGGGGAGGAGACATCCAGCAGAAAAACTCCAGGCAAAGCAATCCTCATTAGCAGAGTTTAAAGCTGAATTTACAGCTCAGGAAGGATTTGGAAGACTCAGTGATATTGTAAGGACTCGCTGGCAGAAAGCAATAGTGCTTTCATTTTTAATCTCCGTGTTTTCCTCTGTGTGCATGTGCACGCGCGTGGGGAGCTGCAGCGGCTTTGAGGAGGACTCGTGCCTGTGCCGCAGGAAGGTCAGCATCCCGGGAGCTCGCCCGCCGCTTTTCTCCTCCAACCAGAGCAATTTCAGATTTCTTTGGGCTGGTCAGAGGAAGGAAGAGAGGCGAGTGCCGCTCCTCCACGAGAGCGTCGAGTCACCGGATCGCTCTGCGGGGAAATGGAACAGCGGCTGAGATGGGCTGCGGGTCGGCGGTGCGGCTGCCACGGGGCGTTCGGGGCGAGCGAGCAGGCAGCCCTGCTGCACCCCGGGAGCTGGAAACAGCACCCCCGGGACAAACCTCCCGCCTCGGGTCTTCATCTGAGCCAGCAAGGCTGGCCTGCAACTCAGGTTAGCGTGATCGTGCCCTGCGTCCCCGGCGATGTATCTGGAGGCTGCTGAGCGCGGTTCTGCCAGATGGAGCTGGGCCAGTGCCTGGGCAAGGCGAGCACCCCAAGTCGGGGAGAGGGGCGAAGCCATGGGGACGTCCCCGCCCGTGGCAGGACGGCAGGACCGTCCCCACCAGCTCTCCCCACCGCCCTCCGCCTCGTCCTCCCTTGCTCCCATCGTGTCCGCGGCCAGGGGCTGGGGCAAGGATCTAAAAATAGTGGTGTGCCCTGTATATGCATCTTCAGCAAAGAGACTCATAAATGCAGCCAGGACTGAAAATCAATTCTTTAAAGCTGAAATCAATAACAATAACTAATATTAATAGTGATTATCCTTTCTTTATTGCACTTTGCAGTTGGAAATGAATTGTTTTTAAGGATTAGCGGCAGCTGAACTCTGTAATGCAATGTAAGACCGAAGATTTACTATGAAAACACAGCTTATAAGGAAAGACCCATTACCGCTGATGGAATACACTATTGAAATAGCCCCGGCCACGGCCGCTGCTGCCGCGGAGCAAATGGAGACTCGGAACCTGGAGTTGGCAGAGGGTTTAGATTTCTGGCAGGAGACAGGGATTTTGGTCTCTAACCCTGTCTGGTTTTCTTGCAGTCTGACTTTTCAGTTCCCAGACATCCCAAATGCATTTTCATTTTTGGTATCTTTTATCTGAAACAGCTTCAGACATGCAAAACTCTGGGGGGAGGGGAGAAAGAAAGGGAAGTATGTTAAGCCAGTCATATATATATATATATGAGTCAGCCATACGTATATGAGACAGCAGTGTCTAGAGCTATCTGCTGTGTGTGTCAGAGTTTCCAAAAAGCAGAGCGTACGAGGTGTGCGCTGAGCACTTTAGGAAAGTCTGGTCTTGAGCATCCCCATGGGAGTCCTTGTGCTCTGAAGAACTTCTGCAAACTGAGCGCTCTGACTATCTGGTTTCAGGTCTGTGATTCTGTGCGAAACTCCTGCCGGGGAGGAGACGCGGCACACCTGGAGGCACGAGGCTCCATTCCCACGTCTGTGCCCTTCTGCTCGTGGGCTGGCCTTAGCCCTGCTGCTTGCTTCTGGTTCCTGTCGCCAGAAAGTGGCTATACTTCAAGTACTGAGAGCAGATTTTGATTTGTTTGGATTTGTTTGGTGTTATTCATGGTCTCTGGGGAAATTCTCTTCCAGGAGCTTAGTTTAGAGCTAGCCAGAGACCAGGGCACGGTCAGGGCTGGTGAGATGGGCTGTGAGGAACCACCCAGCAGAGCAGAGAGGATCATGACCAGGGGATATGGTGGGTCGCTCCACTGCCAAAAGCTTATTTACTGTCCCTAGAGGGTTGTTACTTGTGAGAAAGCAGTCCCTATCTCTTCCCACGCTGTTCCTCTTATAGGGACTCTTGGCATCTTCCCGTCAAACCTGAAGGCCAAGAGCCCTTTTCATATGTAAAGACCAGCAGAGCAGCCATGTGGTAGGCACAGGGCTGGTCATGCATTTAGACTGCATTTAACCTCAGTTTTTTTCTAGGAGAAGGCAATGTCTGTGGTGAGAGCTTGCTGCCGATGGCCCAGAGGCCGTGGCACAGCTGGAGATGGGTGGGAGCGGGGGCTTTGGCTGGGTCCGTTAAGCCCCGGGGATGCAATGCAGCATCCTACCTCTGCGGGGCTTCCCAAATGTCCGAGAGAGCCTGGGCAAGGTGACCCATCAGCAGCATGCTTTCACCCCAGCCGAGAGAAGCTCTTGAAGGTGGAGGACCCCATGTATCTCACGGGCATGTGTCTGCATTTTTCAGAAGTGATACTTGTGCTTATTAAAGGTAAACCCTCTAAATTTCCTAGAACTACCTTGCTACAAGCATGGTATTTTCTCTACCACAAAATTCAGCGGGACGGAGTTAAGGTTGACTCAAAAAATCAGAAAAACAGAGCGGGTAGAATCCTGCCTGTGATGGAGTCGGTGGCAAATCTCCCTTTGTGCTCTGGTGAGATGGGGTTTTACCACCCTGGCTGACATCTCCTCCTCCAGCATGCGTCCAGGTGCACAGCTCCTCCACCTTCGATTCCTGGGTCGTTTACTCACTTTTCTTTTTAACACTATGAAGTTTTTTACTATTAGCTGAACTGTAAAAACAAGCAGAATGAAAGCCTTTTGCAAACAGCAATAGATCAGCGGCAGCCGGCATGAGCAGACTGATCGTATCACATTATTGATCTCTGTTAAAGGGGATTGACATTTTTCACCTGGGAAGGTTCTTTTACTTTTTATTGAAAAAATGGCCTTTTCTCCAGAAATAAAATTGGGCTCTTGCCTCCATTTTTCTCTGCCATTTTAATTCTTAGTTGCCTTCCAATCGTATAAAGATTTTTACCATATTTGTCCTAACATTCCTGTGTTTGCTGAAAATCTGTGTTTGAATCAGGAAATGCACTTTTCAATGGACACAACATTCTGGTAACTAGAGCAATAATCATTTACAAAATGAAGATAACTTGGATGGCTCAACATTTTCTCCAGAGTTGTTTTTCTTCCCTCAGTTGTGCCTTATACTCTCTCTCCTTTCCACTGGGACGCTTCAGCCATCTCAGAAACAGAAGCACTGGGAGCTTTCCCAGTTGGGCCGAGCGGTTCTCGAGCTCCCTTCCATTGGTGCCAGTCTGGAAGGATTTATGAGCGTTTCGCTGAGCCTGGCATGTGGTGTGCAGATGTCTCTAGACTGGCTCAGCTTCGGACTTGCTCTAACAATTCAATTTTTTCAGTTGTGCATCATTGCTAATTTCCTCCAACTCATCTTCTGAGGGTGGGGGGCTGGAAAGCAGCTTCTTTTTCCCAGCTCAGAGGCAGCAGGCCTCCACGGCCCTCACAGAAGGAAGACAGTGGCTGTATGTACTGACTCTTGGAAAAGACCTAAAAAGACCATGGCCTGGGCCCTGAGATGGCAGCAGCAATGATGCCGGAGGTGCCTCATTCCTGAGGGACCTGAGAATTTGTCTGGGAGGGAAGATTTATGCCACTTGGGTGGGTGCCTATGTCCCGAGGGGGCACCAAGATGTGCGGGTTCACCTGCCTGCCTCCTTCCAGCGCGGCATCTGCTGGGTGGCATCTTGCTAAGATGCTCCTGGCCACATCATACTTTCCCAATGAGTACATTTTCATAGCAGCAAATGAGTCACGGTGAGGGGCAGGAAGAGACGATGAACACCCTGCTAGCACACACAGAACCAGGTGTCCTTCAGATCTCAGCTCGCAGACACCCAGGGGATTTCATTCCCAGTTGGCAGGGAGGGAAATGCAGGCAGAGACAGGCAGGAACCATGGCCAGAGCTGAGCCTGGAGCTCAAAACCCTCTGTGAGGTCTGAGCATCCTTTACTGACTATGGGAATTGACGACCTTTTGCAGATCACTCCTTTGGGCCCTTTTTAAGCCAGGATTTCAAACACTTGCTCTTTGAGCACAGTCTGTCCTCCTGAAGGCCCTGAGACCCCCGTGAGGCTTGGGATGCACAGCAGGCAACGAAGCCCGATGCTTCACACACACACACACAAGCTCAATTTTTAGAAAGGAAGTGGTTAGTGATTTTTTTTACAGGGCTCGGTCCTCTGCCACGGTTCCAGCTCCCTGCCTCCTATCCATGTGTCTGCCCAGCTGCCAGTCTGCCCCACGCTAACAAACAGTGCAAGAGAGGATCAGGAGAAGGAAGGGACAATACGTGGGGGATGGAGAGGGACTGGGGAGAAAAGAGATAATGTGGATTGATCTGTCCAAAGGTTAAGAAGCTGAACTTATTTAACTCCTGTTAGCTTATTTATTGTCCCTGAGTTATATACGTGACTGCGACTGAGCAGATTAGTGCAGGATTGCTGGGTAGATTTAGAAAGCCTCAGTGTTTTTCTAGCTCGATGTCTGTGCATGCAAGTGTCCACGTGCGTGTGCTTGTGTGCGTTATTCGCACTAAACACTCCCCTTCCCCACTCCCTTTAGGAATGAATGTAAGCACTCATCTATACATTTAGGGGCAGAGAAGGGAAAAAAATATTCCTTGCTCATCAGATCAGAAGCTGAATTTATGCAAGGTACGACGTATGCTCTTTATTATACCATGAAAGCGGTGGGTAATAATTCCTCTGTCCTCAGAAACAGGGACACTTACTGCAGTAAAAATATATATATATAAAAAACCCTCCCACTGGTGGTAAACACATGCGTCATGCAAGACTGCTAGAAGCTGGAGCTGGTGAACGCTGGATGTGGATGAGTAATGTTTGTTACGGCCCTGCTGACTACCGGGCTCTCTCGGTAGCAGAAGCTTTTGGGAGCAGTAGCAGCCCAGCAGGAGGGACCGGTGGTGGCAGAGGGCCCAGGAGAGACAGAAGGTCCCATCCAAGCCTGGCTGCAGGCTCCTGGGGTGACCTCGTCAGGCCCCCCATCTTCCCTGGGGTCCCCGTGTCCACACAGGGTGGTTCGGAGGCTGCTGCAGGGCCGATCTCAGCACCTTGCTCGCAGACCCTTTTGCTGCAGCAAGAGCAGAGCCCAGGCTGGGGCTCTCTGCAGAAATCGGAGCGAGCAGGCTGGATGTCACAGATCAGGAGCGAGGTGCATTTCTCAGGTGGCTTGGTGAATATCTTCTATTACATCAGTTTCTTTTCTTTCTCTGTCTCTGTAAAACAGCCACAAAAAACAATGAGTAATTGCTCTGCGGAATATTCATCTTAAAAAAGCCAGGCCCAGGGCTTCAGTGCTTGTGGAGTCTTCCAGCATGTTATTTTTCTCCCTTTGAGTTCGAGAGTGTTTCTGGCTAGTAAACTCAACTGGGAAAGGATTTAAATGGGGAGAGACTGTCAGTGGTGGGTCTGGGCACAGCAGGCACCACGGGTCTGGTTTTGGAGCTCCCCATGGGAGTTTGGAGGCATTGGGTCCAGGGTTTGTGCTGGGGATGGTGGGGGGTGGTGGTGAAGTACAACCAGAGGTGGGTTCTGGACACCCTCAGGTTGCTCAGAGTTTTATCTGGGGGTGCCAGCTCTTCTCTCTGCTGTTGCGTATACTGTATTTCATTATAGGCATTATAAGTTACTGCAGGACAGTGCCTTGTTCCGCTGGCAACCCAATAAAAGTGGTCCTGAGCTCAAACAAGAGTACCTCAGTCTAGCCCCTAATCTGGGGCATTTCCATCTCCAAAGGGGAAGAGACCTACTGGAGTGGGGTCCAGTCACCCAAAGACCTCCGGATGGACATCCCAGATGAGCCACAGTGACGGCCACTGTGAAGCTTTGGCTCAGAAAGATCTCAGAAAACAAAAGAAAGGTTCAAAGATGGCAAGGAGGAGGCTGGCAAGGGGATGGCTTGGAAGACGTGGTTGTGGGACATGAAATCAGCAGGGACGTGGTGAAAAGTGGCAGAGGTCAGTGCTGGAAGTTTCTTTTCATCCATCGCAGGCTGCTGAGACAAGGAGACCAACTTGAAAGCAATGAAAGGAGAAGAGTTGGTGTCTATAGAGTGCTGGTGACAGTGTTAAAAAAACAAAAACAAAAACAAAAAACAACAATAAATGTAAGGACAAAAGAGAGATTGCACGTATTTATGAATAACAAGAACACTCAGCATTATAAAAGCCAGGAATAAAGCCCTGAAGAGTTATGGAGCGGGCTGGCATCTGCCTGCACCAGGGCTGCTGCACCAGGACCTTCAGGGAAGGTTCCTCCCCAGGTCCCGGTGTCAGCTGCCCCATGCTGCGGACAGGGACTGCTCCTCTCCTCGCCTTTTCCCCATCACACGAGAGAAGATGCTGGTGCAGCAACGGTTCTGAAGCCATCCGCATGTACAGTGAGAAAGGAGCTACCCTCACAGCAGTGGCAGGGAGCCGTGCCAGGGGACACCGCGCAGCTGAATTTCAGCTTGAAGGAGAGCCCGAACCACAGAGCTGGAGCCAGGTACGCAGCTCGCTGGAACATTGGTTTGCCTCCTCCTAACGCGGTGCCACCAGCTCTACTGCAAACACAGAGGGACAGCTATTTTTTATGTATAAAAAAAAGTCACTGGCTGTTTATTTTATTTATGGAGGAGACAGATAATTGACAGGTGGCTGTCTAGTGGAGATGAAGCCCTCCAGCTAAACGCTGCAGCTCCAGCAAGGATGCGAATGACAGAGAAATGGCTCCAGAGGTGATAGACTTGTTACTTTTAACACTGCCAGACATATAAGAGAACAGGGTTGAATCGCAGTTCAGAACAATCATACCTAACTGCCGAACTAAATAAAACCGATGATTTCATACCGGTGTCTACAGCAGCCTCAGACTGAGCTTGAATTAATGAGCGTGTTGTTGCCTCCCGAAGGGTCTTGCACGCCTGAGGACTTCGGGTTCCATAGGGCTTGAATGCATCGCCCAGGAGGAGGCCAGGGATCAGGAAGGGGTGGAGGGGTCAAAATTGTGCCACCCCCTGAGCCTAAGCAGTAGTGATATTTGCTTCCCAGCAAAATGAACTTTGCTGGTGTATAAGCAGGGAGCGGGACAGCTTCACACAGCTTTTTGGATGACGGTTGGACTAGATGATCTTGAAGGTCCTTTCCAACCTTGTGATTCTGTGATTCTGTGATTCACTGGGACTGCTGGGCGGGGCTGGCTGGGTCCTTTGGTGCTCCACAAGTTGCAAATATCCATCTCTCCTTGCTTGTCTTCTTTTTTTTTTTGGTCTTTTTTTGAACTGGCCTGCCTGGGACTTTGAAGCCTACAAATCTCTTCCAAACCTCGACCTTGTGCCTCTGGATGGATCTGTGCCTATTTTGAGGATATACAGCATTATCTGCTACTGACTACTCTAAACAAAAACAAAAGCTTAAACACTAACCCCCCCACATCACACTGCCCCAACATATTGCTGTCTGAGAACTGACTTCTCATAGGACAGATTTCCTTGTGTTTCTTAATCAACCTAGAACTTTTTTTTTTTTTTTTTTACTTTTTACTAGAGTTTTCCCCCCTGCAGGGTAGAGCAACATTTACGACGTGAAATTACAGAGGCTCTCACCCCGCAGTGCTGCGTGCTGCAGAGATTCAGGGCTATGCTGGGATCGAGGGAACAACCGGAGCCTGTTAGCCGGATCCCTCCGCTCTCCCACCTCCGCATGGTTTTGCAGCAAATCAAAGTGCAACAAATGGCTTTGCATCATTTCTTCAAGGAGTCCTGGGCCTTGTACGTTATCTTGAGGGCAGGGTATACGCTACAATAAAAGAAGGCTTTATTACCCACTGCAACAGAGCCAAGGATTCAAACACATATCGCCTTGTGGGTTCGTCGTAAACTCCCTTTTATGGCCCTTCCAGTTTATGGCTAATGGAGATTTACAGTGGGCAGAAGGGGCCATGTGCTCTAATTAATGCAGTTATTAGCCAGGGAGGGTTCGGAACAGCAAGCAGCGCTGCCGCCAGCCTCGCCACTTGCCCTTCGTCACCCAGCCCTGCAGAGGAGAGGGCAGCAGGCGCTTGGCCGACCGGGTGCTCGGCTGGGCAGCGCGGGACCGAAGTCCTTCCCCGCTCGCTGGGACCCGCGGTGTTCCCACTGCCTCGCAGCAGGACAGCGTGAGCCACCAGGGAGCCGAGGGAGGTCACTTCTACGCCAGCTGGTTATGCCCCCAAAGCAAACAGTATTCTCTTCAAGCAGGAGTGAAGTGAAAAGGGGGGAAGGAGATGGGGGATTTTCAACTGTTTCAGGTATTCCTGGATGTAGGAAAAACTGAAAAGCTGGGCAAACAGAAGTCACCAGCCTTCCCCGCGCTCCCCGTCTGAAGGAGCCCATTTTAGCGTGCTCAGTCTGCAGCGACGAGGGCTAAGCACGACAGACACGCACAGAGCAGTAGATAACGGCAGTGGGGACTGTGCCAAAAATATCCCATCCCTCCTGCTCGGGTGCTTTCTGCTGAGCTGAGGCTGATAATTAAAATTGTTGCTGTTCCGTGTCCGTCTCCAGACTCTGGAAGACTTCTGAGCCCATCTCCAGCCCTGTCACCACTGGAGACACTGGATGTGGCCCTGCTAGTATCAACCTGGTTTCCATCACACGCCGCTCTGCTGGAACGAAACCTCAAATGAGGCAAATTTCACGTGGTTGCAGCTTTTTGCTGTGACTGTTTCATGCCGCTCTGCTTGGCAATTAAAAAGCAAGGAGCTGGGGTGAGAACAGTCCCGCTAATGATTTGCAGTCAGCTCCTTTGAGCCAAGTTGTCTTTGCAAAGCCAAAATTATATTGTATCATTCTCCAGAAGCTACCACAGAAGTTAAATATTAAGTGGCTTAAGTGCCGGGAACTTCCGTGGTTCTGACTGATCGTAGGTCAAGGACACCATCGTTGAGAGCGTCCTTGATCTCAAGCAACCGCCATGAAAATGGCCAAGCCCAGAGAGAGACTAACAACAAAGCAGGACCATAAATCCAACCCGTGGGACGGCTTCTCTGGGCTGGCCCAGTCCAGACTTCACAGAAGCAGTGGAAATGCTGCTAGAGGTGCCCATAAATCCAGGAGGGCCTTTGGGGAGTGATGCAGGATCAGGTGGAAGAGCGCATCCAGCTCATGATGCTGGACAGCCACTCACTGGTTGTCAAAATCTCATCCAGCCATGCAGGCAGTGCCAGCAGTTTAAGTCCCAACCACAAGCAGGATATTTTGTGATCGTCTGCCCTGTTTTCACTCCAGGAATTTCCTGCAAAAGAAAAAGGCCACAAGCTAAGAGCTGCGAGGATTCTGGGGAAGCCACCGGGAACTGGGCACCAACTTGCCTTTGAGGGCCTGAGCAAGGGCAGGGAGCTGCCGGCGGTTCCGCAGCCACGGTGGGGTTTGTGATGGAGCAGAGGGCAGGCAGGGCTTTTAGAGAAGGAGCGAAAAGCTTTGGGCTCCTTCTCACCACTATTATTAATATTTGAGTTAATTAACTTCACTGAGGGCTGGAGGAAATTGAATCTCAAGAGCAAGCTAAGCTCTGCTTTAGATTTTAAGCCATTTGGAGCTTTGATTCAAAGCTTGTGCTTTTATTATTATTATTTTTAAATCTCTTGATATATATATTTTTTAATGCAAACACCTGGCCCACTTTAGAGGCGATATAACAGTAATAAATGATTCTTATTAATTGGCCATCAGTTGACAGGGAGCAGCAGGCTCACAGCTCAGCAGACCACATTCGTAGGGGATTTGGTATCGGGTCTGGAGGTGCCAGGGGTGAGCCCCGCCAGCATCCCGGTGTGGGGGCTCCCAGCCGGTCAGCACAGAGTGGCTGAGCAAGGCAGGGGAGCTTTTGTGAGGTTAAATAAAAAATAATAAAAAAAGGAAGCTTTTACAAGCCAGAGCTTAAAGACGTGCACTCCCTTTTTGCCCGTTTATTAAGTAATAATGAAACACTTTTGTCAAAGCTTAGGCACCAAATTTCTGACACCAGATGAGCTCTAAAGCTAATCAGGGCCTGGAAAAATGGGAATATAATTAAGGCTGCTGACAGCCCTGTGTCATTAACCTTACAGCTCTCAGGTGCCACACTGAACCACAGCTGCAAAAGATACTGTATTACGGGTAGTTGGTTTCAGCTGTGGAGATGAATTTGGCTTTTAATGGCTCTGTAATGTCTCCAGAGCTGAGGCAGGGGCAAGGGGGTGATGGTCTGTGCTGGTCTGGCTTGGCTGTATCCTGTGCTCTTCAAGGGTGAGCATGGGAGGCTCTTCTTGCCTGGAGAAAGTGGGGTTTCTTCGGGTGAGGGTTTAGGCTGGGGCAGTTCTGCTCTGTCCCCTTCTCCCCCATGATTAATTATTATTGTCATCAGGAGTGTGGGTGTGTGCTTTGCCCTAGCACCTGGGATTCCTGCCTGTACCCTGCTGTGTATCTAATCCTCTGATGTAAGTCCTGTGAGCCGTAGGGCTGATATTCAAACCACCTACCTGCTCTGTGACTCAGTGTCCCATCATAGAGCAGAGGTAGCGATAGTGAGGGCTTGGGGAGGATGCTCTGAGGTTTGCCAATATCTGCATCTGTTCCTTTTTTCAGGGTCGCATTGCTGCTGTTTGCACAGCTCTTTTCCACTGTGAGGTGGTAAAGCTGTGGTGTCACCAACATGAGGACCCATCAGCCTGTTTGCCTTCAGCCCTCAAGGCAGCTCCTGGGTGAGAGCACCCCAAGGCCCTGGAGAGCCCCCAGTGCCTTGGAGCTGCACCCCCTGGGCTGCGAGCACAGCCACCCTTGGCTCAGCTCTGGCACTGTGGGCTTCTGACCAGTGGAGCACCAGCCCTGGTGGTGGTGCAAGATTTCTTGTAATTTTTTTAATGATTATCTGTACTTTCTCTTTTTCAGGATTTTACTGCTCAGAAAGTGAGAAAGTGGCTGTTCCCATGCCTTCCCAGCACAGGCTTCTCCCCCTTCTTAAAAATATTTGTAAGGACAGTTGGTGGGACATCCATGTCATGTATCGCAGTTAGGGAGCACTGGGGCTGCTGCCAAAATAATGACAGCAGCAACCCTTGAGTGGAGCCTCTTATCTGGGGAATCTTGGAGCATGTTTCAGCTGTTTCGCAAGGCATGTTTCATAGACAGGTACTCTGGGACATGGAAAGGGTAAAGGATTTGCCTGGGAAGTAAGGCAGCCACGTCACCGCCAGGAATAGCACCCAGGCACCCTGTGACCCAGGCTCTCTGGCAAAAAAAAAAAAGAGAACATTTCCAGTGACAGGCACTGAGCGGCCTTGGGAAAGCGCTGCAGAGACCGCTGTCAGTGCCGCCTCTTAAGATGATCAATGTGCTCTAGTTGTTGCTCGCAAGCACGCTACGCTGTTTTGTGAGCAAAGGCTCTCAGATCTCTCTTGATGTGAAAAGTACCTATTAAGAGCTAATGAGCAGGATAACACCGAACCTGATTCAGCTCTGATGTTATTTGTCACTTACCCTCTGCTGTCACTGCGGTGGCATCTGCTGCCCCAGACTTTCTAAGTGTCTCACACTTTCTCTGCAGCCTTCTCAGTTTCTCGGGTGCAAAACTCAAACCTTGGACAACAGCAAAACCGGTCAATTATGTTCTCACCCTGTCTGCTTTGAAAGCCCTGGAGCGTGCCGCGTGTGACCATGGCTGTAGGAATGGAGGAGTTCATGATAAATTAAAAAACAAAAGCACCATTATCCATATGGGACCTTGTGAGTTGCTCATGTATTCCAGCAGTTCCAAGCACTCCGTGTATGGTTCTTACTTGGTTTTAACTCAATTTCTTTGAGATGCAAATCAGAGGGATTATATTCAGAGGCTGCATCAGAAAGTCTTTAATCCAAATGGGCTATAAGATTTATTTAGAAGAGCCAAATGTCTTGCCTGGGACAGAAGCAACTGAGCTGAACTGAAACAGATGGACATAAAGGAAATTAAGCAACTCTAATGGTCTTATCCAGAGTTTCAAAGTATTTGGGCTTCCGAATGCTCTAGCTCCTGGAAGCACGTGATTAGATGGGAAGCTCGGGTTTCATTTAAAAACAGGCTTTGCAGTTCACTGAGAAAAGCAATAATAATGTTTTTATTCCTCCTGCGTACAGAGAGAAGACTGCCTTCCAAATTCTGACTCTTCAGCTAGGCTTACAACGTCAAATGGAAATATATTGTGCAGGGTTCATGAATTTCTCATTTTCAGAAGTGTCTTTGTTTCAGCTGTCTGGATTAAGGATTTTGGGAAACCTGATGCTAGCAGTATGGCTCACAGATAGTTTGTTTACTAATACAGGAGAGAACTTCCCTCGGGTCTGTTGAGGTTTTGTTCCCTGGAACATGCTGCCGTTTCTGAAGGAGACACCTAAGGTCTCTTCCAAGTCTGGAGCTTAAGGAGGACGCCAGCACTGCAGGGCCAAGGTCGCCTGTTGTTGTGCTGGATGCAGCACAGCCAGAGTGCACATCCTGGATGCTGACAAACCACTGGGCTGGAAACCTGGATAGATCGGGCAGTCCCCAGAGATCCCACACGTCTCCGGTTCTTCTGAGGTCAGAAGATTTGCAGCTGGCAGAAGAGCCTTCCCTGGGATGTTTTGATGTGTTTGGTCTGAGATAGGCTCCACAGACAGCAAAAAAAAAAATAAAAAAATGGTGTGAGGACAAAATCCCTACTGCTTACTGGAGTGTTTCTGAATCACACAGACGGTAAAGTAGCATGGGTATAGCTTGGGTAGACAAGCTTAGGTTTGAGCTGGTTCTACACTCTTTAGCTTTTAGGCTCTAAATAACGACAAGGTGTGTTTAACACTAATTATCAAAGGGTACAAACTGTTACTGAATGCATTTCATAATGCTTTCTGAGGGTCTCCGAGCACTGCCTGTGTTAAAGCCAAGGGGACCACCAGAGGATGAACGAATCCCTGGGGTTAAGACCAGGTTAGAGGCTGAGCAGGGAGGGCACCCTCCTCTGCGGCTGGGAGGCAGTGGGGCCCGTGGGTGCTCAGGGTGACGGGAGCCAGCTGATGCCTCTTGTCTCTGCAAGGGGAAAAACAGCCCAAGCTCCCAGCAATAGCTGGCAGCAGTCTTTCTACTCACACTTAAATGCAGCCCTCCTGAACCATCCCCTGCTTGGCTCACCGAGTTGAGTATCCAGGGGAGAGAAACCTCATGCGTTTGTGCATTTGCCATCCTTCACCCTGGTGCGTTTGGATTAAATAAAAGGTGAGAGAAGTGGGGAGAAGGGGAGGGAGAGTGAGTGAGCGTGAGAAGGAGCTCATCCATTACTATGCTGTGCACAAGGCACAAGGTCTTGGCCTTCTGGTTTGAGTGCTTATTCCCCATAAAATACATCTGAGAGAAATCAATACAAGAAGCATGCAAGAACTTAAATCAAAGGATGAGGAAGCGGCACTTGGCAAATGGAGCGACCTTGCAGAGAGCTGTCAAAACTGGGGGCCCAGCCCTGTGCATGCAAAACCTGCTGGAAAAAAAAACACCAGCGAGGCTGGTGTGCAGGATTCTCAGGCTGGCGTGTGCTTCCTTGGCACAGGGCTTGGACACTGATGTGTGCAAGGGAAAGCACATGGACAGGGGAGGCTGGTCATGGGCTGGGTACCCGGCACAAGGACAAGCTGCTGGTTTTCCCCCAGAACAGCAAGTGGAGCTGATGTACTCTGGGTCACCTACTCAGGCTCCCCAAGTACGTGAGGGATGACGAGACCGGGGTTGCACCCAGCATGGAGAGGCACCGTGTCCTCCACACTCCAGCCGTGGCCACACAAGCCCTCAGCCCATGGGAACAGGCACGCAGCCCGGAGCAGAGGTCCACCTCGACCAGGTCTGTGTCCTGCACAGCCTCCTTGCTTGCCCACGGCGATGGCCGCGGGTGGGAGGCTGTTTCCAGCGGCAGCAGCCATCGTTCCCCCTGTGTCCCCTCAGGCAGGGCCACCTTAGCACAGGTGCCTGCTGCTGACCTCGGCGCTGGGTCACAGTGCCGTGCCGTGCTGCAGATGCCATAAATCTGTAAAGGTTTTCTGCAGCTAAACTCCACCTCTGCAGACCACGGGGCACATGTTCCCATGCTGGGAAATCTGACCCCTCGGTAGCCTGAGAGACAGGAGAAGCCTGGGTTTGGTGTTTTGAATAAGTGGCTTTTTATCTGAAATCCCTTTGGGAGCATGAGCTCAGTAACCAATGAAATTATATCTGTTGTTTCAAGCAGTGAAGAAAACTTGGCCTGATGTTTATTGAGATTTATGGCTTCCCTTGAGCTTAATTGTCTTTGGGAGCCCTGGATCTTTTTAACGGTTCAGCTAAGTGGTACTAAGAAGGATGGTAATGGTTTGAGCAGTCTGCCCCCTTAGCATATCTCTTTCTCTCACACAATTTGCTGATATTTGGGAAATATAGCCGATGCACTCCCCTCCTGAGGTCACAGTTATTCACTGGTGTGAAACTTCAAGAGACAAAACCAGGTGTGAAAAGCTCCCAGCAAGTGTTTCCTTGGCGAGGCGATGACTTCCACCCATCAGGGCTGCACGCTGGGGACAGGGGGAGGAGGACGCATCTGGGCTCCCTCTGGCGAAGGTCACCCGGACCCCTGCAAAGGCCCTGCGGTCCCTTCCGCGCTTTGTCCTCCTGGTGACCCTCTGCCTGGTGGCCTGGTGTAGTCTCATGGCTCCTCTGCCATGATGGCTTTGCCTCTCCTTTTGCTGTGGGCTCTTGGTTATGTGCAGCTCCAGCTGCCCAGCACAACCCAGTGCACCACAGCTCAGAGGGTGGTGGGTGCTGGCATCAACCTATGGAGAAACGGCTGTGATGTGGGGCTTGGGAAGGAAGGCACCAGCTCCTTCCACTGGTCTGAACTGGGAAGGGACCAGCTCATCACCTGGCACTCACCCTGATGAGTGGCTCGGTGTCCTGGTCCCCTGGCTGATGGCCCTCGGACACAGCTCTTGTCACTGAGAGGAAGGCATCGCCCTCCACGTGTGATTATTCCTCGTCCCTGGAGCCTTTTCATCTCTTATCGGTGGTGACCCCTGGGGTCTGTTATCTCCCCCCAGCCACCCAAGGAAGCTGTAGACCTGTCATCGTGGGGAATGACCTTAACCTATTTGCTCACCTCCAGGAGATGATGTGTCCGCTCGGCTGGGTGCACAGCGGGGCCGTGGCAGCAGTGCCCGCTGCCCGGAGCCAGGTAATTACAGCACCCGTTACAGTTCAGCGGGCGCCTTCATTAATATACCTCAGGTTTCAGAGGTGCCTAACTTGGCCGCTGGAAACCACATCTGGCTGTAACTCTGCGGCTTGTCTAAGCTTTCAGCTCATCTCCAACTGCCTAAGCGGTTTGCAGGACGGACAGTAAACAAGTCTGTTTTGTTGGGGTTTTGTGTGCTTTAAGGAAAAGGAAGCAAACACAGTCACTGGGCTAATCTCTTCAGTGCAGAGTTGGAGGCTGACAGCTCCTTCTCACGTTATGCTAACAGGATTTTTATCTCTGAAATGGCCCAAATAATGAGTGTGTGGAGTCCTCCCATGCACGCACAGCCCCAGCTCATGGCACTGGGCAGGGTGCCCTTGCTCTGGTGTGGCATCTCCAAACAACACAAAGTGTGGATGATCATGCTGGGTGCGTGCATGTCTCAGGCAGTGCTCTCCCTGCTAATAACTTTTGGAGCCACTGGCCATTTTTTATCATTAGGCTGGAGCCTTTAAAGACATGATTTTTTGACATTTTCCATGGCCATAGGCAGCTGGGAGCAGAGGAGCTGCAGCAGGTGCCTCTGCAGCCCGTGTGCTGATCTGCTCGTGTATTTTTTTCAAACAACCCAGCAGCAGGGTCCATCCTGGGACCAGCTCAGCACACTTCCTGCTGCCTGCTAGCTCCTTGCTTGCATCTAGGTGAATAAATTAACCCACAGCCCCCATCACCTCTGAGGGCTTGAATGTTTCCCGGAGTGTAAGCCTGGCTTGCAAGAGGAGCAGCCACCGGAGGGAAGGATGGAGTTAAATTCCACAGAGGTGTAAAGAGAGGAGATGGGGTAAGGAGATGAGTCTGGGCATCAAAGGGAGTGGGCAGACAACCTCCAACTATAACCGGCCCCACCCGTCAATAAAACATCCCCTCTAATAACTCGCGTCCCTCCAGAGCTGAAAGGCAAGTGAACGCAAGCCTTTGCGGGGGAGCTCTGGGGCACGCAGCCCGAAGTGGGGCTGGGCTGCAGTGTGCCCCCCGGATCCCACTCGGAGCCCTCCCTCGGCACCGAGGCGGGGGCTCCTGGTGTTTTGGGGAAGCTGGATCCTTGTGCTGGGGGCTTCCAGGTCACTGGGGACTGTCCTGCTGAAGGGAAAGAGGCCAAAGCCTTAGCACCAGAGTGCCGACCGCCCCTTCTCCTGCAGCCACCTCGAGCAAGCTGCTGGGAATGCGATGGGCTCGGACATCCAAGGGATAGATTTGGGACTGGCACTCACCGTGGCATCAGGCCTTGGCTGCAGCCCTGCCAAGAGAGAGCAGAGCACTGTGGGTGAGGGAGAGCCCCGCTCAGCGTCCCTAGCACAGCATCCCCAGCGCAGAGCAGGCAAAGGCCACCTATGCATTTCCCAGGTGCTTTCCCACCCTGGGGAATTAAAGAGGAGGTGGCAGCTTTGGCTGCAGGTTGTTGCCGAACTCGCTCGTGGATTGCTAATGATGTTTGTGAAAACCCTGAATGAAGACCACACACAGGAGGCTCAGGCGAGCACTGTATCTTAGACCTTGAGGGTACGAGGCAAAAATGCTTTTGTGCCTGACTCACCCGCTCTGTGCTAACACTGACTCATAATTACTGATTTTGATTCAGACAAAAGATTTATCTGCATTCAAACACATGGAAAAAGCTAATGTAACCTGCTGATGAAGAGAGGAGGTGGTGCTGCTAAGGCATGGGGAGCACACAGCAGACTGGCACCGGCTTCCTGGTAATGACTTGCGCATGGGGCTGTGATGAGCCCCCGAGGACGGGGAGGGTCTGCTCAGCCCCATCCCTCCACTGAACTGGCCACGCTGGAGGGAAATTTCCTTGCGAAGGGTGACTTTCACAACACTAGCCTCTTTTCTGGAAGGTGCTGGATGGGTCCCCGCTTTTCCTATTTCCCTCCACTATGGGGAGACCCCGCTGTCCCCAGGGATGCCTCTGGCCCCTTCTCCCACAGACCCTGGCACAAGAAGGCAGCTCTGGAGATGAAGATGTCTTGTGAGCAGCAAGTCGGACCTGAAAACGTGTTTGTACTGTTCCCCTACTGCCAGCACAATAGGTGCTACACAGTGGGCCAGCCATGCAAAGCGAACAAGAAAAGCCTGCCGAAGAAAGGCACCAGCAGCTACAATACCCATTAGCAGGGTAGATTAAGCCCGGAGCGGTGCCTGGGCTTTGTGCTGGGGCAGCCCTGAGCTACAAGCACACGGTTGGTGGCAGGAGGCTACAAAAGCCAGGCTCCTTCACAATCCCATTGCCAGCAGTGCTAACCGAGCCCGTGCAACACTTAATCCCCATCCGTCCCGGGACCGTGCCGCCTCCTGCCCTGCCTGCGCCCTCTCCGTGTGCCCTGCCTGTGCCACCTTGCCCCCCTGCTGCTCAGCCCTGCTGGATGCTAAGTGGAAATTTCCCCCTGTGCCAAGTGTTAAATACTTATCAAGCTAATACAGCATCTTTGCGGAGGTGCATACATGAGACAACATGTTACCATAATTAACAAGCAGCTGGAGTTGGCACTGGGCTCCGCTGCAGCTGCTCTCGGCAGCTTTGAGCTCCTTTCCCAGGGCTGCGGCTCTGCCTCCCCCTGCAATAGCAGGGAGAGCACCAGGGGGTCCCTTCACCCCAGAGGGGATGGTGGTGCTTTCTAGCCCAGGGTTAGCAGATCCCTGGAGGTCTGGGGACTATTTCTGAACTGTATGAGGAGGCTTGGACAAGCAGGTCCATTCTCAGTGGGCAAACGCTTGTACAGGAGATGAGGAACCACTCTGGGAAGTTTTAGGGTGCAATGATTTGAGAGGTTTAGGGAAACCCACTGCTGGAGGGCAGCGAGTCACTGGGAGCAGCGGCTCCTCCCTGCCCCGCTGATGTGGCCACAGCCGCTCCCTCGGTTGGTTCCGCTGTGGGAATCACACTGGTGCAGGGGCTGCGGGGCTGGTCCTGGGGCAGAGATGTCCAAGTGCCACTGGGATTTGTATGATGGGTACCAGGGACTGTCACTTCTGGTGGTACCAATGCTGGAAAGAGCTTGAGGGAAAGAAAGAGGGGCTGGAATGGGATTGCAAGCCCAGCCTTGGGGAGGAAGGAACCATTTGCAGAGTTTATCTGGTCAGCTGTATCTACACGGTGCCCATCCCCTTTTGTCTGGACGATGTGGATTAGTTCACTCTTCCATCTCGGCCTGAAGCAGAGCTGCTGCACAAAACCTCCCCATCCTTTCTAATTGCCTTGAGCTCCCTAACTTTCCAGCCACAGAGAAGTCATCTCAGCAGTAGATGTGTGTTTCATGACCTACATTGCTATTGGGTTTTAAATATACTTTTTTTTTACTGTGCCATATACTAGCTTTCCACATGCAAATTGCTCTGAGTGAACCATTTATCTGAAAAAATAAAGGTTATGTTCTCAAAAGGCATTTAGTTCCCTTTCTGAATGATTGAGCGAGTTTTCCACTGAGAAAACAAAGGTCTTTAACACAGTCCAAACCAATGACAGGGAAAAAGGTTCAGGTAAAACCCCTCCATTTATTTAATAGCTCCCCCTTCCTCATTCATATTTACAAGATAAAAGGGGCTCCATCAACCCATTAGAGCTGAAATACGTGTTCTGTCTTCAAGGAAAGCAAATCCCATCTGGCATCCCTGGAGGAATATAACCTTAACTTCAGCTTAATGCCACATTAGGGTATCTTACAGATTCTGCCTGAGATTTACCTGCCTTAAAGGGAGATTTATTTTGGAAGCAAGCAGGCTGATGCGACGAATCGCCTTCCATGAGCACCTTTGGCAAGGAGGAGCTGAGCATTTGCTGTTTGCTGGTTCCCATGCCTGGGGTCCATCCTGCATCTCGGGACTGTGGGATGGACCCAGCCCGGGTGGGCTTGGGTCCCACCTGCCACCAAAGTGGGGACATGGGGCTGTGCTGTGAGGGGCCGCCCCTGCCCTGGCTGCTGGTGCTGGCAGCCGCAGGCAGGGGTGGGGAGGTGGGAGCCTGCACGGGGCCCGCTTTGCCTATCTCGCAGCCCTGCCCGCGCGGCTCCCAGGGCCAGGGTGTTCCCCTCCGCCCCCACGGCCGCAGACCCCGTCTGCGCTCCATGCCTGCAGGGATCAAGGGAGAGGTTTTTGAGGAAAGGCAGGTCCAGCATCTGCCGAAAACACCGAGGTGCTTGCATTTGCCTGGGAAATCAGAGAGTTTTCCGCGATGAGGATTATTGCTGCTGATATATCTCTGCATCCCCATCCCAACACCGCCCATTTCCTTCACCATCCTCCTCTGCCTTAATGCTGACAATATCTAAGAGCAGAGAGGGCCTTTTTCTCTCTCTCACGTGTAACATAAGCTCAGGGGCTCAGTGCTGCAGCAAAGATGGTCCTAAAAATGCAGCAGGGGCTGGGGACCTGCCTGACCGGAGGCAGGACAGGCGGCCGCGGGTGCTTCCCCCGTGGCTGCCGGCAGCTCCAGGAATGCGGAGATTGGGTTACTGCACATGCCGTACCTAGCATCCGCCCTACCTGGGCGACTCCCTCCCGAATAATATCGCACATACGCAGTTCTCCAGGGCAGCAAAAATAACAATGGCTCAGGGTGGAAATCACAGTCTCACTGGGTCTACTAAAAGGCTTTCAAGGCTGCAGGTTTCAAGGGGACTGAAAAACCACAGTGCTCATCCACGGCTCTTCCAAACAGAAAGAGTGTTTCTGTACAAAGCTACCTGAAGGTGCTGTTTGGCAGCAATTGCTTTATTATTATTGCTGGTTTTACTGATATTGATAGAAATAGACGAGTTTTGTGATTATCAAATCGATCCCAAATCCATTTAAAAGTGGAGGATTGCTTTAAAAGTCAAGGGGCTAAAATATGAGAAGTCTGGGGTTCCCCGCTTGCCTGCGCCTTAGATGGTGTCCTTAGCCTTTCCTCCAGACCTTGCGTCTAGAGCAAACGTAAAGCCTGGGAGTTCGGTACGATGGAAACACAAGCTGTGCCGTGCGGGCCCCTGGGCACTGGCTGCTCCTCATCTCCTTCTGGCTCTCACCAAGCCCCTGGGCTGCAGAAACCTTGGTGTCTGCTGGCAAAGCCTCCCCAGCAGCACCTCGAGGAGAGGCAGCAGGTGCCGGGAGTACCTGTGAGCTCCTCTCCTCCTGAAACACCATGCAAAGTGCCCGTGGCCAGGCAGGACTGGGGGGTTTCCGTCTCCCGTGGGAAGCCACCTCCGAAGGGCTCTGCAGGGGCAACCCCCGATGCAAAAGCCACCGGTGGATTTTGGATCAGGGCTGCTCATGCACAGGAGCTTTGGGCCCAGGGAAGGGCACGGCCGGCCTGCTGCCGTGTATTACCAAATTGCATATCATCAGGCTGTTGATGTACACACTGTTCAGCCTGAGAAAGAGAGGGCAAGTCAGCTGCAGGTGGGTGAAACCTATCTCCTCTCCACTGAACTGGCCTGCCTGACTGGTTTTTTATGATTATTTTTTATTCTGTCTCCAGTTAGGCAATACACTTGCCTGTTAGAAATATCGCCCTGGGCTGCCAGCTCAGCGAAGGAGAAAAGCGGGTGTGTGTTACCAAGGGAGGATGGGGGTCACCTCCCTCCCTGGGGGGGCCTCTCTCCTTCCCCTGCCCTTCCCGGGCTGCTGCACCCACCAACCTGCCCCTCGCTTCGGCTGGGCTCTGCTGCTTGTGGGGTCCTCGGAGCTGAGCATCCTTACAGGGGGATGTCCTCGGGGGTAACTCCTGAACACCCCCTCCGCAGCTCTCCTGCTACGAGGATCGCTGCAGCAGGTCGCTGGACTGGGGAGGGTGAATTTCAGCCCAGCTGGTAGTTTGGGATCATTAACCATCAAGGTGCCCCTGGGAAGAAGCAAAAGGTATTTGGGAAAAAAGGGTATTTGCTAACAGACTCTAATGACTTAATAATCCCTGCCGGAGAGAGCGCAGCAGGTTATGTGAATGTCAAGTTTGTTTGCTTTGCTGAGAGCCGGCTGCTGTTAGGTAATCAGAGGGTGTGACCTCCTTCACGGGGAGAAGGCAAGAAAAGGAGAGCACGCGCCCGCTGCCGCGCTGGGATGCGAGCAAGCGCGAGCGCGGTGATAGGCGAGATCTGGGAGCCCGACGGCCCTGGCAGTCCCAGCTGCCACGCAGGGGAGTGCAAAGCCCAGGGGGTTTGCCCCTCTCGTCCCATTCAGAGGGTGCTAGCAGCACGGCCGGGGGCTGGCAGCGTGGCCAGGGACGGACGAGGGGCTGGGGACCTGCCTAGAGCTGGGCAGCGGGGTGGGACTGCTGGGAATGCCACCATCAGGGAAAGCAGCCGGGAGCCCAAGCAGCACAAGGGAGCGATGCTGGGAGCGCATTTCTGCCGCGCTGATAAGCGCTGCCGGGAAGGGGGGGCTGGACGGGCACAGAGCAGATGCACGTCCCTGAGCGAGCTGTGGCACAGCACGAGCCCCTCTCAGCCAAGCCTCCCTCTTGTCCTGCCCGGATGGGGAAAGCTGTCCCATTTTGGGGATGCCGTTGGGAATGCCTCAGCTTCACCTGGCTGAGCATTCAGGGCTGAGCGAGGTTTGGGATCTGCTGAATACTGGGGGCTTTCCTTGTTGGTAAGGGAAAGTCAAGGCTGTTAAGCTGTGGAATGATTTTAAGCACGCTTTGTGTTATCTGACATGACCCACGGCATCCGTAAGGCCTGACCCGCTCCTGTTGGGATTTAGCATCTCACTCGGGAAGCCAAAAGGAGGCAGGTGGGTGCTGGACCCCTCCTCGCAGCTGAGTCCGGCAGCAGGCTCCCACCCCAGGAAAGCAAGCGCTGGGGCTCCTGGGGTGCAGGCTGCCACGTTGCGGCCCCAGCACTGCTCCTCAGGCCCCGGCTTGCCTGCCACCGACGCTGTTTGAACAAGCGCGTTCGCAGACATAGCTCTAGGCCAAGTCGCGGGGCCGCCGGGAAGGAGCCGCCGCAGCCTGGCTCCAGACCCCGCTGCGGGAGGTCTGGGTGGCAGGCGCGTGGGCGCCGAAGGCATCGCGTGCCAGCCGCGGCTCAGCCCCGGGGCCTTCCTCAGCACCTGTGGCCACTTTGAACCCGAGCCACAGCCCGATGATGCCAGCGGTGCGGGCAGAAAACACGGGAGCGCTGGGGTTCGGCAGGTTTGCACCCGTTTTTAGACCACTCCTCAGAATTTTGGGGGCAGGCTGCATTTCCCAGCAGATGCACGTCCTTGCAGATAGGGACGTGCTGGGGTCCTCCTAGCGAAACACGGCTGTGTTGTGAGGCTCTTCTACCGCCTTCCCCACTCCTGCCTTCTGTCTGCTTTCCCAGGGCTGCATGGAGCAGGCTACCTTGCTTTAGGAGGTCTGGGGAGCGTGACACTGGGCAGGGTGCTCCCCAGGGAGCAGGGCACCCATGCACAGCACCCAGCTTTCCTGCTGGGAAGCCTGGATGCAGTCGAGAGCCACTGCAACTGTGAGAGAGAGCAGGCAGCTCCAGGAGAGCACAAAATGCACTCCTTCAAAAAGAAAAAACAGACAGACACAAAAAAAAAAGAAAAAAGGAAAAGGCTTCTGAGGCTTAGAGCTGGATATTTATATACTTGACATAAAGGATATTTCTGCATTGAAGTAATAAGCGTGACTCAGTAAACCAATGGGGAAAGGGTGTTCCCTTTGCAGCAAAACCTCAAAAGATCAAAGAATTTCTTGAGCGGTTTAACATTTTGAATGTTAAATGAATTGGTTTCCCCTCCCACTCCCCTTCACCCTCTGCCTTAAAGTTTTGAAAAATAAATGGTTTGATTTTAGCCTGGAAGGGAGCATTTTGGAAGCTCAGGGGAAGCACGGTGCTGGCCAGTCTGAAACGCCACGGTCGTGGCTGCGCGGGCGCTGGGGTGTGCAGGACCCGGCTGCCTGCTCGAGAGACATCAGCCTGCTTGGGATGGGGACGTGAGCTCTGGCTGGTTTACGGCAACTGGCTTTTCCCTAGGTGTCACCTTCCAGACCTGTGCCTGCTCCAGCATCTGTCCCACCGGTCCGGTTTGGGGACCTTCTTGAGCAGCTGCCAATGTAACGCTGAACAGGGGGACGGTCCCGATTTGGCACTGCAGCTTGCAGATACCACAGTCTTGCACATGATACCGCCAGGGAATGTTATCCTTGAGCTCAGCAGCAAGCAGATTTAGGAGGGCTCATGGTGTGGGGACCAGCTTGTGGCCATTTCCCATTTATGCACATGGCAAAGGTCAGCTTCGGGAGCAAAAAAGTAGCAGAGCTTTGGTCTTGTTTCAAGAGTTGCTTCCAAGGCTCTGGAATATGCTGGAGTTTCAAGCAAGGACAAGATATAAAACACTGGTCCCCATGCAGGGAATGGCCCGGCGTGCGCTGGGGGACCCTGCAGCCATGCGTGGCCACAGGACGGATCCAGGCAGCCCTGGCTGAGGGGTGAGGCCACCACTCACGGAGGGGTGTCACAGCACACCGAGCTCCCACGCCATGCCCACTGCTCGTGCTGGGCTTCAGGCAAAGCTGAGCATCACCAGGTTTCAGTAACTCCTTCCCTTGGGAGCAGCAAATCCTGATATTTTTGTGCGTCCACACGCTGTGAGCTGCTAGGGGCTGGTCGCTGTCCCCTGCCTGCAGCAAGCAGCAGGGGCTGGCGTGCTGGGCATGTATTCGCCAGGGAGGGATGGAGCCTTGTCAGACGCTCTCGGACACGTGCATTTCTGGGATCGATAGACTGGAGTAATATATTGCACCAAGATAACAAATCACTTAGCTTATTGGGTCTTAATTAAGCCTCTTTTATCTCCATGACAGCCACACACCTGGGCTATAGCCCAGGCGAACCGCAGCCTAGCGGCGGGGATGCCGTGCCGGAGCCCGGGGATTGATGAGCCTCTGCTGGGTGGAATTGCTTCATTGTGCTCACAGTGCTTGGAGCCATCGATCTCCCAGCTCCATGAGCCCGTCCTGGGCTGGGACCACTGGCTGCTGCCCCCGCCTCCTGGTGCCGCGTAGGCAGGGGCAGGGGACAAGGGCAGGGGACCCCTGGTGGCGTTAGCCCGGGCGCAGGTCGACGAGCGCGGGGAAAGCTGCTCCATTAGCCCCCCTGGGTAATAGATACAGTTGTTATAGTCCCTGACAGCACGAAATGAAGACCTACATCACCATAATATATTGTCAGCCTGCGAGCACACTGCGGCCCCCGAGATGAATGAATGCAATATCTGCGTGCGAGGGGGAAGGCGGGGATGGGGGCTTCGCCGCCGCCGCCGGCCTCTGGGCTAAGAGGCAGAGCTGCCGCTTTGTGTGGCTGCAGAAGAAAAGGCATTTTTTATTGGTGATGCGGAGGTTGAGGGTGTCCGATCCCCGCGGAGCCAGTGACAGATCCAGCCCGTGAAGGGGAGCACTTAACAAACGGCCGAAATGCTCCTGTGATGAGTTCATCCAGCAGTGAAGTAATCTTGCCCCTGCCTTGCTGCCAGCTGAGGCAGCAGGGCAATTTATGACTCTGGGGCAAGACAGATCAGTGCCTGGCGCAGCTCCTGCAAGCCACGAGCAGAGAGGGGTCTTCCAGACCAAGGAGGCCTGTGTGACTGGAAACACGCGTACATGACAACAGCAGGCTGAAGAGCGTATTGCATTTGGGTGTTTGAAAGTAGGACAGTTTTCACTCTGAAGTATGATTGCTGGTGTACTGACTGGGAGTGAAATAATGACAGCTGGGAGTTGCGAGCGACTTATAAGTCCTGCAGGACCCCTCTGTTTCTGCAGCAGTCACCCTGCTTTAGGCTGACGCTTAAATCCTTTTCCATCATGGGCTGCTGCGGGGACCCAGCCTGCCTGGCACAGCAGAGCGAGAGGCAGCCCTTCCTCTCCGCTTCACCTGGGGCGGGCTGGCTGCGGCACTGCCCACACCAGAAATGACTGGAAACCGGAGGTATTCCTGCGCTCAGGTCCCTGCGTGGCTGCAGGCTTGTTTCGTGACCACAGGCAAAGATTGCTTGGGATTTCTCCCTTTGCCTGCATGTGATATGGCAATGGCCATATCCAGCCTCTCCTAATGGTTTTCGGCTCTTGTAAGAGCAGTTTCAAAGGGCTGAGCCGTGAGTGTCATGCAGCATGGCAGATATTGCACACATGCAAATATTCGTACAAAACAATAAAATAAGGTTCTGGGCTGGAAGACAAGCAGCCCGTAATTCATTGTGGCGTTAAACAAAGTCCAAAGTACTCACATTACACAAAATCCAACCAAAGGGCAACACCCTTCTACTGTTCCTGAATTTTCATGACTATTTACAGGTTTTTTGGGTGAACACGAGACGGATGATACAGAAATTGCCAATTCCCATAAGCTGTCAGTAAAACCTCTCCAGACTAGCTCAGCTGGGGCACATGGCATTATTAGCCACATTATTAGCACGTGGCATCATTAGCCACTTTATTATTCTTATTCCCAAGAGGGCTCCCGCGTGATGGACCTGTTTGCAGTCGCTTGTGACCTTTCTCGTCACAAGGTAGGACAGGATTCCCCTCCATGCCATGGCAGTTTGTTTTTTGGGCTGGCTGTGCTCAGCCTTTGCCTTCCCCTTGCCAAATCCTTCAGCCAGAGCCCTGGACTATGGAGTTGCTCAGTGCTTTGAGGGCCGGCGGAGTGGCCGCGTGTGATGGGCAGGGGCTGAGCAGGGGCTATATCCTTGACGATGACCAGGTGGTTGGCTCAAACAACAGTATTAGCCATTCTGTGGCAAAAAAGCTGGCTTTCTGACCAGGAGGTGCCAACCTGAGCAGCCTTCAAGTCATGGCACGGGTGGCCACTAGCTCCCCACGTAAATACTTTCTAGCCTTATCTCATTAATAGCCAGCGATCAATGGGTGCTGTTACTGCATTAGGCACCAGGCAGGAGGCCACGCGTGATTTTTGGCACCTCGCTGTCTTTGCTCCCAAGGCCTCCAGCACTCCCAAGCACACATGCAGCCAGAGGGATGCAGCTCTGCTCTTTTCCTTGGCCGTTATTGTTGCTCAGAGGTTTTTCTCTGAAGGGTTAGGCCTTTCCCCGTGCTGGTGTTCAGAGCCCATCTCCATCGGTGATATATGATGCCCTTGTAATCTCCGGTGACATAAATTTTGCTCCTGTTTGTCTCCCTGTGTCATATCCTTCTTGTGCCGTGTCTGTTATTGTGCCTGGCTTTGTGGTTGCATTTCAGCATTTTCCGTTGTTTGTCTCCTTCACCTGGGGATGTCCATTATGGGATGTAACAGCTTTAATAGCTTATAAATGGGAGGCTGGAGTTTTTATGCTTCAGGGAGTACGGCTCATGGCAGTCACCATTCAACAGTGGCATTTGCCACTACTTAGTACCTCAACTGGCTTCTTCCCTCCTTATTTTAAGCCCAGGGACAAATAGCTTGTGTAAAGCTGCCAGCCCTTGCTTGAGGTCTGATTTGTACCTGCAGGCATCTGCAGCTGGTGGGTGGGAGCACTGCAGGGACAGGGCAGTCCCTGTCCCCCCTCCAAGTCTGACCTGGAGCTGGAGATGTCCAGCCTCATTGGTCCTCCCAGGCTGGTCCTCGAATAACGCCCAGCGCACTGGGGTGCCCGAGGCAGCTGGAGCCAAGGCTCAGCATCTGGAAGCAGTTGTCCGACTTTCCCTCATCAGCACCTTTCCAGAGCAAAGCGCTGTGCAACCAGGATCTAATTAAGCAGGCTAATCTGAAGGAGGTACTTCATCTCCATGGAAAACTGCTTCAGTTTGGCTTCTCTGAATAATAAACAAAGCACTTGGGCAGATGATAGGGCATTTAAGTGTTTACTCTTCAGAGCATTAAGTGCTAAATTTGTTTTTAGCTCACTTATGAGAAGCCCTTGCAGAGTAAAGCACACAAGGGTCTCAGTCATACCTTCAGCTTTCCTTCGAGCCTCCTGCGCCCCGCGGGGAGCCTGGCTGTTCAGCTGCCCAGCCGGGACAGCGAGAAGCACCGATCATCAGCATCACAAGGAAGCACCGAGGTTTAATCTGCCAGAGAGGGGCAGGGGATAAACCAGAGCCGTCCCCTGTGGGGATGCTGCTCGGCCAGAGAGGTGCTGGGGAAGGAGCAGCTGCTTTCCGACCCTGGCTCCCGGTGGCCGTGCCATTGCTGCCTTCAGTTAGTCCAGCCTACAGCAGGCATTAACCTTTTTTCTTCTCAGTTCTGTCAGTCGGGTGGGGCAATAAACTCCCTCAATGGAAAAGGTAGGGAAAAACCCTCCAAGCAAGCCGGAGCACAGATCTCATCTCTCCTGACTCCTCCACCTTGCTGTGCCGCGGTGGTTTCTGTGGCTGGTGCTCAGGCCTGCGCTGCAGGACCCGAGCAGGATTCAGCTCGGGGATTGCAGGAAGGAACAAGGGGAAAGGGAGAAAAAAAAAAGAAGAAAATAATTCTGCCCAATTATAAGAAGGGAAAGTGGCAGTTCACCGCTGGCAGCGTGATACTGCTGAAATGACCGTCCGGCCATCACCAGAGTGATTCGGTTCATAGCAAAGAAACCCCGGAGCGCTTTTACTGCCCAAGAGGCACCAGGCGAGCTTTGCTCATCCCGGCTGCTTTGCAGTCACAGCCGGGCAGAGGTCGTCGCGCCCCGCGCAAGCCGCGAGGGGCTGTGCCGCTCACATCTGGCCACCGCTGTCTGCTCGGCCCGAGGACCACGCTGGGAGGGCTTCAGCGAGAGCGGGGCTGAACTCGCCGCTGCAGCCGTAGAAATGGAGCACGAAACCAACAGAACAACTTTCCGTTTCTAAAGCTCTAAGAAGTTTGCACCCCACCATGCCAGGACAAAGGGAGAATTAGCAGCCAGCATAGAGAAAAACAACTCAAAGGCACATCACAGTGTTAAAGAGCCAAAAAGCCTTTTTCCTTCTTAATGTGATGGTACAACTTAAAGGACTGTTCAGTTCAGCTTTGTAGCTCTTTGCGTTCATCTGCATGTGCCTGAGCTGAGTTCTCCTTATTGCTGCTTCAGCTGTGATTTTTAAACCAATTTTGACACACCAAAACCGATGCAGAATGACTCAGAAGTTTTCAGGCAGAGTCTTCTCTGCCAAAAAGGGGAAGGAGGGGGTGCACATGCATCTAGCAGCAGCAGCCTCCTTTAAATCAACCTTTTTCAAGAAGAACATTATGGTTCAGGAAAATTTGGGATGTGCCTGAACATGCTCCCCATCCACATCGTGGATTCAATTACAACACAACACTTTGCAGATTTCTGTTAAATTTTAACTCGTTTCACATGGGCTGTATGAACTTTGCCTGACATTTGAAAGCAGGCAACTTGTGTCATCAGGTTACACTCACACTTATCTCTGCAAACATATCCTTGTACCCAAACCAGCACCAGCACACCCGCCTTTGCTGTGGATGGCATTAATTGAACCTGAAACGTGCTTTCCTCTGGCGTTATGCTCCGGCCTGCTCATGGAGCGATGCGTGTGACCCTTTCCCCAGCTCGACAGATGCAGCTGCAGCAAACGTGGTGGCCATGAGCGTGGGCGCGCGTGGGGCAGCTGGCATCAGAGCGCAGAGGGGATGGGGACAAGGGCAGCGGATGATGCTGAGGGAGTGTTTGGTCTTGCTGCAGACTTTTGGTGAAGGGCAATGCTGGTGCCTTGAGAAGGGAAAGACTTTGAGATGATCCTATCCATCCCTGGCCTCTAAACTGTAGGGATGCATCTGCAGCAAAGACACGGGGGTGCTGCTGGCGTCCCAGACCACAACTCCTGGGGGACCCTGCAGGTCTGCAACAGCCGGCTGGAGCAGGACCCCTCTCCTGTCCCCAAAGGCTGTTGCGGGGACGGCACGGCCGGGTGACTTGCAGGACCAGCTGTGTGGTGGTGGAATGGGGCAGCTGTGCCCTGCTCACCTCCATCGCGTCGAGCCACGGAAACCCAGCTCTGAATGTCTCCCTGAAGCAGCAGGTCCTTGCGATGGCTAAAAAATCAGGTGGGATCAAAGCCTGGCTTCTCTCCTGCTGTTGGGGTCAGCAGGGGAAGGGGGAAATATTAAAATCCCAAGATCAGTCAGTGGCTGGTTCTGACTTCAGCTGCAAGAAGTGACCGGCTCTGCTGATCAAAGGCCTCACCACTGTTGTTTTAAAGGTGACATTAACATTTACGGAGCTTTTGAAAGTCCTGGCTTGCAATAAAAAGCCAGACACCCAGTCACAGAGCAACTCAAACGCAAGTTTAATGATAATGAAACAGCCTTTTGTTCTTAAACTCAAAAAAGGACCAGAAACCTATTTATAGTGTTTATAATAAAAACTGTGAAACCTTTTGCACGTAATCCAGCAAACCGATACCTGCAAACCTTGGTGTTACCCAATGATCCCCAGAGTGTGCAGAACAGGCTTTTGTGCATGCTTCTCCTCCTGGCTTGCAGGCACAACGGCCGCTTTTCTTTCCAATGAAGAATTTGACATCACCGTGAGCACTGTGAGGATGCCTCTGCGTGCTTCCAAGTCCGTGCTGAACCCCGGCCTCGCTGAGTGTGCCCTCAGCTGGGGTGGCACGGCACAGCGTGGCACGGCGCAGGATCCATCCCACTCTCCACAAAACTCTCCAGCCTGGCCGCGCACCCCAGCACGGAGCGGCAGCTGGGGGAAGCCGTGCATGTGGTGCAGGGGCTCAGCGCACACCACGAGCAGCCCTGGCCCAGCGCTTCGTTTATAAATAGCCTGGAAACGAGAGCTGGGTAGATCGGAGTCACAGCCGGGTAAGAAAATCCCCTGCTCCCCACCCTGCTTCTGGCTGTATTGTCTCTTACTGTGAAGCTCTTTGCTTTACAGCTCCCAGCCCCGCGCTGTCTGCTGTGTTTTACCTTGCAGCTCCAACAAAGGCAATAGCACGCACGTTCCTTAAAACATGCAATTGGAAACACCAGGCAAATTCTCTCATTCTGAAAAGTCCTGGAGAACCTCTGTTCCAGTACACTAACAGGTTTTTATGACAGTGTGCTACATCAAAGGTCTTTTTTCACTCCTCCTCACCCACCTAGATGTGGTAAATAGCACCAGGTCCTAATCCCATGCTCTGCCTGTGCACTGGAAGAGCCCAGCATGCAGGCAAAGGGAGATCTGTGAAGGGTTTGCACCAGGCAGGCTCAGCGGTCCCAGCAGAAGGCACGGAGGACAGGCGTCCTGCAACATCTGCTCCAACTCCTGCTGCCCGTGGTGGTGTCAAAGCGTGAATTCACTCCCCTGCCTTTGGCAGCAGCCGCCCGGGATGAATATCTCCATTTTCCAGAGACGCTTGCAGCCCCTGCTTGGTCGCTGCCTCTTGCCCCTGCCCAGCTCGCAGCACAGCGGCCGCTGTCTGGGAGCCCGAGCGGGGAGCGCGGGGCTCCCCTTTGGTTTCTGAGGGCATGGACGGCTGAAGACACCGGAGATGGGAATGTGCGGGGGCAGGGGAGGCAGGCGACAGGAGAGCTGGCAGGCTGGAAGTGACCCAGACCCGGGGAACAGATGCAACTCATAACGTTAATGAGGTTTTTTTTCTTCCCCAAAGGCACTGCACTCTTGAGAACGGGGGGGCTTTCTATCCCATGGCAACACCAAGCGGGGACAGAATGGGCCTGGCTTTTATTTCATTTTTTTGTCCTTTACTGGAATCACAGGCAAACAAAAGCCCTGAGCAGATTTATCATTTTTCTTTCTTCCCCACCCCCTCCTTTTCTTTCCTTTTATATTTTTTTAAAATAGGGTTAGAGCAAGATGGATGGTTCCCCAGGCCCGGGGAATGAGCAGATAGAGGCAACCCTGTCGTCTCTGGCATCCCATTAAACCAAGCTCTGGGAGGAGGCCGCCGTAGGACTTATTAAATTTGCCCCCACCTGGACCCCAAACGCCAGCCCCGGAGCAGGGTGTCCCTGGCTCGGCCACCTGAGCCCCACCTCGCCGTCCTGCCCGGTGACACTGCCCGCACCCCCAGGTCCCCTGGGGCCTGATTCAGTCCCGCTCAAGCCCCCGCATCAGCGCGGGAAGCGCCTCCTCCATCCCTTCGTGTCAGCCCAGGCCGATTCGTCACCGGCGGGTGACAAGCGGTTGTAAGGCTCTGTCAGCCCATGGGGCTCTGCCCTGGGGAGGGGGCAGCGCGGGGGGCACGGCCGGCCCCCGACCTGCTCCTGACCCGGGGCTCCTGTGCCTGGCAAAACGGCAGCAGAGGAAGGGAAAAAGAAGGGGAAAAGGGAAAAAAAAGAAAGATACAAGGGATGGGCTAAAAAAATAAAATGAACCCCATCAGGTCTGCTGCTGCGGGGGCACTGGGCAGGCTCAGCAGTGGGCAGGCAGGGGGCACCCGGCTGCCCCATCCCCGCTGCCTGCCTGCTGTGTTCGCACGGGTATTTCCACTTTAATACTTAACAAGGATTTAAAACCCTTCTGTAGTCGGAGTTTGTTCGCAGCGATAAATTTTGAATAGCTTATAAATTATGGACGCAACGTGGTGTCTCTGTCTGGGAGAAGGGGCCGGACCCCTCTTGCTGTCACGGTGGTGTAAAGCTGGTGTGACATCGCTGGTGGTGAGTCTGGCAGGCTGGCGTCCCCGGGAGCTGGATCCGGCCCGCCATGCCTGGATATACCATTACTGTGATGATAATATCACATCGCATAGCAAAGCACGGCCACGTCTGCTTCACTCCTCCCGATAATAATCACCCAGGATGCAAAAATCACAGGACAGAATTACAGACGGGCAGAGAAATGCACATGATCCCTCTCCGTCTATATGTATACGTACATATATAGACAGAAAAATATATAGAGATATATATAGCCACAAGCACATGCACTTGAATGCATGGAGAATATGCTCACGCTGAGGGAGAGATGGGTCAAATTGCCCGTCTCCCGTTGACAGTCCCCTCCATGCCCCTGCTCCCGAGCAAACCTGTGTCCCAGCCCAAATGCCACGCAGGGGGCTGCAATGCAGCTGAAATCCCTGCAGGCGGGCAGCCCTGGCTCCTGCCGAAGCACCTTGCACCCTGCAGCCACTTGCTCCGCTCTTCGCTTCGGGGCTGGGAGGGGATCTTTGAGAATAAGCCTGGCTGGAAGAGATGATTTCATCCACCTGGTGAGAGAAATAGTGAGTGTTTCTGAATGCCACAGGGGTGTATGCAATGTATGTTCCCTACTTTTTCCCTGGCACCTCGTAGCAAGTCAGTAATTAGGTTACAGCACCGCTCTGACTTTATTTCAGTGCACCAATGTCCAATAAATGTGTATGAAGTTCGTACGTGTGCCTGTAGTATATAAAGGCTATAGGAAAATGGCCAGATTTCACTACATTAATTCATAAAGCAGGTCGTTCTTGTCTGGCCCTTTACCTCACTTGTTATTTCTATTTATTAGTAATATTGATGTTTCAACCGGGGATCAGGACCCTATTGAGCCAGCTTTAATAACAGAAAAGATTTAGCAGGAGAGAGCCCTGTAATGAAGCAATAATCACAACGCCGAGCTCTCATGTAGTGCAGCTCACAAACAGCATTATTATTTGTAATAATGTTTTATTTTGTATTTCGCTTCTGCAGCAAACCCAGCACCTCCCATTACCCCAGCTTGGCCACGCACAAGGCACTGCCACACGCTCATCAGCAAGTTAATAAAAAGCCTCGTCAAGGCTGCAAACCGAGCGCGCCCACCTGAGTGAGCTAACGTGGGCTTTGGGGAGCAGCGACTCTAGCGGTGCCGACGGGTGTAACTGGGTGCTGCCAAGCTCTGCCAGCTCCCTGCTCACTCCTGGGGCTTGCTCCGCAAACGGGTGGGTTTCCCACTCTGGTCCCATCGCCTCTTTTTTCCCCCAGGTTTTCAAAGTGCTCTTTTATTAATGCCATCTCCTACTGGAGCTGCAGCGCTCGATGGAGAAACTTGAGCACCAGCAAAACGCTGGATAAAACCGGGTGATAGGTGCAGGATGCTGGGCTCCTGTGGGGCCATGTGTAATTCGGGAGCCTGGGCTGGGCGATGTGCAGCCCGGCTGGAGCGGGGCACACGCGGTGCCCCGAGGGCTGGCACCGCAGTGGGGTTGCTGCCTGCACAGCAAAGGTATTTAGGCTGCATTAGGGAGTGATCGCGTACTGTGAATGCCAAAACTAATTTTTCAATCAGAACCACTTGGGAGCTATACAAAGCCTAGAACCACATCTAAACCAACTTCAGATTCATTGCCCGCTGAGACGTTGAACACGAGCCAGTCCTCAGCTTGGAGTGATCCGTTTGAAAGCCAAGATATACTTAATGAGGGTTCTTCTGGCAAAAACCTCTGGAACTATTGATCCTTGAGAAAAAGTGGTCAAGGGAAATAAAACCATCCTGGTTATTGCCTCACCATGTTCTCTATAGCAACTGACCAGCTGCAAAACTTTCACAGCAGAGGCAAGGAGAGGCCGATCACTTCTGGCTACAGCAAATCTCCCTCTGTGGCTGTTGAACGGTGCAGTGTAAGCAAAGGCCCAATCCTGCAGCCCTTGGCTTGTGTGAATGCCCTGGATTGCACCGAGGACTCTCACCCATTTGTGTGAGAACATGAGAAGAGCTGTACAGCATCTTTCCCACTTCCAAAATCTGCTTTGTTTCCAAAAGCCCAGTACAAGGCTGGAGTTACTCCAGCCCAGAGACAGTGCAAGGTGGGGAAAATCCAGTATCAAAAAGAACCTTAAAAAGGAACAAAAATATTACAAAAGAAGCAGGGAGTGCTGGTGAGTCTCAAGGAGTGCTCCTGTCCAGCCAGTCACGCAGGACCCTGTATGGCTGGTGTTACCTCTGGACTTTTATTTTTGTAATTTCTGTATTTCTGTAATTTCTTAAATTTTATTTAAGATTATGTTATTTCCTAGAACACGGTGGACGGATTAGCTGCATTTCTGTGGTGCACACAACAGTGGTATCCAAAACTCCTTCAGGCTGCACTAAAAACAGATGTTCCCAAACAGCCAAGAGAAAACGTTACCTGAGCTGCTCGGCAGCCGTGGCTGCGACATCGCAGTGCCGAGGGCTCCGCGGCTCTGCTCAGGGCTGGTCCCGCAACAACCGCGCTGCGGGGCAGAGCTATGGCAGGGTTACAGACCCCTGCTGCTCTCCGGGACCCAGGGTCGGCATGGGAATGCCGGGGCTGCCGGAGGAAACCAAGAGAAGGTTTCAAGAGGATTTTTAGAGATTTCAGAAGACTGTCTTGAAAACCTGACTACTCACTGCACAGAGGGTGGGAGCGAGACCTCATGGGTTGGATCCTGCTCTTGGTGACACTGCTGCGACAGCCCAGTGGCTTGGGGGGAATCATCCAGGGTCACTCCAGGCTGGGAAGTGATGTCCCATTTCCCATCATGTAGTGGCAGCAGGATCTGCCCCCCAGTGCTTCCCGTCATCCCCTGTCCTGCCATTTCTTTCAAAATGTTCGTGTTGGATTGTCTCACGATTAACACTGGAAATCCGTGCAACGCGTCTCTTGTCGAGCCATGCAGGGTCAGCGGTCGGTGATCCGAAACCCTGGCCGCATCCTGGAACCCTCGGTGCTGAGAGAGGGTGGTGCGAACGGGCCGGGTGGGCATCGCTCTGCCAAAACAAAATGCAGCACCCGCAGGGAGTGAGGCAGGGTGACAGCGGGACGCGGTGGCGGGGACCACGCAGCCAGACGCAGCCACCGCCATGGCCGCACCTCTGGCACGTGCAGCAGGGCCGAGCAGGAGTTTTCTGGTGGAGTTTCTTTTCTGCTAGGAAATTCCAGCTGAAATCAGAGCTGGAAGAGAGGAAACCACTGGGCTGCAGAGGAGGAGGAGGCGAATTGTGCAGCTCAGGCAGAGGGGCAGAGCCACATTTAATTCCTTGCACCAGACCAGCCAGGATGGGACCTCCTGCCTTGGGGCTACCCTGCTCTGAGCGTGACTCTGGGATTTCCCACCTCTTCAGGAACAATTCGGAGAGGCCTCTGGTCTTTACCAACTCAGAAGAGGAAAAGCATCAGCAGTGCCTGCAGCCTGTCCCCTCGGCTCGGTGCTGCAGCGCTATCCCCGAGCTGAGACGAGCACAGCACTTCGCCATTGGCAAGGGGCAAATTGCTTGCACCCTTTGGTAATGATGTTGATTTTCCTGGGATAATGCAAGGAAGGCAGCTCCCCCGTGTTTGTGGGAATACCCACGTGTGCCTCCACAGGCTCAGCAGGAGGAAAGCAGGGATGGACCAAAGCAGCCCCCAAAATATTCCTCAGCACACTCAGCCTGATGGGGAGCCCGTCAGTTTTGGGGACACCACGGACACGAACCTGGGCCATCTCTGCCCCACATTTCTGCAGCCATTTGTGCCACCAGATCCCCTTTGCAGTGCCTGCCGGGGGATGCGGTCTGCCCCCAGCCGTGCGTTGTTTGCTGCTTGCTCTGCATCCTTGCCGCGGGGCACAGAGACTGCAAGGCCATGCGAGACCATGGCCAGGAGCATCCAGGCTGACCTACTTACTGCACGGCCCTGGCACTTTCTGGAATTCATCCTCCTGGAAACACAACATATAATTTTAGGGCAGTAGAAATCTGCACCAGATCTGCACCGGATTGGGATGTTGTCCCAGCCTCCACCAGGTCCGTGATGCTGGAATTGCTTTGACTGCCTCTGAGCGCGCTTGCCACCGCTTATCAACGCACAGGCTCCATTAACAAATCAAATTGCCACTGATATGCTTCTCATTATATTTCAGGCCTTACGCGTCATTATTTCATTTAAAAGATGGCATTTGTTTTCCCTTCCCTGAATTCACATCCCCAAAATCTCATTAGAACATTGTCGCTCGTTGCAATTGGGAGCAAATTGCAGCTTAATCCAACCTGCCAGGGAAGCTGGCCACCCTGCAGAAATCCCCTTGAAGCCTCCATGCAGGGGCAGGCAGAGGGGGGGAGAATAATAAAAAGACATCGAATTAGAAGGTGCCAAGGCTCATTTGAGAGGAGAGGATGGGACTGTGGATACTGACAGGACCATAATGCAAATCCCCCTTGGAGCACCCGAAGAATCAGCCTAAATGGATTAATGTGAGGACAGAGAAGAAATGACTTCAGTTGTTTCCCTAATTCAATTCCATTTATTTTTTTACGGCATCTTCATACAAAGCATCTCACAGCTGCTTCACCCAGAAGAGGAATAATAAAGAAACACCATTCTGGCAGAGCTGCTCACCAGTACAGGCATCTCAGCAGGAGGAAGGAATACGAGTGCCGGCCTTGAGGATTTGATTTTCCAAATCATCAGGAAATCACATGCCATTTTTTTCTTCTTTTTCCAATTCCAATATTACTAATTTCCCCAGGCTTTCCTCAAACCATCTCTGTAATATACTGAGGCTGATTCTAATCTCATGCTGCTTTTATAGCACTGTAATTCTGATCTCACACTGGTTTTATACTGGTGCAGTTCCACTTATTTCAACTGAGTAAATTCCTGATTTATGTTAGTGTAAACAACAGCAGAAATAGGCCCACGGTTTTCCCTGGAGCAACGCCTGGCTCCCACCAGGGTGAGGAAGAGGAAGATCTGGTCCTTTGCAATGCAAACGGTGTAGAAAACTGCCGTTAAATTACACCCAGACCCTCACTTTCCAATCCACTTTTGCTTTCTGCTAGAAAATGTGCTTCATTGTCAGAGTTGGAAATCCACAGAAGATCAGCAGGGAGCAGAGGCCGGGACATGCAGCTCAGGCGCGGCGTCGGCGGAGACCACGAGTCGCGGCCCTCGTCCTGCTCCATCCTCGGGAAAGCCCTGTCTGCCCTCCCCGGCTGTTCTGCTTCCTTCCACGAGAAACCCACTTGTTACCCTCACAAACTGCACGCATCTCTTCCTCGGGCCCAGTTCTTTCCACTGAGAGTCCGTTGCTGTGGATTAAATTGAAATGTGCACGTCCTGTTTGCTTTAAAATATTCAGAGATAATCCTGGGGAAGGAAATCCCTGAAGACAGCAGCATGACGGGGCAGCCTGCAGCACGGCCTTTCCCACTAGTTAGTGCAGAAAGCAAGGAGAGCCCTTATCAGAGCTGGAGATGAGATCACAAGAGGGTTCCTCCACAAAGACACAGTAACATAACTCTAATTAATTTATTTTTTAAGGCTGCACACCAGGGAGCTGATCAATGCTTTGCCCCGCAGTTCGGTTTGTTTGGAGTACAGAGCATTTTCTTGATTTATTCTCTGTGATGTGAAGGGATGTAACTGGCATCCTGATACCTGCCTCAGAGGCTGCTCCGCTCCGTCACACAGGGGGGCACGGTGCCGGGAGTTAACTCCTGAGCTCCTTGTGCAACACCTGATCCCCGTTAGACAGCTGCCTTTAAAAGCAGCTCGCCCGGCCCCAGGGGGGTGATGCTGGAGGGATGCTGGGGCTGGGATCCCCAGGCTCTTCATGGGCTCCGCCAGGCAAGACAGTGACTGCTGCGGCCACCCGGAGCTGGGCTCTCTGCACAGGCAAGTCGCGTCCTCCCTCCCTTCTGCTGATGGAGGAAGAGCGGGGGCTGTTGTGACCAATGGCTGTGGGGCCACCGAATGTCTGTGGATTGATTTTTCCCCTTTCATTTGCTCTCAGGAAAGACCGGGATGGAGATGAAGAGAGGTTGGTGGCCAGAAGGGGTGGGACCCTTTGCTCCTTTGGTAGCAATGTCTCTGCTGCGATGTTAGTCTGGCTTTGCGGAAGGGGAAACAGCTCCAGCCAGCCCCTTTGCTGTGCCCTGAGGAGCCTCTTGCTGCAGTGCAACCTGCAGCCTTTGTGGAGCTGTGTGATGGCCAAACAGCAGATAGCGGGGGGTCAGAGGTGTCACTCAGGGCTCTCCCAGCTCTTCTGTGCCCTGGCCCAGGTGGGCCCTTGCTGGTGCACACAGAGGGTCAAAGACCCTTCCTGCTGTGAGCTGACTCTGCAGCCACCTCTGCAGCATGCTGTGAGGCGGTGCGGGGAAAGGTGTGATGCTGTGGTCTTCCAGGAGATGCTAGCTGGGGCAGGCTTCTGGGCACAGAAAGCCAGCAGAGGGGAGAGGACCTTGGTGCCCTCACTCCCGCTTCCAGCTGCAAAGCCCCCACCTGGGAAGCCTGGCAAGCGTCAGTCATCAGAGCTGTATTAATGGGACTGTGCCAATTTATGCCTGCCGAGGACCCTTCCCCATTGCAGAGGGGGGAACAACCTTGCACAGCCCGCTGGGAAAACATCTTCCCCTTCACACCCAGTGCGGCACCAGCCTCTTGTCTGAGCTCCCTGCCCCATGCAGCCGGAGGAAGCGCTGGCACCACGGGCATCCTGCAGCAGCCTCGCCGGCAGCCCCGGGGCTCGCAGGGACCCTGCTCCCTCCCCTGCCTCCCAGACGGACCCAGGAGGAGGAGATGCCACAACCTGACATCAGCAGAATAAAATATGGCCCCATCAGTAATCTGATAGACTTGATGGCAATTTTGGGTGGGGGGGAGGAGAGAGAGTCATTGAAAAAAGAGGCGTTGAAAGTACGCTTCCTTTCAGTACCTTGCTGGGAAGACCATTAGGAAAACCACTAGATTATTTTTCACATTCTTCAGTGCAAAACTACTGCGTTTTATGACCACTATCAATAACAGCTATCATATTACTAATGCTACAGTTGCCACATATATAATATTTAAATCACATTTGTGGCTGACAGAGACCTATGGATATTCTCGATCCCAACAGGCTATTACAGTTCATATCATGTCTGTCATATAAATATTATGAATCATTTCCCACTATCTTTATGGGGGCTATATTGACATCGTCAAAAAGACTCTGGGTACTGCTGGATACTGGCTGCATATTTATATACACCTTATGTATATGTATGTGAATGGAGGGAGATTTATACAATAATAAGTAATAAATGCCTATGATAAAGCATATTATCTTCACACTTCATTTGCAAAGTGTTTTGTATGCAGAGATGGAGGAAAGGCTAGAGGAGAAGGCCCTGTAAGTGACTGGGTCACATCTTCAAGCTCTGGTGTAAGTCAGCAGGATTCTCTGTGTAGAGGTTGGTAGTCAGCAGCTGAGGCATGGCCATGGTGCAGCTCCTACCTGGGCCAGCAGGGCAGGATGAGCTTCAGCTGGTGCCCAGCACCTGGTCAGTGTGCTGCTGGTTCACATCAGGTGAGGATTTGGCTTGTGTCCCACTTGTTGGATGGGTGATGCTCAATGTGATTTCCCCAAAGAGCTGTAAATCTCATGGTTCATGTACCGCATTTCATCTTGCATCAGTTAATGCTTTTTCTGGCTGCCTTGGCAGTCAAGCCCTGGTCTGGGTGATGAAATGGAGATCTCCAGGTGTTGTGAAAGGCAGAACTAGACTTTCCATTTACAGAGGCTTTTTGCAAAGCAATTAAGCTGCTGTCCCTGCGAACCAGGTGAGACACGTTAAGCCCAATCCACCAGCAAAGCACAAGAGAGGAGGAAACCTCCCCTAGGATTATTCAAGCCAGATCCAGCCTAGAGCCCAGGTGCCCTCAGACCTCTTCCCCAAACCTGTTTTAACTGCTGGAATACTTTATTAGGACTTGCTCCATATGCAGATGGACAAGAACAAATGCAGCTTTATGGCTTGGAAGTTAGCAGGTCTCTAATAAGCATTTAATGTCCTGTTCTGAAGCACTGAAAGTGCAGTACAGCGCTCCTGACTGTACAACACATCATTTTATCTGAGCAGCCACTGAAAGAGGGGACAAATGCAGCCTCTCTCTGCCTGTCCTTGGTGTGGGAATGCAGCTCTCCAGTGAATCAAATCATGTGCATTTCACTTCATAAACAAACATCATCAGCCTGTCAAATGCTGCTGGGGATAACAAAGTGGATTTGAATCTCCAGCACTTAAAGAAATGCTTTGTCCTTTTGAGTTTTTGTTGGTTTGCATGTGCAGGGCCCACCCTAGGAGTGGGAACCCACCTTCGGGAGCCAGTTGGATTCCCAAGGGTGGGTCTGAAAGAAATGGAAGAGCCTGCTGGTTGGGCTAGGGGATGGGCATGTGCCTGGGGACTACATCCACTAAGAGGTTCTGGGGTCCTTGAGTTGGTCCATGGCTTTTGCATCATCTCTGATAGCTGCAAGTCAGTGTGGGGACACTTCAGCTTGCAATACTCTTGGGAGAGACAGGTAATAAAGCCCCTGGTCCTATGGGATCCAAAGGGCTTGAGGTCCTGTTACAAAGTCACTGGAGCCTGCGGTCATTTTGAGGGAAGCAGGTTGCTGGAGTTGAGGACAAGCCTGGGAAAGGCCCACAAAGGGTGCTGGAGTGAAAGTCTTTTCCCAGCTGCATTTGGCTTTCGGCTCACATACACAGCCAGATTGCCTGAGTCACACACAGGGAAGGATGCTGCGGCAACGAGCCCCAGCCCTGCCAGTGCTGGCTGGGGTGGCTGCAGCCACGTTTGTCCCTGCATCGGGACAGCTGTGGCCACCCATCGCAGCCCATACCGGGGGATGCTGAGCCCAGCTGCGGCCTGTGAGCTTCTCCAGCTCCTTCTCACTCAGACTTAATATTTATTATTCAATCTGTAATAAAAGGCAGCCAGGGAGGGAAATACAGGTTTTTTTTCCCTTCAGTGCAGGAGGGCATGAAACAGCTGGGAATCACAGCAGGTTTTGCTTTTGTCCCATCAGATAATTCTGGGTTATGGACAAGATAAACTGAAATTGCTCAGAAAAATAATGGCTGTGATTTCCTAATCCTGGTGCTGGGGTCAATGCCAAGTTCCCACCTGAATGTGGTCTGAGGTCTCATTCCCCCAGAGCAACTCCACGTCTACCTCCTGCTGAGGCCCCAAGGCACCTATATCCCTTGGCCCAAATATCTCAAGCATGTGTAGAAGCAACAGTGTGAGCGTGGGGGTGGAGGGAGAAGCTGCTGCCTACCTGACTCCCTACAGTGCATGACCAGTGTGTCCCTCTCTGTCAAATCCAGCTAGAACTGAGTGACGGGATTGCAAGTTGCTCAGATGAGGACAGGCAGACCCCAAACCATTCCATCATACACCTGCCTTCCTTTGGATCCCAGGCTAAAGGGTATTTGCATTACCCAAGGGCAGAGAGAGCAAGAGCCACACGAAGAGTTTCACGAGACAGCGTAGGACCTTCTAGTGTCCCTGCACCAAGCAGATGTAGAAGCCAATGACCTGCAAAATTTATCTTAACCCCTGCTCACCTTGGTAATCTAAGTCCTTTGCTAGGAAGTGCAAAGCTGAAGTCGAGCACAGCATTAGGCAGCCTGGTGGAGCTTATTAAATTAATAGTGCATTAAAGAATTGAGGGGAGGTGGGTGGGGGAAAAAGGGAAAGAAAAGGTTTGTAACATCACAGAAATATCCTTGCTACCTTCTGGCATCTTCAAGAGACTGGAAATGTGGGACTGCATCCAGCTGTCTTCTCTGGGGCAAAATTCCTTTGGCTTCTGTGGGAGGTTTTACCCAAATAAGGACTGCAGGATCAGACCTGTTATTGTCACTGCAATTAACATTTAGATCCACATCTAACACAAACTGTTACAGGCTGGTTAGGGAGAAGTTTAATTTGCTCCAAACAGCTTGATGGCAGAGAGGCATGAAATGTCCCAGTTACGGGAATTTCTTGTGTTAGAGCCTACAAAGGTGGATTTTCAGCCATGGGTCTAATGAACCCGATACCTGCGGCAGCTATCAGCCTAAGCATTTCTGGGGATCCTGACATTTGGGGCTGGGTCCCCACTTGTGCTTGGCGACAGCATAAGCTGTTGACGTCGCCTGGCAGGCTGTCTGATTGCCACAGACGTGATCAAAGCCATAAAGGCCCACACTCACCTTAGGCTGTCAGGGCACTGATGACTCAAATGGCATTTGTGCGATACAGGCAGGCGAGGGCTTGAATCTGCCCCGGCAAGGCATGGGAGGAGCACTGCCCCCAGATGTGCTTTCCCTTATCAGACGCAACCACGAGCTTCAGTTTGCGTATCAGGAAAATGATTTCTACCCTTCTGTTGTCAGGGTTTTGTATGCAGGTATCCACAAGATCCATGATTTTTGCCATNGCCCCCCCCCCCCCCCTTAGACTTTGGACCTGCTTTTGCTAACAATCCCAACTTTCTTTCATACCCTCATAGATTTCCTTTTTTACCTTTTCTCCCAGGAGTTAATGCAACTCAGCCATAAAAACAGACTTGGAGATGAAACTTGGCATTTAAGGTCCCAGCCCGGGAGCAAATGAAGTTACCAGTTATAAACACACTCCAAAATCTGTTTGGACATGCTGAAGTTGCAGGAGCAGAGGATAAAAAGGATCCAAGACGTTTTATTTTGCTTTAACTTCTGCAGCTCCGCATGTCAGTTTGCAGACACTTGCCTCTGATACAAGATGGGTCTTCTTGGAATTCTTCTTGTGCTTGTTGTAATTAAAGCCGATGCATTGCAGCGCGTCGCTCTCGCTCGGTGTGCCGGGGAAGAGGCAGGGGTCCGGGGCTGGTCTGCACGAGGACCCCGGGGTGCCTGCTGTGCACCCCTCATTGAGTAGCCTGCCCGGAAGGATGGTGGGCAGATGCGCAGAGAGGAGCAGGCAGGAGGTGGGAGAAATTGGGTCTTAGGGCCTTTCTTGGGCCTTTTCTGTGTGGATTTGGATACTACAGGGATGGGTGCGAGGCAGACTGATAAGTGCATACAGGTGGTAGGCTGGGATATGGCAAGGAAAGACAGACAAGGGACTTTGTTGTCATCGGAGGAGGTGCTAGATTGCTAATACTTATGACATGGGAAGCTTTGCCAATTAAAGAATAAATCAGGGCATGTAAGGGGCTCAGAAGCGCTCTGTGGCTGGATCCGCCACACGGCGAGACGATGGTTGGTGGCAGCAGCGCACCCACCGCCTCGTGGTGACTTCTCCCACTGGTGTCAAACCAGCACCCCGCTGGGAGCCCGGCCCCGCGGGGGGAGTGAGGGCACCCCCATCTCCCCCCAGCCTCTCCCGCTGTGGGAAAGCTGGGCTCTGGGGCGAGTTATCCAGCCAGCAGAGCCCCCAGCCCTTTGGCCCTGCCTCACCGGGCTTCCCGCGTGACCATGTCGCTCCCCACCACGTGTGAGCAGCTGCAGCCGTGGACTGAGCCTGCTTGTTATGCACGTTACGGCCGTCGAGAGTGAGGGTCGATAGGATGTTTAATGCGCTTCATGTGTAGCAGAGCTGCTTTGGTCCATCGAGTCACTAACACGCAGCCTTAAAAGGCTGAGGGCCATTTATTAAAGCTGGAGGGAAGGTGGCGGTTGGGGCCCCCTGCACGGTGGCGATGGGCTGGTACCCGGCGGGTGGCAGCGAGAGTTTGCAGGTGAACCGCATGTGCACGGAGTTGTGCGTCGAGCCTCACTGATGGGAAGTGAAAGAAATCACGCCCCGCAGGCCGCTGGTGCGCAGGGACGAGCCCTGTGGGGCAGCAGCTCCTGGCCTCTCCCGGGGGCTCGGGATGGCTGCGTGGTGTGCCCCACACTGCTGGGACCGGCTGAGGTTGCCCAGCGGCACCTGAAGGCACCTTCCTCCTTGCCAACACCTTCCTTTTTTTCTTTTTCCCACATCATTTTTTTAAGATTTCCTTTCTCCTGCATCACTTTTTTTTTTACTTTTTCCTTCTTCCCCACATCGCTTTCTTCTAATTTTTCCTTTCTCCATCACTTTTTTCCTTCACATCACTTTTACCTTTAATTTTCCCTTTTCCCGACATCACTTTCCCCCACTTTTTTTTCCACGTCACTTTTTCCTTTTATTTTTCCCTTTTCCATTACTTTTCCCCCTTTTTTTTTCCCACATCACTTTCTTTTAATATTCCCTTTTTCCCCCACATCACTTTAAAAAAAAAAACAACTCCTTTTCCCCCATCACTTTTCATTCCTCCCCCCCATCATTTTTTTTTTTTCTTTAATTACCCCCCCTCCCCGGCGCGGGGCGGCGCTGCGCGGCGCGGGGCGGGCGCTGCGGGG
>VXAL01018204.1:47630-114690 GCA_013399475.1 Chauna torquata | reverse complement strand
TCCTTTTTTCCTTTTTTCTTTTTTTTTTTTTAATTTTTTTTTGCGAGGCGCAGCCGGGGGGCGGCGGGCCCCGGGCGGGGAGCGGAGCCGGGCCGGGCCGCGCAGGCGGTATTTTCAAACGGGGCAGGGGCCGGGAGAGCCCCCTCCCTGCCGGGGCTGCCCGGTCTCGGAGCTAGCTCTGCAGGAGAGGCTGGCAGCTCGCAGCCTTTGGTTTTGCTTTTCTCTCTTGCATTCTCCCTTTATTTTTTCCCCCTTTTTCTCCCCGCGGCAGTCAGGGCGTGCAGCCGGGCTGGGGGCAGCGCCCGCGGGGTTCCGGTGCCGTGCCCGCATCGCCCCTCACCACCGGCATGCTTGGGACCCTGCTGCTTCCTCCCCCGCCCATCTTTTTAGCTACATTTTAAAACCTATTTCCAGCTGGAGTTTGCCATCCTTTCGGTGACTGAGTCAAGTCTTGGCTTGTAAGGGCGAATGCCTTCTTGTGCCTTGGTTTCAGGAGAAGTGATATTGCAGAGCTCAGTGTTCGGGGAGGGGGAAGAAAAAAGTTTTAGCGAAGTAGCCTGGCGCCGAGCCCTGGCGAGGAGGAAGAGGGGCTAATCCTGCCTCCTCTGCCACCGCTCAGCCCGCGGCTCCCAGCCACCGGCCGAACGGAGCTGCCAGCGAGGGCCTGTGCTGGGGCTTCTCTGGGCTTTAAATCTGTGCTCCAGCTTTGTTAGCGTGGTGGTTGGTTTTGTTTTCCTTCAGAGCTGCCGTTTGAGTTGTTCTTTTCTAAGAGCAACATAAAGATGAACGCCAGCGCCAGGTTCTCGGCTGGCCCTGCCCTCCCAGCGCTTCGGGGACCGCTGCGGTCGGGGGCTTGGGCAGGCAGAGCCGCGTCCCCCGGATGGTGGCCGTACAGTGCCCCTCGCCGATTCGGCTGCGAGATGGGAAACGTGGCCGCGTTGACTTGCCCAAAGTTGTTGCTCAGGCTAAAAGCATCTCACCTGCAGCGTCCCCCCGGACGGCAGCCTGCTTTTAAAGTCGAACAGACTCGTCTGGGGTGCATCGAACGCAGGTGTCTGGAATGATCGCAGACGCACCCACCGAAGCAGAGAGAGCCTGCCTCTGGCCATGCGAAAGCGGTTCAGCCTTGGGGGTGGCTGCCTTAGGTGTTTACCTTTCCTTTGATGCTCTTGTGGAAGGGAGAGCCCGAGTCCCTGCTGATGCAGGCAGGATTAGGCCCCTGCGTATCTGCTTGCCTTTGCTTTCAGACCTGAGCTCTCTGGTACGCCGCGGATGCTAAATAGTAGGTTGTGTTATTAGTCATGTTGACTTTGACGGGGGAGGAGAGGGGGAGCGCGTGTCACCTTGCTGCTGTCTCGGGTAAGGATTTTCACACTGGTGCAAATGAAAAACAACTGATTTGTCTGCTCATTTATAAATGCATGTGTGCGTACGGGGCGAGGCGAGGGTGCTCTTTGCAACATGTTGTTCAGCACGCCGAGCGCTTTCGTGGAGCATCCAGGGGAACAGCAAGGCGGCTGCCCCAGGGCAGCGGTGGTGGGCTGGGAGCCGGGGGTGTAACTTTGCGTTGCTCGCTTCCAAGAAAATCCAGCAGTTTGTGGGAGCTGATTAAAGCGCGTGGTCGGGGTGCATGTCTGCTGCTTGTGCTGCTGCAGAAACGACTCGAAAACTTTATCCGCTGGCCTTTGGTCACGCTTTGCTAAAAAGAATCAGCTTTGGTTGTAGGGCTGGCGGATTGCGCAGGTTTTTGCAGGGGGAGAGCTTGAGCGCGGGAGGCAGGTAGGGCCTGGAAGCACGCGAGCAGCTTGCGAGGAGAGCTCGCGGAGCCCTTCGCAGGGAAACCGGAGCGGAGCTGGCGGGGCCTCTCTGCTCCCTGGGGGCAGGCTGCTCGAAGACCCCCTGCTCTCGCTCTGCAGAGCACCGGGGTGTTTTGCCAGCCCCGTCAGGAGCGTGGCTGGGAGCTGGCGCACGCAAGCTGAGGGGAAAAACTCGCCAGGCTTGTGTAGTTGGTGCTTTCCTGCACGCCGGTGTGGGCACGAGCTGGGGAACCGGAGCAAGCGGGGGCCGAAAGCAGGCTCCGATACTGGGTGGCCCCATCAAAATCTCAGCTCAGTTTGGCCTAAAAAGGATAACCGCGTGGAGGATCCGGGCCAAGCCCTGCCCTTGGTTAGACTCAGATAACCCCGCTGATGTCATGGGTGGAAATGTGGCCAGCTCTGGGCACTTTTAATAGTAGTATCTCATTTTCCTGCTGGTCTCGGGAGCGGGTGGCAGATGCCAGGCAGAGGCTCCCGTCAGGACGGCGCGTCCCCGGGCACCTCCCGGGCTGGGTGCTGGGCCCTGCGGCTCCGCGCGCAGCGGTGGGGTGCCCCGCGGCGAGTTCGGGTTTTGCACGGGGCCAGGTTGGTGGCTGATGAGAAAGCCGAGGAGCTCTCGGTTCTTCGGGTAGCTGCTTTTTCCCAGACCTCTTTGGGTAAAAGCGTGGTTTGCCGTGGTTCCGGCCACTGCAGTCCCTTCTTTCTGCTTCTTTCTGCTCTTTGCCCGTTCCCCAAGGAGGTGGCAGGTCCTGGGGAGCGAAGGGCGGTGGTGAGCAGAGGGAGCCCTCCCTGGATGGAGGCTCAGCTTCCCAGGGGAAGAGAACGCTGTGTTTGAGTCTGGATGCTGCCCAAAATCCAGGGTGGGTTGTTGGGAGCCCACACCTGGGCCCAGACCTCAGTACGATTCCCCCAGCCTCCTTCTAGCTGCAGAAATTTACAGCAGGTGAGCAAATCCGTAGGGAGGAAAAAATAGGAACGATGCGGAAAGTGTCGCAGCGTGTGCGAGCACCCCAGTAAGGAGGGAGGAATCCCATGCCCCACATCTGGAGGATGCTGGCCGGCGCCTTGGGGCTGCTGGTGCCCCACCGGCGAGGGTCCCCGTGGGAGCAGGAGATAAAGTGCAGTCGTTTCTGGTCTCTTTTGCTGAAGCATAGTGTAGGGCTCGACCTCTCCCAGTTGACATATGCAAAACAGGCTGGGAAAGAATTTTTGTCTTTATCAGAATCTCGGCTGTGACAGTTAGATAAATCCTCTGAGGGTCCGTGGATGTACTCCACGTCGTCCTTCTGTGTTTGAGCGAGCATTTGTACTTCTTGTGTTTAGGGCATTTTATTTATTTAAAAGAAAGCGGGGGAGAAAGCCACAGAATTTTAGTTATTCATTGCAAATATTATTATTGGCGTTTTGCTCCTGTTGAAGAAAAAAAAATATCAAGGGGGGAATCAAAACATTTCACTGGAAAATACACCCTGGCTTCATCCCACCCACATCTTGAAGGCAAAAATAAATATTTATTAAGAAACGGGTTAAAAACCTTTTTGTTGGAGTATTGTTTTCCGGGAGCAGGGGTGGATTCCCATATGCCAGAGTCCTGCCACCCGGCTGAATATTTTTTTTTTTTTGCAGGATGGTTAAGAAAACAAACAAACAGCAGAGCTGTCGGCACCGTGGGGCAGGGGCTTGGGCTTCGGGCTGTTCTCCGGCCATGCCCTGCTGCGAAGTGTGCTTGCTGCTCTGAGTGTCCCGGCACCTCCGGGGGCCTCTGCGAGATCAGGGGATTCCCGTGAGGCTCCAGAATGCCTGAAATCACTGAATCGTTTTTGCTCTGAGCATCCTGAACCCCGCTGAAGGAGGTGCAGAGGCAGCAAGAGGCGGTCGCAGGGGCAAGAGGCTTAGCAGGGACGTGGCGGAGCGGGGATGCCGAGCGGGTCCCTGCCACCAGCCCGGCTCCTCTCCTCTGAGCCAGGCTGCCGGTTGTAACCGAAGCCGAGGGCACCTCGAACCACTGCCGGCGAAGTGCCGGGTATTGCAGGGACGTTCCCTGGGAGCTTGGTAACCTAATTGGGCTCTAATTAATCCCGTTCTCTGGCTCCGATCCCCAGCGCGTCTCCCCGTGTCAGAGCCGTCATCACCTCCGTTCCTGGGCGAGGGAGCTGGGTCTTTCCCCGCTGCGGCCCGCGAGGCGAAGGGATGCTCAGCAGCACGAGCTCCTCGGTGGTGCAGGATCCAACCCGGCGGTTCCGTAATTGCTTCCTAAAAGGCCCAGGTGGGCTCTCAAAGTCGGTCTAACTACAAAGCAAGAGGGGAGGCAGCCTGGGTGGTTTTATTTTAATTGATTTTGTCAGGAGTTGCTCTATTTTGTTACGTTTAAAGACTAGACTCTGGAATAACTTTGAACATTTGACACACACACAAAAAGCAGCTTTCTGACATTTTCCTCTTTGCTTGTCTTTTATTTTATTTCTCCCCTCTCCTCCTCCTCAAAGAAAAGGGTGTGCCTGGAGGGAGGACAGAGGAGGAGGGAGGAGTGGTTGTGTCTCTCCAAAGGCTGCTCAAACATCAAGGCAGCGCAAAGCAGACGAAATAATATTGCAAATAAGGATTTAAAAAACCCTACGGAGGGATCCCCACACATGCCAGCCGGCTCAAACTGCTAGAAGATTTTCAGACAGATGCAATTTAGCCTCGGAAAACGCTCTATTGTTAAAATGGAAACTGGCTGTGGGAACTTGTCTTTTCTGACAATGTTTTGCTTAGAAAAAGCAAAGGAAAGAAAGTCGGTGAAACAACCTGAGTTTTTATTTTGAGAAGACAGTGTTTCAAAATGGAGGGTGCTTTCTGAAATAAACAGGGAGCAATTCCCGTACAAGAAGGGGAAGAGTTCAAATTAAGCTCCAGCACTGCTCTCCTCCTTTGAAATTTTGTTTAACGTGGAGTTAAAAAATAATCCTGTTCAAACAGACCACTTGTAAGCATAAATTTTTTTTATTTTTTTTATTGTGATTGACAATAAAAGTTTCAAGGTTGCACCTTGGGGCTGTACTTCTGACCGCAGCCCTGTTTGTGTGTTGGGAGGGATGGATCTTGTCTTGAAAACGCAAAATCTGAGCAGGTGGGACAGATGGGGTGGGAAACTGAGGCAGGCAGGGAACCCAGGGGCCATCTGATGCCTCTGGCTTGGAGGAGCGTTTGCATTTTTAGGGCTTTTTTGGTGTTTTGGCACTTGTTGCAGTGATGCCATCAGGCGGTGCTTGCAGGCTCAGGCTCATGTGGTCACTTGAAGGTCCCAGGTCTCGGTAGCCAAAACAAGCTGCTTTTTGGCCTGGGAGCAAAGAAAAACTCACACTTGTGATTTGCGTGTGAGCTGGGTGCTCCAAACCAGTGAGTAAGGAAGGAACACCCAAACCCTTGGTTTTGTGAAGCATCCGGCACAGGGCTCGCGTCCCCTCCTCCTGCTCAGTCTGATGGGAGGTGGTGCCTCCTGCCCGGGGCCCCGCTCCTCGTTTTAAGCCCCGCGGGGATAGCGAGGTCCCTCGCCCGGGTTCGGTGGGCTCCGAGCGGCGAGGTGGGGCAGGGGCTGGAGCTGGACCCGCGGCCGTGCTGGGGAGGGGACGGGGGCAGGACCCCGGTGCCACCACCGCCCTGCTCCCGTGTCCCACTCGAGTGACTTCGCCGTGCCCACTCGTGTTGCAGGCGGTGGGAGAAGCGGTGTTGGAGAGCTTCGTGGTGAGTCGCTCGCGCTGGGGCTGCCCGGGGCTCTCCAAGCCCTGACGGTGTTGGGTCTGTCGGGCGGGTTTCCCGTTGCAGCCAGGTTTCCGTATTGTTCGGGTATTTGAGTTGGGGTCTCGCCTGAACCGTGACCCTTTCCTCGTATTGAGTCGGGCGCGAGATTGCTGCGGAGTGAGGAGATAAAAGGTGCGGTGCCGGTATTTGTGACCAATAAAATGGTAATGGGATTCCCATCTGGTTGTAACTTTTCATGGTCTCCTCTTTTGTGGAGTTTTGGCTTTCTTTGGCTTTTACAGACTTTTCTTTAAAAAAAAAAAAAAAAAGAAGAGGGGAGGCGAGGAGCGGCCCCAGAGCCCCCGCCGCCTGCTTGCCTGGAGGTTTACAGCCCCGCTGAGCTCACGGAGCAAATCCTTTGTGCTGGGGCTGCCAGGAACGTATCAGGGATGGATGCCCTGTCTAGTTTCAGCTGGCTGTGTGGCTCTCAGCGCTAAGGCAGAAACATTTGATTATTGTTTTTCCATTTTTGGCCGACTGGTAAGTGCTGGAAAGTTTTGCTGTGAACTCTGTGGGCTGCTGCGATACAATTTCGTTGTGGGCAGCGCGTCTCCTACGTACCATTACGGAGTCGGAGTGAGGCAATGTCAGTGGTGAAGCAAGAGCGGAAGGAGCGAGGCAGACGGGCAGCACGGGCCAGGGGTGCGCTTCCAGCTGAGGTGCGAGGCGGTGCGGAGCTGACAGGCGGGGAGATGGGGCGAGGCCGTGCCAGGCTGGCGCAGGATGCAGCAGCGGAGGCTTGCTCGGAGATGATGAGCGACGGCAGAGGCACCGAGGGACGCAGGAAGGAGCCGGGTCCACGGAGGGGCAGGAGCGGCCCCGGGGGCAGTGCATGGAGCTGGGGAAGCTGCTCTGGGGGGGCTTGCCGGCGCTGCGGCCCCCCTGCCCCTCACCGTGGGGAGCCTCTGCCTTCGGGACGTGGGAGAGCTGGGGATGGCGTCTGCAGGCCGGGACCCACGCGTGGGTGGGGGCTCCTGCAAAACAGCAGCAAGAAAAAGACCCCCTTTCCTCACCAGCTGTCCTTGCCAGGCCGTGCAGGAGCACCCCCCCTCTGCCCACACACCTCCTCTTTTTGGTGCCCCAGTTTTGTAAGACGAGCGACTTTATCAGGCGCGGGAAGCTGTGGGCTCTGCCCCACGGCGGAGGAGCGGTGGCCTCTGACACCGTGGCGCGGGGCCCGGCTGGCGGCAGATAACGGCGTGACAGCGGCCGGCTGCGCGGAGGTGCTCGCTCGCACCGTGGCGGGGTTGTGCACGGCCCCGCGCTGCTTTTGGAGACCCCGCTCCTCGCACCCTGCAGCTGCCCTGACCCACACCCGTGGGGCTGCGGCGTGGGGCCGGGCCGTCAGGTCGGAGCTGGGTCCTGCCGAGGGCACCCAGCCCCTGCGGGAGCGCGGGGAGATGGAGCAAGTTGGAAACCGCTGTCTCAGAGCTTTGCACCTGCAAATCCAGCCCTCCCTTTTGACCTGCACTTGTTCAAGTGTGACTTTCAATTGATCATAAAAACCCAGCGTGATTCACAGCGCTTCTGCCCTCCAGCCCGCCGGGCTTCGTCTCTCTGCATTCGCTTAGCGTGAGAGAGAAAATTGCCCTCCAGTTCATCCTCCTAATTCTTAATGGAGAGCCGCTGCTTTCGGGGTCTGCTCCCCCCCATGCACTCCTTGAATTGTAATGCATTAGAGATAGTTGCTTAGCATTTTAATTTAATTTTCTCTCTCCTTTTTGATTTTTTTATTAAGACGTTTCAACACAAGCTCCCAGACGCCAGGGTGGCGAGGGAGGGAGGTGCAGCTCCCTGCTCCAGCCCCGTGCAGACCCCGTGTGCGTGCGTGTGGCTCACAGACAGTGAAATTGCACCCTAGAGTTATAAAGCAATTGTCTAGCTCAGCAGCAGAATGAGCATGAAATGGTGCAGAAAGCAACTAAATAAAATTGGGTAAGGCAGATGCATGAAAATAATGACATCTCTATACCGTAGTCAGGCGCGCTTGCTCTCTCTCGCACACACAGATAAACTTTTATAACAGACTTCGCATTTATTTTCCCAGAAACTCTTCTGAAATGGAAATGTGTTGGTTTGGCGTGAGCCCCTGTGCCCTCTCCCTCGCCTTGGGAAGGGTGGGGCTGCCGGGCCACGTGGCCCCCTCTCCTCCCTGCCGCTTTCCCAGTCCCTCTTCTGCTTTTCCCTTTTTTGTTTTCAGAGCTGGATTTTTATGCTCAGTCAAACACTGAAATGATAACCTTTGCAACTTCATTGCCCTTCTGCTGCGGCGGCAGCGCAAGGCTCGGGGGCTGCTGCGAGCGGGTGGCTCTCGGGAGCGACCTGCCCAGTCCAGTGGAAATGAGACCGAGAGACGCTCTCCTGGCTCGCTCTCGGGCTTTCTTTTCTGTTTTCATCCCTGAAGGGTGGCACCGCACGGGTGTTGCGTGGGGCTGTAGGATGCAGGAGCCTTGCCTGGGGGGCCCACGCCTCCCTGCAGCGGTTTTTCCCGCAGCAGCATCCCACCGGGCACGGCTGCGTGGGTGCTGAGCTGGCCCGTGGCTGGTGATGGTTGTGCAGGTTAAAAATGCCCCAAATTGGAGGCCTGTAGGATGGGTCTGGTTGCGTGGGATTCATCCCTAACCGTCTGCCCCAGTGCTTCCCTTCCCCTGAGCTCGGTGCTGCTTTCCCTGCTCCCAGGAACTGTCTCGCTGTGTGCTCAGATGCTGCCCTGGAGCCTTTAACCTCCGCAAAGGCACGTTCCCCCCCATTAGCTCTTGGGAAGCTGATATGTTTCCTGACATTGTCTGATGTTTCGCTCCTCCTGTGCCGAGATTCCTCCGAGGCTGGAAACAAGCTGCTAATCTTCCCACCCAAGAGGCCCTTTAGGTGAGATTAAGGCTGCGTCCCCACCTGGTTGCGGAGCCTTTCCCTCTCTGCAGGGAAAATTAAGTCCATCCTTCGTGCTGCCGGGCTTGCCGTGGCTGGGGCCGGCCGCTGTGCTCGCCTCTGCTGCAGCGAACGCTCCATCTCCGAGCGTCCTGCATGGCGTGGATGTGTCCCTGGGGTCCCAGGGGAGCTGCTCGGAGCCACGCAGCCCCAAGCGTGGCACCGAGCACTGGGGACGCGTGCGCGTTCCCGTCCGCTGCCCGCAAAAACCTGGCTCCTCTGGAGGAGGCTTCCCCGCAAAGATCGCTCCGGGTGGGTGCCGAGGCTCTGCTGTGTTTTTGCTGGTGTGGAGCCGCAGCACCAGCATGGAGAGCAGGGAAGTGCACGCGTGCAAAAATCAGTGTGAAGGCATAAATCAGGCCGAGAGTGAAAGGTTAACGAAATCCAGAGGAAACAGAGTGACGAGCGTGATAGAAAGGGGTTTCCTGTACCTACCCAGGCCACCCAGGCTCCCTTCCTGTTAGGGTAAACCTGTCAGAAGCCGAAACTTTCTGCACACCTAAGCAAGTTGTGGGCTGTTGGACAGGCGTGATGCGAGCAAGCCGTGCACACTGTGGCGTTAGTGCTTTTTGCTTAGAAGGTGCCTCCCCCCGAGCCTCTGCGGTGGCACCGATGGGATGCCCGGGCGGCTCTGGGGGAGCGTCGCGGCGCTCAACCCTGCAGCAGGGAGCGGGAGCAGAGCTCCGGCGGGATGCGATTGCTCGTGCTGAAAGCCAGCCTGCCACGGAGCAGCCCCGAATTCCTTGTCCTGGCGAAGGGGAGCCCCTGTCTGCGCTGCCCCCCTCGCTCGGCTGGATGTGCTGTCCGTCTGTCTGTCCTGTGTGCCCAGAACCACGTTAGGACCGGACGCCGGTTGCGGCTGGGGGAAGAGCTCAGGCTGCGGGGACAATTACCTGCAGGCCCCCGTTTAAGCACTTAGGAAGGCTTAGCTGTGATCCCTGCCCGAGATAGCCTGGCCCCAGGCCAGCTGATCCCTATTGTTTGCAAAGTCGGAGACTTTATCTAAACACGCGCTAGGAGCCGGCTCGGAGCATCTGATGTGCAGCAGCGGGGCTTTGCCGGGGGGGGGCTGCGGGCAGGCTGGTGTGCGGGGACTGGCTGCCGAGAGGTGCACCCCGGATTGCACCCTGCCGCCGGGTTTCTCCCCTGCTTACAGGGCTGGGAGGTGCCCCCGCTGGGGGCAAAGCCGGTAGCTGCCGTACGGAGACTCGCTCCCTCTCTGTGCCTCACCTGTGGGGCAGGTTTAACCTGTGGAAATGGGAGGCCGTCGGTCACCGTGGGGTTTGTTTAGCCTGGGTGCTTGATTTTCTCATCTCTGTTGTTTTCCCTCCTGCACGGCGTCGGGCTGCGCTCGCCGGCCGGGCCGGTCGGCCGGGTGCCGAGCCATGGGAGCTGAGGCATGGAAAACCGCGTCTGGTTTCTCGAGCGAGGTTTCAAGGCCTCCAGGTGCGCGCAGGAAATGTGGCAGGGCAGGGATTTCTCGCAGCCGGCCCTGGGTGGCAGATGGCAGCGCCTGTGACCCACACCGCCGCGGGGCGGAGGCTCCACCTCGCCTCCCCAAATCCCCCCCTGCTCCAGGCACCCGTGGGGCCGATCCGCGCCTCCCCCGGGTCTCCTTCTGGGTGCTGGGGCATTTGCCCCCCATCAGCCCCACGTCCCTTGCTGTCACCGACTTCCCTGGGTGACCTTGCGCAAGTCAGCCGCTCCGGTCCCCCGGCTGGGTGACGGGCGAGCGCTGCTCCAGGGCTTGTCCCCCCTGCTCTGCTGTAAGGTTTTGGGAGCAGAGACTCTTCGGTGTGGTGGGAAGCACCCAGAGAGCAGGGTCTGGCCCTGGGTGGGAATTCCTGAGCTCAGGAATTCTTTTATTCCCTGGGTGGGAATAAAAGCTTTGCACGGGGAGGGAAGCTTCAGCTAGCGAAGGGGAAGCCAGCCAGCTCCCCTTCTTGAATGTTTTTTACATGTTAATAAGGTAGAAGTGACTCGACCAAAAAATAACGCATTGGCCTGTCTTGTAATTATCAGTGTGGAAATCACCGGCACGCAAGGAGTTGCGAGCGAATGATTAAATCCACAGCCCAATTTCAAAACCCGCGGAAAGGAGCCCCCCACCGAGGGGCCGGGGGCTGCGGGTGTCCCCTGGCCGGGGTCAGTGCTCGGCATCGACCTCATTGAGCGGGCTGAGGATCGCGTCGGTGTAACTAAGGGCTGGGATTGACTCGCGGTGATTTGCTGACTTTATTATTAAGACGATAACGTGGCTGGTGTGGGGGAGCAGGAGCTTGTCGTTAATGTCTCTGAACAGCAGTGAAGCACTCGGTGTGACAGCTTGGTACAGGGCTGAAATGTTTTCCAAATTTTCAGCGTATGTTTTGCAGTGAAAAGGTGAAATCCTGAGTGTACCTTGAAGGAGCATTAGGAGAAAGACTTTCCGTCCGAGCTCTTGGCCCTGTCAGTAGCTGCAGAAGAGGAATGTTATAAGGAGCTATTCATCATTGCAATTATTTTATTAAGAGTACACAGTGTGCTTGGGAGCTGGAAGAGATGGAGCTTTGGGATGTTTTCAGCATTATAAATACTGGTTGATTACATCACCCTGCTTTTAAAAAATGGTATGTGTAGTCCTGGTGAAAGAGGTCTTGCAGACAACCTTGGAGAGCGGAGCCGCCTGCGTGCTCCCAGCCCGGCGCCTGCCCCGCATCTCCGCCGGACCAGCGGGGAGCGAGACCTCGCGGCTCTGCCCCATCGTTTGCCCCCGCGGGACCGAAGGGCAGGGAGAAGGGGGGGCTCGGGGCGGCCAAAGCGTTGGTGTCGGTGGGGCTCTGGCAGAGCCGCAACGCCCTGTGACCGCCCCGCCGCTGCCCCGTGTAGCCTCACGCTGCCTAAAACCCAGCCGCGGCTCTCAGGCCTGGTTTGCAGGTTTCTGCCCCGCGCGTTTTGCTGGGGGTGCCCGGCTCGGCGGCACCCGTCCCGCTGCCTTGGGGCACCTCCACGCGTTATCGCGGCCGCGCGCCGGGGCTGAAGTCCACGACGGGAGAATGCCTGGTGGACCCTGACGTCCTCGGAGAGCCCAGCTGAGAGACCTTTAACTTCCGTGGAAATCACCGCTGGAAAGCCAACAGAGGAACAGGGGCCGGGCTGCGGGGGGAGGCGGTGGGGATGCCCGTGCCGGGTCCCTGCGTGGTCCCACCTCTCGTACTCCGTCGGCTTTGCTGTCAGCCCCTCGGCGCTCAGCCCAGCCGTGCCATGCGGGGTGGGCCCCCCAGAATCCGGCTCTGGGCGTGCAGAGGCTGCGGCCGGGGGCACCAGGCTGGTCTCCAGCAGACACATCGCAAGTCTCGCCCTGCGGATGGGGCCGAGAGCTGCCCTCCTCCCTTTGCTCTCCTGCCGCGTGGCCTGAAAAGATTAACCCTCTGCACCGGGCAGGGGGTGGGCATTGCTCTGCAGCATCCATATCAATGGGAATCCCGCATCTAAAGCTGAAAAGGAGACTTGGCTGCTGCTTTTTTCCTTTCCCGTACGCTGCTTTTGCCTCCTGTTTCGGACACCTTCATGTCTGACGGGGGGGTTATTCCAGCATCTTCATCCTTATCCTTTTTTGTCCTTTCCCTTGCTTTTGTTTTGCATTTTTTTTCTGCAAGCTGTGGCTCTTGTTTGTTATGGGTGGGTCTCTTGAAGCCTGGAGCTGTTGCGGCACCAGCTTGAGCCTGCCTGCGCAGGGGCATGAGCAGGGGTTTCCAGCAATTCCAGCAAAACCAAGCAGCCGCCCTCTCTCCGATGCCGCAGTTGTGCCGTATATCCCGCGGGAATGGATCCGTCTGAAGCAGGGACGGGGCACGCTCCCCAAAAGGGCCAGGGGCTTGCAGAGCGCAGCACGCTGCCCGGAGAACCTCTAGCACAAGCTGTAGGACGCTGGTGCCAGCTCTGAGCCCCTTTTTCTCTCTCCCCAGCTCTGGGTAAGGCTGGCAGGGTTTTCCTCCAGCCTCGGCTCTTTGCAGAAAGGCTCCATTCAGCTCCGAGGGCACGGGGCCAGCGCGGGAGGGACGGCGATGCTCGGAGGGCGCGGGCTGATCCTGCACCCTGCGGGCAGCGGCAGAGTGCGAGCTGTGCCCCTTCGGAGCCGCTCGGCACGGGACAGGCATTGGTGGCGGTCCCTGCCCGGCCCAGGCGAGTTTTGGGAGGCACACCTTCGCTGGGGAGGCGAGCGGCTTCCCCTGACCTCCCGTTGCACGAGCTGTGCCGTCAATGGAAGCGATTCCAGGGTGAGAAATTCCAAATGTGAAAGCCTTTATTGCTGGGTAGAGCTAGGTTTGTTTTGTTTATCATCCATTTACTTGGCTTTGGAGGCATGCCCAGATTTCTCCAATTCTGTGTGTGTGGATGTGTGACTTATTAGGATTCAGGGTTTTTTTTTTTTTGGTTTAATTTCACTTCCTCAAACTGACGGGCTGGATGAACAAACTTCTTTTGGATGATTTCCTCTATAGTTTTAAAGGGATGCCTAAAAATAAGGAGAAAATGCTGCAGTATGGTTGACAACCAAAAAACACACGGTTTGCTGTTTTGACAAGCACCATCACTGATTATGGTAATGGTGAGAGCTCAGAGGCTAAAAAAACAACAGGATTTCACTTCTGGGTACTTAGAGCTTTTGACAGCACGTCAGGGATCACTGGCTCACTCGTTTCTCCGCAGAGCCGATCGTGCTGCGATCCCGTGCGCAGTTAGGCATGTTCGTAGCTTTATGCATGCGAGCGGTCCATTAAAATAGCTGTGCGTGTCTCAAGCTTTGCCAGCTCGAAGCTTTGGTTTCCTCTCTTTGGTTTGATCTGTTCCGCAGCAGTCAGGAAAGAGGCGGGGGGGGGAATCCACTTAAGAAACACTGGAAAATGTAATTGCAGCCTCCGGAAAGTGGGAAGCAGGTAGGCGAGGGCAGAGCACCTGTAGCAGCTTGGAGCTCTGTTTGCTGCTTTTGTTCTGCCGGGGTTTTTTACAAGCTGGATTTCGCAAGAGCTCCCTTGCTTTCGAAATAAAGAGCTGGGTTTTGCCTGGGCGTTCTCCGGGGCCGGGCCCTGGGTGTGCTGGCGGTGGGGGAGCCCCGGCGGTGGGGTGCAGGGGTGTGGGAGCACAGGGGGGACCCGGGAGAGCTGCCCCCTCCATCCATCCCCTCGAGCCTGTCAGCAAAGAGATTGAGATGAAGGAAAACTTCCTTTCCCCCATCTGAACTATAAAAGCGTGAGGGGGGGGAGAGAGAGATTTCCCCCGGGGATCAGCCGTGATAAAAAGCCTCTCCTTTGAAAAGCAATGAGAGAAAAGAAGTGTGTCTAATCCTCCAGGAGAAGAAAGGGAGAACATCCCTCTGCCACGGGGCCAGGGGACGGAGGGACCCCGGCTGCGCGCGGGCTGGCGCAGGGGAAGGGACGCATCCTGTCTGCGGGAGCAGAGATGCTTTTTTGGATGGGACCGGGCGGGTGGGCTTGGAGGAGCTCCGGGCAGCCAGCTGGCCGCGGTGCGGGGCTGAGGGCTGGGAGGGGGCTGCGGGCTCTGCTGCTACCCCCGCCTTGCTCAATCCTCGCAGAAGAGCGCTCGGCGGAGAGGCGCGCACAGATTTCCTTTCCTCTTTTCCCCTTGGCCCTTGGGGTTGGAGAAGGCTGGAAAGGGGAGGTGCAGCCCCGTGCGAGGACGGGTGTTTGTTCCCGGGGTGAGCATCCAAGGGGCTAATGCAGCTCTTGGTCGCTTTTTCCCAGTGGCAGAGGGAAGCATAAGGCCGGGAACACGGGCTGGCTTGGCCCTGGTGGATTTGGGTTGGAAGGAGCTGGCAGTAGAGTGGTTTGCTGCGGCGATGCGGGCTTTCCGAGGCTGGCTTCGGTCACGTCACGCAGCGGAGCCTCTCCTGTTCCCACTGGGGACGTGTGGCAGAGCTCCCCGTTGCTGTACAGCAGTGCCGGGTGGGCCGAGCGGTGGGGGCTGGGCTCTTCGCGAGGGACAAGATGACATAGGACACGCGGAACATCCCTGGGGCCTGGCGTGGGTGAAGAGCATCTTGTTCTGCCCGCAGCACGACCGCCGTCCCGCTGGGGCGAGGGGTGGGGGGCTCGAGGAAGCTGCCCGCAGCTCTGCTGCCGCAGCCGCCTTTCCTCCTGGCACAGCCTTGCCACCATTTCCTCGGTGACGACCTGCGGTGCCCAGGCGTGGCACGGGAGCCGCTCCATCGCCCGGTCAGCGATGGGCGGTGGTGGCTCTGCTGCCGATCCCGCGCTCGCGCAGCCTCCTGGTTGTCTTCATTGTCGCTGTGGTTGATGATTTATTTCGAGCGGCATCCGCCCTGCCTCGTGACTTGGTTAAAAAAATAAAGCAAACCCAGCAGCGGTGCTGTGAGCTGGGGGTTCCCTTCCCTGCACCCCAAGGCGGCTTCCCGGCCCTCCTGCGAGCCGCGCAGCCCGGGTGCGAGCGGCAGGGCTGCTCCGGGGGTTTCGCAGGAGGGCTGGGGCGAAGGCGAGCAGCACCCTGCAGCGGGCAGACCTGTTTGGCCGGGAGAGCGGCTCGGCTGGGGCCGGGTGGGCGTTGGGGCGGGCAGCGGCCGTGCTGCTGCGCCGGGGAGCACGGCCGTCATCGGTGGGTTTGGTGATGCTTTTGGAGATTGTAGAGATTTGTCAGCTCGCTGGCAATTAGCTGTGTCTCCTTGAAGTGAGTAATGATAACCCATAGCCAGTGAAGTCCTTATTATGTTGGAATTAAGGAGTTTCTGTTTTTAAAAAAAAAAAAAAAAAAAAGGAAGAAAAACGTGACCCTGGAAAGGAAACCCCGTCAGAAGGAAGCCTGTGGTGGGTGGTGGTGTGGTCCGAGCTCTCGCCCAGCCCTGCTGTCCTGGCAGATGGGGGCACTGGGCAGGCTCAGTGCTTGCACAGTGTCGGAAATCGGGTCCTTGGTGAGGGTTTGGCAGTGGAGCCTGGTTGGTGCTCGCAGGGCTGCTGCTTTGGTGTGAACTTTTTCTTCTTAAGCTCGGTTTTGAGTCAGCAGCCTGGGCAAGCCCCAGTGGCGTGCAGAAGGTGCTGCGCTCCCGCACCCACGTTGGGTCGTGCTCGCTTTGTTTCTGGATTAGGCTTTTGGAGAGGTTGTCGGCGTTCTGCTGTCGCAGAACTGCGCGGTGCTGACCGACAGGTGAGGACAGAGCGTCCTTGCGTGCTGCGAGCCTTTGAGGAACTCGGTATTAGCGCGTGTCACATCTCGGTGTCACCTACTGCCAGCCTGTCCTGCCCACCTGCTCCTCTTGGTAGCGGTGGGAAACCAGGGCCGAGATTTTGCAGATCATCCTGGGCTGGTACAGCCCGCAGCAGTTTGTGCTCTGTGCCTTCTGCAGGGTTTTGGCAGAGCCCACCTCCCTTTGTTTGTATACAGAGGGAGCGAGTGACTCATAAACCCTCACATGGAAAGGGGATCAGGAAATTAGCGCATGGCTCTTGTGAAAGACCGAAGCCAACTTGATACCTATAATTAAAGCGGGTGTCAAGGAATGAAGTGCAAATTCCTCCCTGGGCATATCACTGGGAGGGAAAGCAGCGCCTGCCGGCTGACCTGGCAGCGGCGGCTCCCTCCGGGAGGACACGGGGCTGTGAGGGGACGAGGCTGGGTCTGCGCCTGCTCGGGTGCCCCGGCGAACCTGGCTGCTCCGTCCCTCCAGCAGGAATGAGCCCACGCGGAGGGCAGTGCCGCCTGTGTCCCGTCCCCGTCTGTGCTCCGGCCGGCACGGAGGGACCGGCCACGGGGAGCTGCGGGACTGTGCTCGGTGCCCAGCGGGGACGGACGGGTGGATCTGCCCCGGGCAGAGAAGCAATGGCTCGAGCTGCGCACTGCTTTTCCGCCCAGCCCGCCGGCTGCCGTTGGTGGCCTTTGGCAGCGGGAACCGGCGGTGCCACCGCGGAGGTTCGCCCCGTCCTTCTCGCCCGCGCTGTTACTGTCACTGCCTTTATTATCCGCTCCCGCTGCCGCTTCTTTTCCTGTGCTCTGGGCCATGACCAGGGCTGGGGCGTCCTTCTGAAGAAGTCGGCGCGGGGCAGGGAGCTGTGGCAGGCGGGCTGGGGGGACCACAGGGGTCTGCCGAGCCTCCGGATTTCTGCTGCATCCCTGGAAGCTGCTGGACGGCCCTGAAGAGCTGTGCAACGGAGCCGTCCTCCTGCCGGCGCTGTCCTGAGCAGCGGCTGGGGTTGTCTTTCCCCCCTCTCCTGCCCAAGCACACCTCCGAGGGGAAGGGCTCCGCTTCAGGTGGGGAAACTGAGGCACGGGGTTAATGTTATTGGTTTGGTGTGACTGGAGCACGTGCAGTGCTCTTGCGCTGGCCCCGTCTTTTCCAGCTGCTCCTACTTGCAACCCCCAGCCTTGTGATAAGGACACGAAGCACGGGGGGTCCCGCGGGTGCTGCTGCGGCCGTCACCCAGCGCAGTGTCCCTGCTTGGTCCCCGCGGCCGCCAGCGCCTTCCCAGCAAATGTCAGATCTGCTGAGCAGACGGAAAAAAAAAAAAACCCAACCCAATTGTACAAGGAAGAAATGCTGGTGTGTCCTGGGTGGATTAGTCGAGACTCCTCACTGGATTCCTCCGAAGGGAGGTGCTCGCGCTGGAAGCTGGCCACCAGCCGGGCCTGCTGCATTTTTCCTGGATTCTCTTACCATTTGGGGACTGAACTTTTGTCTGAAAAATACACATTTTTAACTTGGTTGTGTCTGAAGCTTGTCTCACTTTTGGGCCGCTTGGCTTTGTCCTGGCCCAGTGTGTGCCCAGAGGGATGCAGTGGAAGGTGGGGGCCAAATCCTGCTGCCTGGCCCAGGGGCAGGAAGTGAGAGAAGGGAAGGTTTGCTCTGACCCGAGAACAAGAGTTTGAGAAGTTGCCTCCTGCATGGTCCCATTGCCCGAAGCAAGCAGCGGGAGAGTGGAGCAGCTGCGCTGGATGTGTCAGAGGGCAAAAGTAGCGGTGATGGAGAAGTGGGTGAGAAAGTGCAGTGTTAAGATAGGGAAAAAGAAGGAAAGGGGATAAATATTTCAGAAAAGCTTGTAGCCCCCGGTGCGCGGGACCGATGGACCCAGATACGTGATTGCCTTGGAAACAGCCGCTGGAGTGTGAGATATTTCTGTCTCCAGGTGCTTCTTTCCATCCCGGCTGCAGCAGGGCACATGCGGCCAGGCTGAGCTTGCTGCCTCCTGGAGCTGGGCTCTGGCCGCAGCCCGGGCAGACCCAGCTGCTCCTGCACCGGGCCTGGTTCGGCCTTTAGGGCGATAATTTGGTCACTGGAGGTTGCTTTGAGCTCCCCAGCTCCGCAGGGCAGCGATGAGCTGTGTTATGGTGGGGTTGCCGGCCGCGCCGGGCTCTGCGGGGCTGCTAGCTCGCTTCCCCCGCGCGGGAATGGAGCCTGCCCAAGCCAGCAGGACAATCCGGGCTGTGTTTTCATAATTAAAACAAATAAAACAAACCCATCCGCGGCATTATTTACAATACACGCTGGGGAAGAGTCAAGCCGAATATCGTTTCCTCACCGAGTTTTTTCCCTTTGTGGCTCACACACGAGTTTGTTGTTGTTGGCCGGCTCCGGCGGCCCCGGTCTCGCGTGCCGAGCTGCTGCCGGCCGCCCCGGGGAGCCGGCGCGGGGTGCTCGGCGCTGGGCTCTGCTCGGTGGCACGTGCGGTTTGTCCCTGGGAAGGAGCTCCAGGAGGACGGCAGCGCAGGGTGGCTGCTGCGGGGCTGCGTTCGCTAAGCCCGTGGGTCTCGCCCCTGGCACCGCAGGGATCTCTTCGGGGTGAAATGAAGTCCTGGGACTTTCTGCAGAGGGATGCAGGTGTTTTTCCAGCAGATGCCAGCGTCGCTTGCTGGTCGCCACCCGCAGCATCCATCCCAAGGGGCTGTGCCGTGGTCCGGGAGCATCGCTTCCGCGCCAGGTCTGAGACCTTGCGGAGCAGCAGTGTCTGGCAGGACGGGTGGCTTGCGGGGCTGTGGTTTCGGGGAGGGGAGCAGCTCTGGCTCCTGGTCCCCACCCAGTGCTTTGGGCACGGAGAGGGGAGGTGTGGGCCCAGGATGCTGCTGCAGCAGTCGGGTGCTGCTGTGACCGGGCAGAGCTGTTGGTGCAGCCGCCGGTGGTGCCGGCTGCTCCCCGGGAGGGACCGCGCTTGTTCGGGAGGGGGAGATGGCCGCGGGCGTGCGCGCAGGGGAGGGGGCGCGGATGCCTGCATGCAGCGTGCTGGCAGATGTTCGCCTGCTGCTTTATCGTGGGCACCAGCCTGGCGGGGGAGGCCGGGAGGAAGGCTGCTAACCCGCTGCCGGCTGGGGCTCGCTTCCTTTGCCCCACGGGGCGCGGGGAGCCGGGGGCAGCAGCGCAGTGAGCTGTGCCAGCGCTCGGCACCGGCCGAGCGGGATGTGGCTTCCAGCTGGGCTTAGAGGCTAAAGTCTAGCTAATGAGTTAATGGCAATTAATTAACTCCAGGCACTTTAAAATATTAACTAATTGTTTTGCTAAGAGCAAGGTCCGTACAATTACCCCACCTTATAGACTGAGGCGCTGAGAACCGAGGTGCGTTAACATCAGGGCTGCGAGTAAAGCCGAGCGCTAATTCTGCTCCTGTTGCTGTGGTGAACAGTCCCCCGGGGTTTCGGGAACAGCAGGTTCAGATCCAAATGTAGGCTTGTCTCCGCTTTTCAAGAGGAGCAAACTGCACCCTGTGGACTTTGGAGCCTGAGCATCTCTCTGCCTGCCCTGTCCCTGTAAAGGTTTTAGGGGGCAGGCAGTTGTGGCTGCGGTGCTCGTGGTGACAGCCGGGCAGTCGTGTGTCTGCTGGCTTGTGACTTTGGTCTCCAGGGGCAGCAGCATCCGAGCGATGTCTGTGGTGTGCTCTGTGCGCTGGAGAGGAGCCTTCGTGCTCCTCGCTGGGTTGTGGTAGGTGGCAGCAGTGGTTGTGTGGGTACATTTATTTTTAAATCCCCCTGGATGGAACAGTTTGGCCCTCAGGTGGTTACAGCTTGTTTGTTTATTTACTTATTTTGGTGGCCTGAGAAGTTTGTAGAAAGGTTGCGAATGGCAACTTATTTCCCTGGCTGTTTGGGGAGGGAAGGGATCAAATCTCAGAGGCCCATTGTGCGAGCAGAGCTAATTTTAGGCCTCTGATCTTAAAATAGATGAAAGGAAAAAAAAAAAATCAGGCTTTTCCCCCAGGCCAAGGGAAAACAGTCTGCCGAGGTCGGCTGACCACCTGCGAGGTGGCCCCAAGGAAGGGATGGAGCCAGTGCCAGCCAAAGTCAACACAGGGAAGGTGAGGGCTGCTCGTGGCTGGCAGCTGCGCCGGGAGGCACAGCAGGGCACGGGGGAGCAGCGTGGGAACAGGGCAAGAATTAACCCCCGAGGCGGTAATGCTTGGGGAGGCGGCAGTGCTGAGGACCACAGGGCATTTGAGAGCGTCACGGAGCTGCTCTTCCCTGCCTGGGGACGGGCAGACTCGTTCAGGGGTGACCCCAGGCTCTGTTTCGGTGTCCTTGTCCCCAGCCGAGGAGCGGTGTCCTCTCAGTGGGCTGGCTCCACAGAGGCTGGAAACCATTTCATGGCGGGCTAGTCCTCCTGTGAGCAAATATTCTGGCTATATTAAAATGCTTGGGATTTTCTAGCGAATTTCAAGCTCTCTGAGCAGTGCCAAGAAAAATTCAGCAGCCTCCAAAAACATCTTTCCCGGAGGATTATTCCTTCCTTTTGCCAGAAGGATGGAGGAGAGCTGGCGGATTCAGGTGACTCAGCCCAGCGTGACCGGCCGGTCCCATCCCGTGCCGGCCGCTCGCTACCACGCCGTGCAGGCGGCTTCGCCGGGGTCCCCGTTCCGCTGGCAGCCCCGGAGGAGGCTGAGCACAGGCTGACAGCAAGCAGGGCATCTTGAAAACATCCTGCGAGCTTGTCAGCACTTTGTAATCTCCGTTTTCCCTTCTCCCCAGGAAACCTCTTGCAAAGGTGTTGACAAATTCAGAGGATATTGCAGCCGAGCCAGCGCGCGAGGTTGTGATGAGCCGCGGCGCAGGAGCAGCACGCGCGGGGCCGTGCGCTCGGTCCCCTTGTGCAGCTCACCTGTGCGAGCCTGGCTGGCTCCTAGGGATGGAAACCTGCTCCTAGTGACAAAGCTGAAATAATTCTGGCTGTTTTCCTAATAACAAAACTGGAGAATGCTGCAAGCTGCTTTGTAAAGCGACAGAGGTAGCAAAAATGCAAGGCGTGCGTTCAGGCAGAGCGTCAGTCTCTGGGTGTTTTTGCAGGAAAGAAATCGGAGTGATTCCGTTTTCTTTTGGTTACGACCTCTTTTGTGACCCTCCCCTTTTCGATAGGTGTATAGCTTTCAACAGCTCACACGCTGTAGGTGGATGTTTGTACTTGGAGGTGTTTTTCCATATGCTTCCCAGAGCTTCGCTCACAGATTTTGCACATGGGATGGGAGAGAGAGGTAGGCTGCTTCAGTATCATATGATAATATGAAATTAGATCCACTTTACATAAATTGAAGACACCCGAGCGTTTTGGGCCTGGGAGGGCTTGCTGGGGGTTTCTTACCCTCTTCCCCTCTGCTGAGGGTGGGGAGCAGAAGTGTGGGTTCTGGGGGAGCCGAAGCCCCGGCCGGGTCGCTCCTTGCCCGCAGGACCGCTGTCACCCCTAATCCTTTGCCTGCAGAGGGGGAATTCCAACCTGCAGTGGGAATTTAGGTCAAAGGTGCTTTCAGTACAGAGGAATGCAATCTAATTGGGGCTTTTTGTGTTGTTTGTTTCCTTTTTTGAAAGGGACTTACATAGGCAGAGCTGGAAGAAGAGCGTGGTGGATAGGTGCTCAGATCCTGACCATCCTGGGATGGTTGGGGCGAGGATTGCAGCTGGAGAGGTCAGGACTGATACAGGATGGGTTGTCAGCCAGGGATGCGTTTCTGCCCTGCCTGGAAGGGTGCAGTGGGCAGAGCCCCAAGCCCACGGTGTCCTCTGCGAGTCTGGCCTGGGGCTGGTCTGGGTCAGGGACGTCTCTGGCCTGGGAACTGGAGGGATTAAAACGTTAGCCTGTGGGAAAAGAGACGGCATCCCGATGGTTGTAGGCTGGGAGCGCGGGTTTCTGCCGGCATCGCTGGGAAAGGGGGGCTCATTGCTGCTCCTGCATTGCCCCGGCCCTGCTGGGGGGAGCTGGCACGGTGTGCCCGTCACCGGCATCACCCGTGCTCCGGATGGGATCCCCTGGAGCATCCCCTGGTCCTGCTGGTGCCGGAGCTGCCCTTCGAAACGGGGCGGGCTTGGCGAGGTCGGTGCTCGGCAGGGTGGATGCGCCAGCCCCTGGGTGCGCGCTCCTGAGCAGAGCAGGGCTGGAAGTGGAGGCAGGGATGGAAGAGCGGCTGATAAAAGCGCTGCCGTGTGCTCCTCTCCGAGCAGGGCCTGTTCCGTGACACTGTGCTGCTTTTGAGCTGATCCAATGAACCAGCCATTACTTTAATTCTCAGCCAGCGTGGGCTTCTGTTCCCTGTGCAGCCTCTCCGTCGCTGCAGAGGCGGCACGCCGGCTGCGCTCCCGCCTGGCTGAAACAGCCACGGCAGTGGAGAGAGAAGGAGAGGCGAGGATGGCCGGGAAACCTGGCTTCCCGCTGGTGGGGGACCGGAGGAGCGGGCAGCAGGACAGCAATTAGGTTCATGGTTAAGCGCCTCATCCGCTGGGACCTCGTTGCTGAGAAGGGGTCACCGTACTTGCGCCAAAAAGGGGCTGTCACAGTGGCGAGGCGTTGTCCGCTCCGGCCGCTGCAGGATGGGAGCATCCCCGCAGCCGCCAGCAGCCCTGGTCCTTCCCGCAGCCGCGGGAGGCTCGGGGGGCTCCCTGCACGCAAGAAGCAGCCTCCTGTTGCCGTACTTCCCATACTGCACGCAGGGCTCGCTTGTGCGCGAGAGCAGGGGAAGAAGGGGCGGGTGCATGGCAGATTTTCTCTGTAAATAGCCCAGGAAAGAAGCTTTTATGAAGAAATGCATTAGTTGTTGTCTGCTGTCTTAGCCGCCCTACCGCAGCCTCTTAAACTGTTTGTTTTCATCCCTGACATTAATGCGAGGTCTAAAATAAGAGCTGCAATTTCCAGACACTTTTGCTATTAGTGATAGGCAGGAGTTAACCATTCAAGCTTAAATTAATTGTACTGTGTTTTTTTTTCTTATTGATGCATAATGTATGATGAGAAAAAGTGAAAAAATAATTAAAGTCTGAAGAGCACTGCATGGATTCATTCATTATGAAATCTGGGTCAGCAGCCGGAGAAGGAAAACAAGGAGGGGGGGCCGCTGGAGTGGAAAAACAGGACTTCAGAAAGGCTGCAGGCATTGGAGGAATTTGCAAAAGGCCCTTTGGAGGCAGCCTGGGAAATCCAAAGTCGCATCGCGCCTGCCCCCCAGGAGCAGCGTGCCCCCTCCTTGCTTGCAGGGGGATTCCCTCGCTGGGGGCTTTTCCTTCGGGCTGGGGTGGGCGCGGGCGCCTTGCTGAGCCTGCAGCTCCGCGCGGGGGTGCCCGGGGAGGGCCCTTGGAGGCGGAAGGGGCTGCGCTCCTTGTTTGCGGAGCTGGGTCCGAGCGGCAGCGTGTTTCCAGAAGCGGCCCTGTGCTGAGAGCTGGTGCACCCAGGAGCTTCTGCTCCCTGTGGAGCATCTCGTAGAAGGGCTTGCTAGCGGGCAGCGCTGAGGCAGTGGAAAGACTTCCATTAGTTCATCCGGGACTGGTACCAGGTGAACCAGAGGCAGAGGAGGGCTGCTCGGGGCGCCTTGTGGTCCCCTGGGCTGCTCTCCGTGGCCCCCAGAGCACAGCTAGCCTGAGCCAGCACCCACGGGAGAGCTCTGCAAGCCCCTTCTCTGGTAGGGCTGGAGGGCGAAGTGTGGGAAGAAGCAAACTAGCAAAACACCCCGTACTGTTCATCGTATCTTTTGCTCAAAATTGGCTTTTTNTTTTTTTTTTTTTTTTTTTTTTTTTAAATAATACTCAGGAAACCCCGTTTTTATGCAGCAGCATGCGTGTCTTCATGCGGTAGCGTTTGGAGAGCTGCGGTGATGGGTTTGCAAACAGGGACAGGGTCGGGAGCTTGGGAGCGTGGGGGCACCGCGGCCCTGGGCACCACGTGGGGTTTTTGGTCCTGCTGCAGGACACAGCTAATTGGTTTGCAAAGAACGTGGCTGAAACTTGGAGTCTTCCCCTGTGGCAGGAAGCACAGATGCTTCAAACCGTGCTTTTGTCCTGATTTAGGAGAAAAACGTAGTACTTTTGGATTTTAATCACAAAATGGAAATTCTCCTCCTTCCTCTTGCTCTGTCCACAGGAAATACGGTTGAAATTGGTTGGACTTTGCAAACAATCAGCATTCATCCTTGAGAAATACTTTCATCTTAAGAGCATTCATCCTTGAGAAATAATTTTCTGACCAAGTCAGATTAAGTGCTCTTCAACACAAGGACTCTCCATCCCCGTACCCAGTAAGACAGAGACAGGATCCCAGTGGGAGCTTTTGGGCTTTCTGTTCCAGCAGGTGTTAATTACAGTAGTTATAGGAGAGCCTTCCTCTTGTTTTACCGCACTAAATATCCATGTAAGCGTAGAGGCGTGCACAGCACAACCAGATACGCGCGCGTCGCTATTCCCAGAGAACCCCCCTAATCTCTCGCTCGTACGCAGGCACATGCACGTTTTTTTATCTTTCTCAGAAGATACGTTTCCTGCTCTCTCGCAGATCTGCTTGTATCATGTGGAGCCCATAAATAAATTGATGTTGAATTTAGATGCTTGTGTTGTAGCAGCGAGGATGATAAAATCTTGCACGCAGCAGACACGGCAGGATGGGACGGGTTTGGGGATGGATGCAAGCGTGCACTGATCGCCCTGGTGCTGCGGTGCGTACGGATCGGCCTCTCCCTCTAAGTGAACTTCCCGGGGCAGATCCAGCTTTGTGGAGCGGCACCGGCAGTGGCACGGGAGCCTCCTGAGCGCCGGGACTCGGAGGCAGGGTCGGTTCCGCAGGGACCAGAGCCGGGGGCTGCGTGTGGCGTGTCCCCGCGCGAGGCGCGGGTGCTGCCGAGGTTTCCCGTTGTGGCCATCCTTCCCCGGCCAGCGACATCGCTGGCTGTTGTGCTTTCTCCCGAGGCCTCTGGTTTCTCTCCCGCTCCCCATGTGCAAAAGCTGATCTGATTTATGTCCAGGCTGCATGGAGGGATGCTTCGGGGTCAGGAATGCTGGGAAGAAATGGTTAAACCGGAGAGCCGGGATGTTTTCCCACACCGTGAATGGTGGGGGAATACAGAACACGTATTGAATTGGAGGGAAGTAATAACGCTTCTAATTTTCCTGTGTGATTTAATAAAAATGTAAATTGACTTCGGGTGGATGACTCACTGTGGAGGGTGGTGTCGATCAAGATTAATTGGTGGCTGCGCGAAACCAGTTGGGCTTTGTTCCTTCCCCTCAAAGGCAACTGGAATTCCTCCGCGATAATAACGAAGCACTGCCCCGGCCCGGGGCTGCGCGGTGCTGGGGGGGGGATGCTGCCGTGTGGGGCAGCTCCGGCCCCGTCCACCCCTCCCAGGCTGAAGCCACCAGGTGAGAGGGGGCCCGGTACCAGCAGGGAGGTGGCCCCGTGGGGTCAGGTCTCACCAGTGAGACTGGGCAGGATTTGGCCCTGGAGCAGAGGGGCTTCATCCACCCACTGCCTGCTCCTGCCAGGGCGAGCACAAGTGTGCCAGGACACTGCACTCTGACCCGAGTTCAGCTCTGGACACTAATGGATTACAAATAACAATAATAAATTACAGGAGATGGGATAATCTACCTACTGTAATGTTGTATTACCATGACTGTTGGTTATATATTAATGTATAATTGTATTACATTAGCTACATATGCATAAACCTCATGCTTCAGGGCCTCAGCCAGCCTTTAACTCTCTGTGGTTCACAAAGAAACTTCGGCCGGGGCTGGTTCTCCCACGCACCGCGGGCATCGCTGGCGTCCTCTGCCCGGGCACCTTGTGCCCGCAGCACGCACGCTGTGCTGCCTGGCTTTCCCAGGGTGCCAAAAATACATACCCATCTCCCCGAAACGTGGAGAAACGGAGAGGTGTGCTCGGAGCAGGGATGTGAAGGAATCTGTACGTTTTGGAAAGGTTGGTCAAGGAAACTGGGGGGAGAGGGGGAAGCCAAGCACCCAGCAGTCCCCCTGCTATCCCTGGCCCCGTTTTGCTTTGGCTTCACACCTGAGTGGTGCAAGGGAGGTCTGCAGCGTGCGGTGCCGTGATTGCTCCCCGGCAGATACTTGGTGTGACCAAGACCCAGTTCTGTCGAAAGTAATGAAGTGAGAGCCCTTCCCTTCAGTTATTTTTAATGCGCTGAACCCTGCGACGGTTCTGCTCTGGCTCTTGTAAATACGAGCGAGCTGCCTTTTGTTTGCAGAGCCTCCCTGCTCCCCGCCACGGCTCGGAGGGCAGAGGGGCTGCGAGCCTCAGGACCGATCAGAGGTCCTGCCCCATCCCTTGCCCCGTGGCTTCTGGTCCCGTGTAGGACAGCATCAGAGCACGCAGCAGGGAGCTGCTCCAGGTGGCCGTGCCTGTGATCTTGGCCGGAGCGGTGACTTGTGTGCCCGTGGTGGGGGTGGGATGCGCGCTGCAGGGAGGATGCAGGAGGAGCGTTGCGGCTGCTCGCATCGGAGAGCTCTACTCCTTGTAGTTCTTATCCTCGTATGAAATGGGGGCTGGAAAACTCCCTTCTCGGCTCAAGCCCCGCTTGCTGGGGGGGGTTTCCTGCAGATGTTCACGTGCTCTTCACTGGTCCCATCCCCAGTGGTGCCTGGTCGCCGATGGGATGCCAGCCTGCGGGCTGGGTAATTTGGCATCGGGAGGAAGGGGAGACGGGGATTTCTGCCCTGCTCCCCGTCCCGGCACACCCCTGCCGCCATCCTGCCTCTGATACGCGATCCCTCTCCCCTCTCCTCCTGAGAGCGCGAGAAGCAGAGGCAGGAAACGCAGCCTGCTGCCAGATGGCTAGAAATGTAGCATCTGTAATACTTTATCAGAAGAAATTACAGCCGAATCGCTCTCCCTGATTAAACAGCCTGGCCAGATCCTCCGTGAGCCAGCTGGACAGCCTCACCCTCTTGCGACAGGCGGGGAAGTGACGGAGCCAGGGGCGCGGGGTGGAGGGTGGCAGTGGGATGCTTGGACGGGGTCGGACCAGGGGTGCGCGTCCCTTGGGCACGCTGTCACCTCCCGGGCCTTGGCTGCCCTGCGATGTGGTGGGCATCTCCTCCCCGAGCACGATGGAGAGGGAGCGGCGGTGGAGCTGACACTTCCCCCCTCTTGTTGCTGCTGTTTTTCCCAATCTTTTCCTCTTTAAAAACCAAACCAAAAGCCACCCTGCAGGCTGATGGCGTTTTGCTTTTGGAAGCTGTTTGGAAAAGGCAGAGTTTGAGGAGCACCACGGATGGATGCGGCATCACCCTGCTGGCACCCCCGACCTGCCGGCTCGCCTCGCCCCGCTCCCCATGGCTGGGATGCCGTGAGAACGCCTGCAAAAGCAGAGCTGGCAGCACGTTTGGCAAGAAGGGAAACTGAGGCCAGGTGGTGGGCTGTTTCTAAGCTCTGAAAGGTCACCGAAAAGCTAGCAGGAGGCAGACACAGAGCTGAAGCCTTGGAGCAACCTGTCCTCTGGCTCACCCTGCCCTCGTGCTTGTACTGAGCTCAGTGGCCAAAGCGCAGTGCTACCGGTTTCAATGGACTTGGCATACGGACGACTTTTATATGAGTTCACTCCGTCTGGCTGCATCTATGCTGGTGAAATGCAGGCGTGGACTAATGCCACTAATTTCCACTAATGCCGGCGGAAAATCTCTGGCTGGCATGAGCGTGGCTGCTTTCCCAGGCGGCTGCGTGCACGGCGTGGGCAGGGGTGCAGGGCGGGAGCGCAGGCACGCCGGCTTGCAAAGGCTTCGGCGTCCTGGCGTGCTCTGCACTTACCGTGATTTGCTGCACCGGTACTTGAAGGGGTGACCGGATTTTCTCCTAAATGGAAAACAGGAGGTATCTGTACTCTTAAATGTGTGGAGTTAACCGTAGGCTGTAGGAGGCGTGTTTATGAAACACCCTGAATAGCATGAAAACGGTGTTGGGGGGCGAGATCTGGTGTCCGAGCGTGGCTTTGCAGGGGATGCTTTGGGAGCACCGGAGCAGCACCGTGTCCCCGTGCCTCTGTGCCAAACACCTTGGGACCCAGCCAGCGGCGCCTGGCACCGGCCATCCCTCTGCCCTGGGTGGGGAAGAGGTCCCCAAAAGCACCAAATAAGCACATTTTCTGCTCAAATCCAGCTGAAAGGAGTTGTGCCTGTTTGGTGCTGATGCAGGCGCAGTGATTTGAGCGGGTTTGCGGTTCGGTGCGGGGGGACTGCGAAGGGGGTCTGGCGCGGGGGTGGTTGGAGAAGCAGCTTTCTTTGGTGGGGAAAGTGAAGCGCAGGGCATTTCTCCGTGGGGTGAAAAGCGGCTGCCATGGGATGAGCCTAGATACCCCAGCATCTTCTTGGGGGGCCGAGGTCGTTTCTGCGCGTGGGTCGAGCATCCACCTTCCTCCCGCGATAACCTGGGAGCCTCTGGCATGGGGGACCGGGCAGGAGGAAGGGAACCGTACACCTTGAGAAATGTTATCCCCTTCCTCGCCCATAAATGTTTCATGAGCAGATTAAAAATTTAAGCCAAAATGAACCCTGCCATCAGAGGAAACCAGCTCGGTTTCAAGTTCTGTTTAAGTATTTTTCTTTATAAAGTAGCTGTGTCAATTAGAAAATGACATTGCTATTTAAAATGCTGTTCCGTAGCCCTCTTTAATTAAGGCAGCGATATAATACCAATCTGCTCTCATTAATGAATTTTTAACAATCAAAACGAGAGTTGCATGACGCATGGTTGGCTTTGTGGCGCGGGCGTTTTCTGCTGATGCTGGAGGTGCCGGGGCTGCTGCTTGGCCCCGCTGCCCGGGAATCCAGCCGTGCCAGGAGGAGCATCTCGGCTGCTTGCGGTGGAAATCCGGGGCTTCAGCCCTCCGTAGGCTTTGCAGAGCTGTCCTGTGAGGGGTAAGGGCCTTTCCCAGGCTGATGGGCGGCTTCGCGTGACCTGCACGTGATCTCCATGAAAAAAACAAGCAAACGAGCCGAAGCCTTGCAGAAGCTTGAGCTCGGTCGCAGTTTATTCCCCGTCTCTCTCCTCCTTCCTTCGCCGGGCAGTAATGCAGCCAAAATGAGAGATGCGGCTGCAGTTGGGAGCCTGGCAGCCGCCTCAGCCCACCAAGAGGGTTTCATCCTGCGTGGCACGGCGCGTCCTGCCCGCTCGCACGCACCGCTCGCCTGGCGCCCGCCGAGCATCCCCTGCCCCGTGTTCCCCCGGAGGTCCTGCAACCTCGCGGTTTTGCTGCGGCAGCAAAGCGTGCGACGCGATGCCAGGTTGCGCGGGTTGCCGACCCGAAATAAATTAGTAAGCGCAGCACTCTTTCCCGTGAAGCATTTTTTTTTTTGGTTTTGTTTTGACAAGGCAGGGCAGATTAAAAGATGCTCCCTCAATGAGGCTCGTGCTAATTGTCTCCCATTGTTTGAACAGGAAGCGTTTTTTCCACAGCAGTTATTATCTGTGATTGCTGGAGGAGCACTCTCCCCTCTCCTTCTTCCTTCGAGGAGGCAAAACAAAAACAGGAATTTCTTTGAATAATAAAAAAATTAGCCAGGCGTGAAAAGCTTAAGTGCAATCATTTCCGTGGCCTGTTTTGATTTGAGTCGATACGATTTGCTCGCTCTCTCGTCCTCCCCCCTGCTTTCTTCTTCGGGATCCGCTCTTTGCGCTGCCCTTCCCCTGGTGAGCTATGAGGTGGTGTACGAGACGCGCGCGCATCGCGCGGTGTCCCTCCCGCTGCTCTTGGAGCTGGTGGCCGCGGGCTGGCGAGCAGCATCCGTCCCAGCAGCAGCCCCAGCGCTGGGGTGCGGGTGCAAGCCGCGCGTGTCTCGGTGGGAGCCGGATCCTGCGCCCTGCTTGAGCGGCGTGCCGAAAGCTTGCATGAACGTGGTTTTGTGTCCAGCTGGAAGGGGCTCCCCCCTACCTCCCGTGCTGGCCAGCATCGGGCGAGTGGGTTGAGGTTTCCTGGCTGGGTTTTTGTTGCCATAGAGAAGAGAACTGAAGCCTGGAAACCATCTTGTGGGTGAAGGGAGGAAGTGTTAATGTCTCGGAAAACAGAGAGAAAATAGCAGCAGCAGCATGCCGCCATCCAAGCGATTCAGTGCGGATCCTCATTGCGGATCCGAAAGGCTGGTGGGGTTGTGGTTGCCCCCCCAGCACACGCGGGGCCCCGGGGATCGCCGTCGCACCAGGCTGCGGCTCACAGCGGGCACCCCCAGAAGCCCCTGTTCTGGTCCCTCCTTGCAGGGCTGGGAAGGGGAAGAATGTATTCGTAGCGAAGAAAGCCAGGAAAAAAGATATATATATATATATATATATTCTCTGATGATTTCTAGAGGAGGAGAGAGAAGCCAAGGTGGCTTTGAGCTTTTGCCCAGGAAGAGCCAGAGATCTGCTTAGAGGCTTACATCCTACTGCTGATAATTTTGGAGCTGAATCATCTGCACTTCTGCTGCTCCTGAGACAGGGACAGGAATTAGTGTCCCCAGCGTGTCAGATACACATTTTTGCCTGTTGACGATGGGCCGGATTAAGAAAAACATCCCAAATGACCTCTCACACAGACATCCTTGAAGTCTGGGCTCTTGTTGCTCATCTCCAATTTAGACACCTCTTAGGGAAGCGCCTGGCTGTGGTTGTTTTTGCAGACAGACGGACGGACGAGTTAGATTAATGTGTTCCTCCTTGCTCACCCACGTGCCCTGCCATGCAAATGTGCTGTCACCTCCGTGCCCGGCCAGTGGCACTGATGGGCTCCAGGGCAGGGATGTGCAGGGGTGAACCCTGCTGCAGCGCGGGGTCCCCCTTTTGCAGGGTCCTCCCCTGCCCTGGCTCTCCTACAGGCAGACCGCAGGGGAACTGCCTGCTGTCGAGCCCTGGGGTTGCCTTGTCCTCCTTTGGTAGGACATCGCCCTAAACAGAGGGGCGTTGGGTTTGCACGCTCCGTGTTGCAGCTCCTGGCACGGGGTCCCGTAGGAGGCAGCAGCAGAGGAGGGGGAGAGCCTGGAGCTGGTGCTGTGCGTGCTTGGACCGTGGGATAATTAACACCGGTGTGAAAATTGCAGAGGGACAGGGAGTGGAGCAGGCAGCTATATTTTTAGGGGGCTGTGCGTGTGCATGGGGTGGCCCCATTTGCAGCCGGGGCTGCCGGGGAGGGGACAGGGCACGGGGAGGGCACGGCTCGGTGCTGCGCAGGGAGCAGGTGGAGCGCGCAGCCCCGCGCACCCCCGGCCCCTCTGGCTGCCGTCAGCCCTGCTCAGGTGCTGGCTCCGCTGGACCTCACGGCAGCACGAGGAGGTCGCCCAAACCGCGGGGTGACGAGCCGGTGCCCCGCGGCTCCCCACACCGCAGCCGCCGTGGCGAAGGGCAGCTGCGCCCGGCCGGGGCTCTCCCTGCAGCCGCTGTTTGGAAGCAGCCGTCAGAGCAGGTTAACGTAAGCTGGTGCACGAGGTTCTCGGGGCGCCGGGCTCCGACCTGCCCCGTGGCACACGTCCCTGCCCGCCTGAGCACCTGCGCGGAGCAGGGGCAGCGCGGGGCCAGCTTAAGCCGTCCTTTGCTGGGCAGCGATGCTGGGCGCTGCGGCTGCTGCGTGCCTGCGAGCGCTTCGTGACTCACCGCTTGCATAAAACACGACGCAGGAGGAGAGGGGGAATAGCCGTGCTGCTCCTTGCGGGGATTTGAGCGCAAGCCGGAGCTGTAAAAAGCAGAGCCCTGGCTGCGCCCCAAAGAAGCGCAGGGGAACAGATTTCTCCAAGGAGAGAAACGCCTTTTGTCATCCACTCTGGTATCAGACGCCTGCTACAGGGCCTCGTCTGCGGCGCTGGGTACTTCCGAAGCTGCTCCGCAGTCTGTTATTGCTCCTGATCCTCAGCGAGAGGCTGGGTGCCGCTGCGGGGACGGGCGCCTGGGAGCTGCTCGCCCTGACGCTGCAGCCCTGCCTCGCGCGGCCGAGCGGGAGGAGCAGCTGGCTGAGTCGGCCCAGGCAGCACCCGCCAGCAGACAGCCGCGTTTTGGGACGTGGGGAAGGGAGCGACAACCAAATCAGGGGCACCCGTGAAGAGTGAAAGTTGTTTGTTCTTTTTTTCCCGTGTAGGAGGATAAGCCAGCTCATCGCTTGGGTTGTCACTGGGTTCGCACTGGGGCGTGGGAACTTCCGGCTCCCAGGGATTTCGGGTGGCTCCAGCGTTGCTGCGGGGAGGGGGGCAGCACACCCGACCGAGCCGCTGCGGATCCTGCCCCATTCGTGTGCCTGGCCACGGCTCGGCTGAGGGGGAAGTCAGGAGGAATCTTTTCTCCTCTCCACTTCTGCCATGGGAAGACAACTTTCCTAGCTGGAAAGTCCCGTTCTTCCCTCTCACGCTTATTTGTTGTCACTGCAGCTTTTGGCACCTGGGGATCGTGGAAGGACCTTGCTCGACTGGAGGGCCGGCAGCACGTGGAGCTGTGCACCGCTGCGGCCGGGCTGCCCCGCTGCTCCCTCCCTGCACGCCCTGGTACCCGAGCCGGGCCGGCCGAGCAAGCAGAGCCCATTGCCGTGGGCTGGGAAAATCGGGGCTTTGGCACTCGCTGTCGCTGTTTGTGCGCTAAAGGGTGCAGAGGCTGGGGGAGAGAGCAAGCACCGCCATGCCAGAGCAAGCACAGCCACCCTGCCCCTCTGGCGTCTGCTGGCCCGTGCACGTCCAGGACACTGGCAGCCCCCGCCGGGCCATGCCCAGGGCTCTGCGAAAAACTGTGACATCTGCCAGTTGGTGGCCGAAAGCCGCTTTTTGCCGCCTCCTCCTCCTCCTCACAGTGGGGACGGCCGGGGCTGAGGTGTCCCTCAGTGCCCCACGGTGCCCGGCGCTCCTGCTCCCCCTCTGTCCCACAGCTGCTCTCTCCCGGTGAACGAGTTTCGTTAACGTACTAATTAGGATGTCTATGCCACGTCCTCGGGGGGGGTGCATGGGAGGGCGGCTTGGCTCCGCGGTGCTAACGAAGCCGCTGTCACAACAAGCACGGCACCAGCCGCACTCCCTCCCGCTTCCTGTGGCAGTGATGTACTGGGGGAGGAAGGCCTTTAGGCGCGCTATTTTGAAGAGTTTGCTTTTGTTTAAAAAGGTAAAATATGTTTTCTCCTGCTTCCCCATGCCATGAATTTCCTCCCCAGTCTGGAAGTCATCGTTACGCTGTCTGTAGTATTGACACCTGTCTGTGGTTGGCTGCCCTGCGTGCCTGCTCTCTGAGCCCTGCGCCCCGGCACGGTGCCACAGCAGCCACCGCTCTCCTGCCCCACCACGAGCCGCTGCCAGCGCTGTCCCCTGTCCCTGTCCCCAGCAGACCTGGGGGACAGAGTGGGGCCGGCGCTGCCTTGCTGCGTGGTCCTGGCTGCCAAGCACCCAGCGGGACAGACACCAAACCCCTGCCTTCACCTGCCCTTTGCCCGTGCCCCTGGGCAGAGCTGAGTCAGTTGATAGGTTTTAATGTATTTTATTTTATTTAATAGTAAATTTTCTGAGAACTGGTGCTTTGGACGATCAGACAGGGTTTGTGAAGTCTGGCTGGGTTCAGTGAACAGTTTGATCCCCCAAAAGAGAAGCATATTATTTTTAATACTTCTTTTTCTCATCAACCTTGCACTTTAAAACACCGTTTCCTTTTAAAAATAGACCTAGGCTGGCTAAACTCTCCCAGATGAGACCCAGTGCCCCGTTTCAGCACGAAAGAAGCCATGCAGCTTGACAACACAGCAAGTTTCCTGCTTCTTTGTGCTATGGAAAAACCTGGAGATCTGGGGGTTTGCGTTAGCCCAGTCGTTTCCTTGCGCTTGCCTTTCCCGGCACCTCTTTGCAGTCCGTGCTGCCTGCGGCTTTGCGGGGAGAGGGAAGGGGCAGGCGGAGCTGCGCTGCCGGGGAAGCCAGCAAGCAGGGAACAACCTCCGGGAAAAGCCGGGATCCATCTCATGGCAGCATCGGGGTTGAAATTGCCATAAATGACGCTATTTGTCTGCGCGGCGCTTTCTGTATCTGAGCAGCGTGCTCCTATGTTGTCACGAAACAGAAAACGGGATAATTAAATTGCCCTTTTCCCAGAAAAATGTTACTGTCTCCGCATGCCAGCTCCGTCAGGGGCCGGCCGTGGCCCGATGCCAGTCGCAGGTGCCTCGCTGCTGATGGAAGGTGTGAGAAGTGCCGGGGAGGGGACCCGGGTGGCAGTTCGGGTGGCGTGGTTGTTATATAGACCCTGGCTGTCTCTCCGAAGGATTGGCACCGGCGGGGTGCGGGAGCTGGCAGCGCCGGTGCCGGTGGTGCCACGGAGCGGTCTCCGGGGCACCTGCGAGTAATTCCCATCCTTTAAGCAGCCCGAGGGCTCCGGCTGAGGATAATTGAGATATCGCTGTCATTAAGCCTCGCGAGCGCTGCAGGTCTTAAAAAGAGCCTGGCTGTCGGGTCCCCGCGCCGCTAGGTCGGTGCTGGCCGAGCCACGGCTTCCCCAGCAGTGAGGCGAGGCTCAGGAGGATGCGGGCGGGTGCGTAGGGGGGGTAACGCAGCTTTGGCAGCCCGCGGGCTCGCCGGGAAGTGCTCCCGGTGCTCCTGATGCAGCACTGCGCACCGGCCTCCTTCGCCTGGCTTTTCTGCCGGTGTGATGCTCCCTCCCTGCTGCTGGAGAGGCTAACTCCAAAACCTCTGTAGCAAGCTCGTGGAAACCTCACGTAAATCCACCGTGCAAAGATGGAATATATTTATGCTGTTTGTCACCCGTCCTCATCCGCTTTCTTCTTTTCTTTCCTCCTCCTCCAGCCTCTGCAGTGCCAGTTCCTCAGATCCATCAGTGTTATTGCTTTGCCTTCAGCTATAACCCTGCTAGTTGACTTCCAGGAGATGGCTGTCCCCAGCCTTTGTCACCCTTTCGCTCCCCTCCCAGCCTTCCCCTGAAATATTAACAGCACAAATCACAAGTGACAGCAGCTCGGCTGGAGCCCCTTTGCTCACACCCGGCCTCTCCGGAGGGAGGTGATGGAGGAGGGCTGGGACGTGCATGCTGGTGTGCTTCTCCTCCGGGGCTGTATTCCGCTCCCAGGTCAGATTGTAGAGGGTTAACCCCTGTTTAAAGATTGGGAAGCGGAGGGACAGAGGACCAAGGCTGAGGCTTGCTGTGCCCAGTCTGCCCTGGAGCGGGCTCCTTCCTTTTCCTCCTCGTGTCCCACCCCTGCTGTATTTTCCCGGACGTGTGGTTTTCCTCTCCCCCATCCCCCTTGCAGCCAGCTCCTCCTTGGCCTCTCCTCCCCCTGCACACTTGTGCAAAGCAAAACATCCCCGCGTGGCTGCCACGCGAGCCCCGAGCTGGGAAAGGACTCGGCCTCACCCGGGGGTGCGCGACGTGCCCGGTGCGGCACTGATGGAAAGCGGCAAAGAATGGGAATTATTCCACTTGTGCTTGGTAGATGACGGGTGCGCTCACGTGAGAACGAGCTGGGAGCAGCAGACTTAAAGGAGATTACGGGCGGCTTTCTGTGCGCGCGCACGTGCGTGCACGCGTGTAGCCAGGCGGGCAGGGTCGTGGGGAGCGAGGCGTGCCCGAGCATCGCGCCCTGTCTTTAGAGACTGCAAACAGGAACGCGTGGGTGAGCGGCGTGGCACTGGCCTTTCGGAGCTGGGGCAGCAGCACGGGGCTGGTGGAGGCGTGGGTTTTCCCTCTGGTCCCTGCAGCGCTCGCTGGCGCTGCCGAGGGAATGGTCGCAGCCGTGCGGGGGTGGGCTGTGCGGTGCGGGGCAAGGGGTAGAGCTGTACGGGGGGTTTGTTCCACGCTTGGCGTTCAGCCCCGTGCCTCGGTTTCCCCAGCACTGAAGCGGGAATGGGGAGCGTGCTAAGCTCACGCAGAAGCGGCTGTGGCTGCCTGAAAGGGTCGCCATGAGAGGTGCGTCCCCATGCATCCTCCCGAATCACAGTCCTGTGGCTTCCCCGTTCTTCCCATCGCACTGCAAGCTGGCTGGGGGAAACAGCCCCAGACTTTCCCCGGAGCGATGACCAGGAGGTGCAGGAGCCAACCGGCCTCTTTGGTGTTCACGGTGGAAATAACGCAGGGTAGGGTGATGCTGGCAGTGCCATTCAAGATAAATAGGCATGGGTTTGCTTTTCTCGTTTCCCCCCAGAGATGCCTTTAAAAGCTTTGTTTCTGCGTGGCGAGAGCTCTGCTCAACCCACCTGCAGCCAGTCTCTGGGCAGGGGGACCCCGACAGGGCTGGGGAGCTGGCACGCAGCGGTCACTGCTGCCCACGGTGCTCGGCCAGAGACGAGCTTCCCTCTCCGCTGACCCTCGCGCCCATCAGCTCCAGCCCTGCCGCGCTTCGGCCGGGGCTGGCATCGCTCTGCGCAGGGCCGGGGGCTTGGGGCGGGGAGCGGAGGGGTTTTATGGGCAGAGCTGGCGGGAGCTGGGGTGGGTGCACTCGGCTGTGTAATTCAAGGACTTCGGCTCACTAGCAGAGGTTAAAAGGGGAGCGGTGTGATCTGTTGGGAAAATCATTAATGCTAACCTCCGCTCGTTAGCCTCCCCGTTGCACTTCCACCCACCTGCCCACCCGCCGGCCTCTTGCAAACAAACAGAGGGAGAAAGTCACCGGCAGCGGAGAAGGGAAGGGGAGCGGCGGGGGGAGAGTGACCGCGCTGGTGCCGAAACCGCCTGGCAAGGAGCAGCCGCTCCCCATGGCCTGTCCTCTGCGGAAACGAAGATGTAACTGGTGCGGGCGGTACGTGCGGGCTGGGGCTTCTTCCTGGGCAGCCGGGGATGCCTCGGCCGTGGGTGCAGCTGGCCCTGGGTGAGGGTGCTGCGTGAAGTGCGTGGATGGAGAAGGCAGGGGTGGTCGGCAGGAGCTTGTCCCTGCTCCCCAGCTGCTCCCCGGGAGGCCGGGGCTTGGAGGCTGGGTGGAGGCCGGGGGCCAGGCTGCCCTCTGCTTGGGGGAGCCATTTCGGGAGACAGCGGAGGGATGCGTCTTCTTCAGCCTCTTCCAGCTTGACTTTCTGCCGCAACGGGGGACGGGCTGGGCATCGGCTGGTGCAAGCGTTGGAGGAGCGCTCGTCCTCTCAGGGCGTACAGGAGACCCCTCTGCTGTTACCCAGGCGTCACCGGAGGGGTTTGCACCTTAGCACCTCCAGTTGCTCCTCTGGAAGAGCCCCAGAGCACCCCTTGGAGCTGAAGCTTGCCGCAGCCTCCACGTGGTCACTTGAGCCATCCCGTTGCCGCAGATGCCTGGGGAACGTTAGCAATGCCGTAAGGACACGGGCGGCGAAACGGCAACGCTGCGGTCTCCCCAGTGCTGCACCACGGCAGCGCGTTCATGGCAGCACACCGCCTGCAGCAGCACACCCTTTGCTTGGAAACATTTAACACCCGGCCGCTGGAGCAGCGCACGCCTGAACTGCGCATCTGTCCATCCACTGGATTATAAACGGGGGTAGCCGCAGGGCAGTTCGCGGTGTCCCACCCTCCGCGGGCAGGTGGCAGTCAGTTGGCAGGGTTCCTGGATGAACTCCGGTGCTTCGCCGCCGTCCTCGTTTCTGCCCCACGTGCCAGCCAGGCTGAGACCCCGCGTGACGCTCCGCGAAACCCTCTGAGGTCTCTTCGGTTGTTCCACTCTTGGGCTTGCTCCAAGCCCGTTGAAGTCCCTGGAAGCCGTTCTCGGATGGCTCCATCTGAGAAAAGAAAGTGTTGAAATACCACAGGAAATGTTGTTTTTCCGTGATATCTGCCTTGGCCAGAAATGGGAAAAAAAGACTGATCTCACTTGAAAGGCCTGCTTTCTTGTCCCGGGCTTCGGCTCCATGAGGTTTGTTTCACCCCAGGAAGCAGCCAGAGTTTGGGCACAAAGCAGATGCAAGTGGCCCCAAGGGAGCGGTGCCACCTGGCAAGCGCCAGTGGCCGCGGGTGCCACCATGCTGGGGACGTGGGGCCGCCTGCGCCCCAGCACCCCCGCCTCCTGGGGTGCAGGAGGGAAAGGGGCTGAGTTTTGTTCAGCTTGCTGAAAACTCGCCTTGGCAATGTGCATGCCAGCTGCAGGCAGCCTCGGCGTTTCCCCAGGTGTAGCAGAGGCAGAAGGAGGCAGATTTCGGCTGCTGGAGTCCTGGCACATCCTGGAGCTCCCAGGGGGACCAGCGGGGTGCATGGCTGGGGTGCACGGGCTGCCCCTGCGCTTGCAGCCCTTCAGGGCTTCATTTTGCAAAACCAACCGTTATTCTGTTTTTTGGTGTGTGTGAGCTGTGGTATGCCAGGGCATGGCCGACTTGAAGGCAAATTTCCTGACTTTTGCTTCGGGCCCTTTTTTTCACTCACAGCAAACATCCGTTTTATCCCTCTGCAAGTCCATTATCGCCAGCTTAACTGGACACCCGTCATGACCGGCTGTGCAAATACACCCGTGGCGGAGGAGGCAGCCGTGCGCTGCGCGGCCCCAGTGCAGGCAAACCAGCAGCCGCGGCCGCTTCTTGCTCCTGCCCGGCGGCGTGGCAGGCTCGCTGCCGAAACGTGGCGGAGGCTTTTGGGCAGGAGGCATGGGGAGCATTAACCTCCCAGCGCAGGGCACCCCAAGTGGCTCCCTGCTTTATTATAGTGAAGAGGAATGTATGTCGTGTTATGCAATGGGCGTGCGTATATAGGTAGATATTTATATCTATTGCATAATAGACACACAGTGATAGGCTTTACGCCGCAGTGCCAATAAGGAGGGGTTGTTGAGCAGCCTTCACCCCAGCTCGCTGGGCGAGCAGGGTGGTTTAGGGCCATAAAGCTGCTCGCTCGCGTGGCCCCACGGGCTGCTGATGGCGCGGTGCGGCACAGCGAGGTTTCAGACGGCCGCTGTGCTGCTTGCGGGGTTCGGGGAGCTGAAGCGGGCTGGTGCGGTGGGCTTGCTCTGGGACCGGCTGCCGGATGGGTGCCTGTCTGTGCCAGGCGTGGGGCAGGCACTGCTCTCTGCTGCTTTTGGCCTCGCCTCCTCCGTTAGCTGCTGGCGGTGGGGTTTGCAGGCAGGACCCATCCAGCTGCAGCACTGCTCGGGAAGGACGAGGTGGGCAGGCGAGGCAAGCGGGTCTGGCGGCAGCGACCGCCCCGCTCGTGCGCTCGGTGCTGCGCAGAGTACCTGGCGAGGGGGCTGAGCCACCCCCTCCGAGGAGGAGGAAAAAATAATAATGTCCAAGCCAAGAAACTTGGAGCTGCTGGGAGCGTATTTATCACCGCGAAGAAAAAGGCTCTGTTCCCTGCCTCTCCGCAGCGGCTGTTTATCACACACACAAGGGTATGGAGAAAATGTTCCATTTGTTGGGTACAGCCGTCAACCCACACAGCGTATAAATTAAGGGCTTTTACATGCAGAGTTCCCGAAATAAAACACACACACACAAAAGAGAGAGGAGTTTTGTATCGACCCCGGCGCTCTGCCTCTCCCTCGCTGTCTCTGCGCCTCGGCCCCGGCAGGCGCTGGCTCTCGTTCAGGAATTCCACATTATCTCAGACCGTTTCCAGCTTCCTCAGCAGGGAACAGCTCTGCTTCTGTCTTCCTGCAGCCACATCTGGAAAGTGTTACGCCAGGGTGTCAGCCGTCAGAGCCGGGCGGCTGGCATGCGCTCCCCCCGCTGCTCTCGCCCCGGCCCCTGTGCCTGCCCTCCCCGGAGGGCTGCGGGGCTGGGTTTTCTCTGCCTCCTCCTTTAGGGGAGGTTTGGGGGGACTTTTGTAGCTGCCATGGGGCTGGGGTAGGAGGAGAGGTGGCTCCGGGGACCCCCATGGTGCCCCAGGGGCTGATCCAGGCGTGCAGGCGCTGTTGCGAGCAGGGATGCTCTGCTGTGGTCCTCGGCTCTGCTGCCTGCTGGGAGGCAGCGGGGAGAGGAGCGAAGGCAGCCCTCCTCTTCGGGGACTCCCCAGTGGCTCTGGGTTTTGTTTCCTGGCCTGACAAGGCCCACATCCCTGGGCTGCAATGCCACAAGGATGTGGTGCTGTGAAATCCCAGGGGTTAAAGCGGGGAGCTCCTGGGGCTGTTTCCTGGGGTGGGGAAACCAGCGTGATGTCCCACAGGCGCTGGCTGGTGCTTGGAGAGGTGTCCCTGCACCGAGAGCTGTGGCCGTGCCGTGCCCGCTTGGAACGACTGTGGATTTATCTCAGCAGGACTTCTTCATACGTAACGCGGGCACCGGGGATGTAAAGGCATTTGGGTGTCAGCATCTCGGTCCCTAGATCAATCAGCATGCGAGTGGGAAGCAGGTAGGTATTACAGCAAGGAAAAGAAAACGAAGGAGCTTCCCGCAGCATCCCGGTGTTGTGGGGTTCCCTCCACCTTTCCTTGGGGCACCCCGGTCGCTGGCTGCGGACGTGGGGACTGCGCGGCGGGGGGCGGCTGTGCGGAGCGCAGGTGGCTCAGGGGCTGGCGTGCCCCTCGGGACAAAGGGCACGGAGAAAGCTGGCGTCCTGTTTTCAGAACGGGGGTAATGACAGTGACCTGGAAGCAGGCTTGCGTGCCTTAATGAGCGGCGTGTGCAATACACGTGGGGGTCTTTAGCAGTGAGGCTTGGTGGAAGTGGTTAAATGTGCCCTAACTTATCATCAGCGGGAATCAGAGGGGGTTCCCTGGAGTTGACTTCTGTCTTTGGTCTTTTTTATTTTTTTTTGTCTTGCTTTTAAACTGTCGGGCCTACTATTATGGTATTTAAAATTAAAGGGAAAAAAAAAAAAGGAATAGAAAAAGAAAACAGGCCCTGGTTTTATAGGCCCTACAGATGCATCCGGCACCAAACTGATCCCAGATGCAGCTCCACTGTCAATAGTGTTACACGAGGGATCAATCCCATTCATTGTTTTATGTGGCCTCTACAGCATCATCAGCTAATTAAAGCTAATGGTTCCCAGAGCAGCACTGACAGCATCTGATCCTATCAGCGCGCGCAGCCCTTTTAGCTCGATGGGGCACTCTGGAGCCAGATCCTGCACTCCAGACCCTGCCGAAAGCCTGTGTTGACTTCGGGGATCAGACTGCGGATCAATGGGAGCTGTCGTTAAACAAACGTTGCCATATTAATGTCAGCTCCGCAGGGGGAGGAGGTCGATGGCTGCTGGTTCGAAGTGGGCAGAGGAGGGGGACGGGGACGGGGACGCGGTGGCTCCCCGTGTCTGCGGCAGCGTCTGAGCGCTGCCCGATCTTGCAGGGATTTGTCGTCCCACGGCGTGGGATGCAGGGAGGTGCTGGTGCCCTGCTCGTGTCGGAGGGGAACACCGCATCGTCCCCAAGGGCTTTCAAGGTGCCTAAATCCCTTTGCTTGTGCCTCAAGGAAGGCGAGGTGGCCTTGGGGTGTCCCCAGAGGTGACAGGGACCTGCGTGCCCTTTCTGGGAGGGACAGGACAGCGCCGGGGGCACGGCAGAGCCCCGCGCTGCCCAGCTGCGGCGTGCAGCGTGCGGTCCCCGCAGCGTCTCCCTGCTGCGGCAGAGCACCGCATCCCCAGCTCCTGCTTTCCCCTTCCTTGTGGCTCCCTCGGCTGGGGCGCTGGGCTGCCCAGGGGTGCGGTTTGGGAAGCTTTCCATTCCCCCAGCCAAACCTCCCTGGGCTGCAGCTAGTCTTTTTCGGATTCTCTTCTCTCTTTTTCTCCCTGTTTTTGTTTTGCCAGAGAGGGAGCAGCCATGGAGGGAGGCGGGTGACCACGGCCCCGGGTCCCGTATGGCCGCGATGCCAGAGCACGCGCTGGGGGAGGAAAGTTGGTTTTCATGGGTGTTTTAAAAATACATCCCACTCTTGCTCCAGGATGAAATATCACAGTAGGCGGCTCTTTTGTTTGCTTGCAAAATCAGGAGGCCCATGGCTTGGCACACGAATGGCCTCCATCCCATCCTCTGCATAGCAGGTCGAGCTGCCGCGGGACTCTGTGTGCCAGCAAAGGGGGTGTCCAGCCCCCCCAGGAACTGGAGAGGAAACCTGGGTTCAAAGCGGGAAGAGGATCTGGGATTGCAGCCCTCTGGGCAGCTGCTGACGTGGGTTCTGGTGCCTGCTTGGCGAGTTAATGGGCAAATACGGCATGGTTGGTTTAACCACGGACCTTGGACTCTGCCCTGCTGGAGACTCGATGAAAATCCAGTGCAGTAAAATGAGCTTTTCTCCTCCTGTCCCCACGAGGCAGAGTCTGGCCAGGGGAATCCTCGGGGTATTGCAGTCCGTTCTCAGTTTGCCTCTAGAAGTTGGTGTCTCTGTTGTCTCCCTGGTGGAGGCTGCAGCTCTCTTGGACTAGGTTGTTTCGCCCGGCAGAGAGAGCTGGAGCCGCGGGTCCTTGTCTGAGCAAAGTTTGGAGTCAGAGGGTGAAGGCGTCTCTTGGATCTGCCCTCCTGTCCCTGCTGGGAAGCATTGCTCTGCATTGCTGGGTTGGTGTGATGCTGCCTGTCGTGCGGAGGCTGAAAGGACGCTCGCTACCCTGAAAGCATATGGATGAAAGGATGCTCATGACCCCCAAAGCCTTTGGGACTTTGCCAGCCTGCTCTTGCTCTCGCCGCTCGGGTCTGGGCTTTGTGGGTTTTCCCCAGCTGTTCCTGGGGAGCCACTGCCACGCTCCCCTTGCAGCCCCAGCCGAGCTGGGAGGCGAAGTCCAGGCTGGTCAAAGGGCAGGGTACGAGGGGCAGGTTCACAGCACATCCCTGCACCATGCCCAGTAAAGCAAGTTGATAATTAAATCCTGCAGCTTTTGTATGAATTTCCTTGGGCTGGAGCCATCTGCACCATGTACCCCACCTGCTCTCTCCTGTCCCTTTTGCTCTCTGCAGCTCAGGATTTTTTGCTTGGCATTGGGTGAAAGTGGTGCAGTGGGGAGCCAAGGGCAGGCGCAGCCCCTGCCCCGCACAGGCTCCCTCCACGCAGCTCTCTCTTGGTCTCCAGGGCCTCATCCTGCACCAGCATCACGCTGCGGCCCCGCTCTGGGCTGTTTTCCCATCGCGCGGAGCCTGCACACGCCTGGCTGGGTCTGCACCACCCCGGCTGCTGCCGGCCCGGACTCGTCGGCAGGAAAAAGCCGCCCAGCCGTGCCAAGCTGCGGGACGGGGCCATCGGAGTGCCCTTCACCAGGGCTGCGGTCCAGCCTCCCGGAGGTCACCACCGGAGGCAGCTGCTGGGAACCAGCGGGATTTGCAGCGATTTCTTGCTTTCCTTTCCCGGTCCCTACACACGTGGGGCAATGCCGGGGGCAGAGTTCACCCCTGTATTTGAAACGCAGCGCCTGGGACTTTAGGAAGGGGTTGGCTGCGCCTGCCCTTGTGCCTCCTGTCCCGTATCCTCCACGAGGGCCATGGGGAGCACAGCAACGCTCCGCCCTGCCGGGGTCTCGTGGACAAGCTGCCTTTAGAGCTGAACCCCCGTAGGCTTTGCGGAGGGGATGTGTCCCACGGGTGGAGGACCTCGCAGCCGGAGGACTCGCTTGCCGCAGCAGCAGCGGTTCTTTGGGCTCAGGAGCGGGGCCGGGAGCGCGGCTCGGACCCATTTTCACGGGCTCCGTGGGGCGCGGGCAGGCGGACGGGCGGGGAGGAATGCCTCGCAGCAGCCTCGCGGGGCTGCTCCCCTTGCGAAACGGCGGATAAATCGCGCACCGTCATCGTCTCGGCTCCCTTGTTTAACTGGGCGTTTCGGTCGGAACCTGCCGGCGGCAGGGAAGCAGTTGACCTGCTAAACTCTTTCCCGTTGCGAGTAGCTCGGTTATTATTTGGCTATCTCTAAGCAGAAGTGCTGGGACTCTTTGACCTGAGCCTCTGAAAGGATGAGTGGTGTGTTTGTGAGATTATTGGTGGCAAAGTCATGAAGGAAAACTCTCGCTCAGCTAAGAGGCAGGACTGATGCTCTGCTGCTGTTTTCAAGAGTCTTTGGGTCTTTCCTGCGACTAAACGTTGATAAAAGCAAAAAAATCAAACTGTAGCGGCTGCAGGTCACAGCGGGCCATATGCACAGACCTTCCCCAGCCGGATCCCGGCGCGGGGCACGCTGCTGTCCCCCACCCGGCAGCGATGTCCCGGAGCACTGCAGAGAAGCCCCACTGTCGTCGTGTCTTTCGGGGTGTGGTTGGATCACCCTTCGCATGAGCTGCTCGTGGGATCTGGGGTTGTAATTCCAAAAGATGTCCAATGTGCTGGGGGCTGTAGACATTTCTTTAAGCCCATGGGAGTGTCCCACAGCTGAGGGCTGGGGTAGGATGCTCCAGTACCAGGAGTCTTTTGCCCCAGGGAGCTTTGCCCAGGGGATGCAGGGGGCACCACAGCTCTCTGGTTGAGGTGTTGTTGCCCAGAAAGTCTTTATTCCACGCCTACAGTAGCTGGGCTGGTGAGGGTCTGTCCTTTGGGACTAGCCCCTGGTTTTGGAGCTTAAATTCCCCTCTTATCTGTCCAAGACTTACAGTGAGAACAAGACCGAGAAAGGCTCCTTCCTACCACTGCTTTTTGATCCATCACCTCCTGCATCCAATTGCTCTGAGGTGTCCCTCAACCAGGGTGTTCCCACTGAGTTTAGTGAGAAGATTTGAGAAGTTTTTTGAACTCCAGACTTAAAGGAAGTGGCAGAAAAGCTCCCTGGAGGTGTTACCCGCTGACATCTGGGCGCTCAGCCGAGCTCTGGTGTCAGCGAGACGTGCAGTTGAAAGAAGAGGAGGTGGGAAGCCCGAGACACCTGCAATTTGGTTAATAAATATTTATTCAGAGGTGACAAATACTCTTCTGGATAAAACAGAGTTAGCAGAAGAAGGATTGCGAGGGAGTGACAGGGTGTGCTTTTTTAGAAAGGTTTACAGTGGGGATGTTGAAACGAGCAGCTGATGAACCAGAGGATGTCGAAACCCACATTCATTTCCCGGCGCGGGCTGCTGGGGTGCGTGACGTCGGGGCACAGGCAAACGTCCCGCCCTGGCAAGGAATTGCCCAGCACGAGATGAATGAGCGCATCCCGTGGGGACTGTGTTGGTCCGTCTCTGGGCTCGGGGTTTCGCACCTCTCGTATGGGTAAGATGCGAAGGGGTGGGCTAGGAGCTGGGCAGGATGCGCGTGGGATGTTATGGATAACGAAAGGGCGAAGTTTAACTGTTCTCTGAGAAAGGGGAAGCGAGGGGAGGGAGCAGGTGTAGTGCTGATGGGCTGTGTAACCTGTCTCGGGGTCTGGTGGATGATTTCATGGTGCTTGGAATGGGGATGGGGCAGGTGCCCCAGGTACTAACCCCTTGTGCACTCCTCCCAGGGAGATGGGAAATGCTGCTCTGGTTTCTCCCTGGTCCCTCTGGATTTGATGTGGGGAGGAAGTGGGACTTTCTGTTTGCGGGGCAGCCGTGCAGCGGGGCTTCTCTGGGCATCGAGGCGGGAGGGACAAGCTGATCTCCTGGGGGTCACCTAAATCCTCCCTGCTCCACGGCGGGCTTGCGCCCTCGGTCAGCCCCGGTGCTCAGCTCTTCCACCACACTCTCCTTCTCCTAGCCAGCCAACGTCTAGCCGTGATACCCATCGCTGTGATTTAATTGGGCTCCGGGAAGCGCTGCCTTTACCCCGAGGCTGGCAGCTGCAACCTCAGTCCCTGTCCCGAAGCTGCCACCGCTGCTTCAGCTGATGCTGGGCCCTGTATTGCAAACATTCACGAGGTACCTCCAGCTGCAGAGCGCGCGGTGACGCGTCCAGCAGCTCTGCGCGGTGACTCAGTGTCTTCTGCCTCCGGAGGGAGCGGCTGCTGGAGGTGCTGCTGCGCAGGGGCAGCAGGGCAGCGCTCAGCTCTGCTGCGTCCCGCAGCAGCTCGGCCCCACGCCGTGCTGGAGCAGGAGCCTGAGACACGGCAGGGCATGGGAGTCAAAGCTGCCGGGGTCTGAATGGCTCAGTTCCTTGCAAGGCACAGCTCCCGGCACCTGGTCTGCAGGGCACAGCAGCACGCTGCGGGGACAAGCGCCAAGTGTTTTTGGTCTCGGTTTTGTGCAAGCAAAAGGTTTTGCAGAGGTGTCTTCAGAGGGCGATGGACGCAAGCCCATGCTGGGGACGGGAGCTGTGTCCAGGGCAGCTGGCACGGCCGTGCTCACCCGTGCTGTGCCCCGGGGAGGTCTGCAGCTCTGCCATCAATTGCGTCTCGGTTGTGTCTCTCTCTGGGTTGCAAACCCCATCGGCGATGCTGTGAAATGATTTTCCCATGTGAGACCTTCCTGGGACTGGTAGCCCTCACGTAGTGGATAGCTAGTCTGTAGGCCTTGGACTTTTTGAGCCGAAGGCTCGATGCTGGCCCTTGGGGATGCTCCGCTCGGCAGCACAGGCGCGAGGAGCCGCCCCTGCCCCACCACTGCCCGCTCGCCTTTGCTGCGGCTGCGCGTGGAAATGGGCTCAGCGACAGCAAGCCTCAGGAAACGCCCGGCCCCGGCCCTGCTCTGAGGCGGTCGGGGAAGGTTTTACCCCCCCGCCAGGAGCAACGGAGCTCACATGTGAGCAAGCAAGGAGGGGTGGTGGTGCTGCTCCCGTGGGGACGGGGCTGGTGACAGCAGAGCCGGGGTCCTCCCCGGGAGCCGGCGGCGGTGGAGGCGGGGAGCCCGTGACCTGGGAGGTTAATAATAGAAACGCTGGCATCCGTTTTAGATTAGCGAGAGAAAGCTCGGTGCCCATCTCGCCCAGCATGTAACTTTAATGCTGAGATAATGAGCAATGATATTTATTTGTAAAAGATCTGGAGATATCACTGCCCGGAGAGCAGCCAGGAGCTGTCAGAGTCCATCCTGTTCCCGCTGCTGCTGCTCGGAGCTGTAACCCAAGAACTCTCCTCCGATGGCTTTTCACGCTCCGGCTCCGTTAACTGAGCAGGGCACGTGGTCCCGCGGGGCGCCGCGGCTGAGATTTGCTGAAGCTGCTCGTGATTTGGGCTGCCGCGGTGAGGGGACGTCCCCTGCCCCGGGAGCTGCCAGGACAGGGCTGCGCAGGATGCTGCGGCAAGAGCCCAGCGACGTGCGGGGCTGCAAATTTGCGCTGGGGCAAAGCTTCCTGATGAGCTCGGCTGAGCGAGAGCCTGAAGGGTGTTTGCAGCCCTCAGGAGTGATTCAGCGGCTCTCAGCATCGCCTGCTCTCAACAGCACCCGCTGCGGGTATCGGGTCAGGGTTGGGGCTCAAAACCTGTTTCCCTTCCCCACGCCTTCCCCGCTGCCATCCCTGTCCAGTGTCACCGCCAGGGCAGGGCCAGGCAGGAGGGATGTGGTGGCGGCTGAGGAGGTGGCACGAAATCAGCCGAGGTGGCGAGGGGAGGGCTGCGCAGCGTGCCGGCGTCGACAGGAGAAACCTGAGCCTCTGCGCTGGCTGAGAGTCTGGGGCTGTTTCACGGGGCTGGGTGGCAGACAGCCTGTCCCGGTGCCTGGGTCCAGTGGGGCAGTGACGGCTCTGGGGAGGGAGTCGGGGTCTCTTGGGCACCTGGGCTCCTTCTAACACCCTATGGCTTGTTAGCAAGTCTGCTTCTGGTTCCCCTTTTGTGCCTGCCCAGCTGGCTGGGTCAGCTCGAGAGGGCTGAGAGATGCTCACACAGGCATGCCCACACGTTGTGTAACCGGCAGTGAGGCAGGCTTAGGTTGTATTTGGCAGGTGGGTGTCCCTTCCTGATTAAGCCACCCCCTGGGCAATTACTGGGTTAAGGCCTGATGAGATAATGCTTCATTATTTTTGTGCTGTTGGGGGGATTAGGAGCAGCGGGATTTCTCGGAGGCTTTATCTCTGCTGAGGCCGTTGGGCTGCGCGTTTGCATGGGGCAAGAGGACCTCGGCGTTGCCTCATGGGCTGGCAGTGCTTTTGTCTTCCCGTGGGGGCAAACACCCGACACCGGAGCCCGGCCCAGGAGGTGCGGGGCCGCAGCGCTGCGTGAGCGAGGGGGCTCGGTGCTGGACACGCGCGTGGGCTCGCGGGCTTGCCCCGGTCGGCCAGCGCAATGCCGAGACAGCGATCCTCCCACGGCAGTTGTTTCTGCTAATTATATACACGCGTTTGTGTTCCCAGCAGCTTGGTTAATGAGAGCTGGGACGCTCTGGGGGCTGGGTGCAGCGGGGCCAGCAGGGCAGAGCGGGCGCGGGGATGGCGCGGGTTGCACCTGAGCACCTTCGGGTGCAGCGGCCGTGACTGTGCCAGCTCCGAGCAAGGGGGGGACCTGTGTGGGGCAATGATTCCTTGCACCCTTCCCCAGCTCGTCGGTGAGGAATCTCCTTTTAGTGCTGTTGCAGCCCGGTTAATCGATGCGTTTCTCCTGTGGGCTGTGAGACAGAGGGAGGAGAAGAGGTGACACTTGCAGATAAACAGGGAGGTGGGTGGCGGGCATGGAGGCAGGCAGCGGAGGGCTTCCCAGGTGGCTTCATCCGTGATTTATGGCTGAGGCGATGCAGAGCTATTAGCACGGCCTCTGGAAGCTGTTTACTAAGTGTCGTCTCCTGGCTGTTACACTGGCAAGGGCTCCTCGTGGCAAGCAAGGGAAAATATCCCCCGTGCATCGCTCCTGCGCCCAGACCAGCTCCCAGGCTGCTCGCACCCTTCCCAGGAGCCTGGCTGGGGCAGGCTCTGGGTACTGATAGGACTGGCATTTGGCACTCTGTGCATGTCCCAGAGATGCTCTTATGAAGGATTTGGGAAGCAGGAATCGGGTAAAACGCGAGTAACGAGGCTGCCCTGGCTTGGCGGGGTCTCCTCCTCCCTGCTGCCCCGGTGCAGGCAGCGCACGGCTGCCAAGCTGAGGGGCTGGAGCTGGCACCGGCGCGGGGAAGCAGGCAGGCTGGATGCGGGCCAGGCTGTGCACTTGATCCAAACACAGCTGGAGCTGATCTGATGAAGTGAGAGGTTAAGAAGAGAGCATCTGTTATCTAAAGGGGACACACAGTGGGAAACTGTAAGCTCTTTATTCCCCCCACCCCACCCCCTCTGTTCAGTGCATCATCCCCGACTTTATTTCTTTGATTTATTAAGGAAGCCTATGCTTCCGGGGCTGTAATTAAGTGCCACTGTGTGAGCTTTTGATAGCGAGTGAGTGATACAATGGCTTGCACATTCGCCGTCTGCTCAAGTGCTTTAGGATCTAGGTAACAGGAGGAGGGATTTCTCCTGCCTGCCGGGGGACGGCAGGGGCTCAGCCCAGCGCCGCGGTGTGCGCGGGGAAGGATGCGGGAGCCACTCGGCGCTGCGGTGGAGGCACGAGGTATCCACGACCCACGCTGGAGTACTGCTAGGAAGGGAGCTCACGTCCTTCCTCTTGCAAAAGACCATCGCAGCTGCTGGAGGCTGCGTTTGGTGTTGACTCTCCCAGATGCCCTCGTTCCCTCCCCGCCTCACGCAGCGTGTCTGCGTGGTCCTGGAGGCGCAGAGGGGACCACAGCCTCTCGACCAAGCTCCCCGGCTGTCACACGGTGCTGTTCCTGCACCGGGGTGTTTGTAGGGTAGATGAGGCTTGAGCATCCATAGCCTTGAGGAGCAGTTGGTGTCAGCAGCCGGCAGCATCCTGCCCGACGCACGGGTCCCCTTCTGCTGCCGGAGGAGCGTGCTGGCTGCGTGCTGGTGCAGAGCCCGGGGCTGGGGGCTGCTGGCCCGGGGCGGGGGTCTCATGGTGCCTCCAGCAGCGCCTGGAAAGGGGCCAGTGCTCACAGCCACGGGCAGCTGGAGCTATTGCACCCCATGCTCCCTGCGGCAATTCCGTACACGCCACCTCCACCCCTGCGAGCAGGTGCTGAGCTGCACAAGCAAGGGCTCCCAGGCTGTCACGTCCGGGCAGACGTGCAGAGCGCGCTTCTGTAGGCCTCCCCCAGGTATTGCCGCAGTGCCACGCGGAAGGCCCTCTGCTGCCTCCCCAAACCAGGAGCCTCGGGCGTGTGGTCTGGCTTGCATCGCCACTGGGCATCTCTGTGCCACGCTCCGGGCTGCACGGCACCGGGGTCTGTGACGCTCCTGGCAGCCCTGTCCCTGTCCCTGTGCTGTCCCAGGCCGCACTGGTGCCTGCGGACCCTGCTGATTCCTCTCCTTTCCGCAGGGTTCAGTTCTGCCCTTGGTTCCCAGGATGGCTGCTGAGCCTCCCTGTGCTCCCTGCTCTGACACCAGTCACCCAAGCAAGCTTTCTAGAAAGAAATAATTTTATTTTCGCTATAAGGACTATTTTTGATACATAAACAGGATTATTTTAGGGGCTTGGTCAATGGCCACGGAAGAGTGAGCTGGAGGTGCGGGGCAGCCCAGCGTTTCGGTGGCGTGCACGGACGCTCTCACGCTCCGGCTGGAGCCAGCTCCGCTGCGGCCAGTGCTGCGGTGCATGCCCCAGCGAGGGCGAGAGGAGGAGGAAGAGGTAAAAACCCCTACATGTAAATAAAAATAAAAAGTGACAGAGATTGTTTGCTGCTTAATGAACTAAAATGTCCAGCCTCCCACCGAGCAGCAACATTGTTTATAAACTACAGAAAGGGCTTTATTTTAATGGGCAGTAAATCTCATTCATCCCGAGCACTGGCAGTCACGAGCGCGCGGGATTAATAGGCTCTCAGAGAAAGGAGGCTCGCTGCCTCCTCGCGCTCTGAGCTCCAGGAAGCATCTCAGCTTCATATTTTTTCCTCCCTTGCCTGCGTTTGCTGTTCTCCTCCCTTCCTTCTCTCCTTCTTAATCCCCTTTGGTACTGATAAACCAGGGTTATCTGGCCAGGAAGAAAGGAGGATTCTGTCCCTGTGACTCGGCATGTCACATCCGCTCTCTGCTTGGTTTTGTTTATTCACTTGAAAAATGCCCCCCCCTTCTGTCTCTGGGTTGCAGCTGGAGGCTAGCCCGAGATAACCACACACGTTATTTCTTTTTTTTTCCATCTTAAATAAAACCTGCTGTCTGTAAGCTGCGGTCAGATTTTGTCTGGATGCCCCTGTCCCATCCCCACCCAGCTCCTGTGCCATTTGCAAATGGGACAGAACTGGAGCCAGACCCCTGTGCCAGTGGCAGATCCCACCCGAGGACGCCCTCGCTGTGGACAGGGTGGCCCTGACCGTGGGGACAGTCCCCCGAGCCCGGCAGGAGGGCGGGCAGTCCCCTGCACCAGCATCCTCTGCCCCACGGACGTGTCCCGGAGTCAAGTGGCTGCAGGCGGAAAATACCTATTGATATTCTGTCTTGGGGAGATAATCGCTAAAAATAAACACAATCTGACCTTCTGGGGAAATGAAAACATAGGAGCTCCACAGCGAGCTGCTAGGAAGGGACAATGACAAGTTGTTCTGGGCTAAAACCACCCTCTTTAGGAGGTAATCAAGCCTGGCGTGACACACAGCTGTTCTCGGGCGAGTGAGCTTCTGAGATTTAAGCTGATCGCGTTCGAGCCTCCGGAAAGCTTTGGGAGCTGGTTGTCGCTGTGCGCCGGCGATGCCCGCGGCGGGAGAGGGACCACGTTGCGGTGGGGTGACGCCGGTGGGGCAGCCTGGTCCCCCTGTGCCACCGTGCCGTCCTGCGGCACTGGGGAGTGTGCAAGGAGCTTCGGGCTCACGTGGGACTCAGCGTGCCTCTGACGGGGATTCGGAGCCCGGTGCTTGGACAGGGGCTGTGTGAGCTCGGTGCTGCGTGGCTGTGGTCAGAGCCCGGGGCTCAGCTCTCTGGGTGGTGTCTCTGCTGATTTTGGGGCAGCTTCAGGGCAGGTGGGAATTTTGGACATGCCTGAATTTCCGTCTGGACAAATCAGGTACCTTGAAAACTTCTGCCCATAACTCACAGGGTGATGTACTCCTAAGGCAAGAAAGAAAACAGTGAGTTATCTATTCCAGTTTGAGTTTAATATCCATAATCTGCCATTAATCAAAGTAGGACCGTTAAGATCCTTACTTAGGCCTAATCAGTGCATAATGGATTATCTACAGGAACTAATAAAAGGTAATTATCTATGCTTTGCAAGTTCCAATTACGGTACTTATATGATCAATTAATTCTTGTAACAGTTTCACAGGTGCAATCGGTGTGACAGCCTTGTGCTGACTCCAGGCAAAGGCTGAGCGCTGCGGGCGCCAGCAGGGACTCGGGAGGTGCAGGGCTGCGGCGAGCGCGGCCACCGCTGGTGCCGGGGTCGTTTTCTTCCCTGGGGCAGGAGATGGAGCCGGGGTCCAGCAGCTGCTCAGCCCCGCTGCTTTCTGCACATGCAAAGAAGGTATCGCCCCTGGCATCAGCCATCGCCTCCTCTCCCCCTGCCCAGCCTTTGCCCTTCCTATCGTCAGCTCCCCTCTCGCTGGGCTGCACGGTCATCACGGTATCTGAAAGGAGGAGGAAATATTCCTGCGACGTCTGCGCAGTTTTAGGAACGGCTTAAAATTACAATGAATTTGAGGCATTTTACATGTCCACTTGGGGCCCAGCATTGTTATGGTAATTTGAAGCAGATTCAGCGCTTGGGGCGAGTGGCAGCTCTGAGGGCTCTAATAGGAACCAGGGGATGGAGAACGGGGAGGTGGTGGGAGGGAGAAGGAGGACGCGGTGTTGGCGATGCCGGTTGGAGTGACGTAGCTAAACCTGCCCAAGCGGCAGCAGCTGACCCTGGCCACCTCTGCGACGGTGCGGGGCTGATTCAGGTCTCAGCCTGTAGTTCCTCCTCCTCTTCTTTGTGGTTATTTGTCCTCTGGACCTCAATAATCCAGCTGCATGTTTTGGTGTCCCCAAGCCTGTACCGCGCTGGGGTACGTTTGGGTGAAGCTGCTCACCTGCATCTGGGGTTCTAGAGCCAACTGCTGCCCCTGCGGTGGCCTTGTGGGGACACGGGGAACGTGTGACCTCCTCCGGTCCCGCAGGGCTGGGGCAGTGAACCGGTCTCACGTTGTGAGGGCAAGCCCTGGGGAGCCCGGGCGTCCCGAGAGGCTGGGGCACCTGGATGCAGAAAGAGGAAAGCAAAGGACAGGAAGGACCAAGGCTTCTCCTGGGAGAATCTGGCGCTTTGCAAACATCTCCGAGTCAGGAGGATCGTGCTCCCACATAGACTCAGAAAGGACCACTTGGAACATTTTGGGTTGATTTCAACCTTTGCAGTCTCATGGCATGCAAAGGAACAGTTTGAAGCAAGAGTTTGTTTCAATGCAAAACTTTATTAAAAAAAAAAAAGTCGACATGGGATCTTTTGACAATTTCCATTGTTGCTTCCCCCAAACACGAAATTAATTCATCTGTGTAAGTCCTTTTTCTGGGAACAGTCTTGGTTTCCTTGACATTTTTGGTTAACGAGGGAAGAAGCAAACCCACAGCAAAAAAAAAAAAACAAGCCCCCCCTAAGCCCTTCTTCTTGAAAAAGCACCTCCCCTCCCAGCTCTTGCAGTGACCGTGACACAACCCGTGCCTCGTTCCCAGCACGGTGCTGTCCCCAGCTTGCTCCGAGCTGCTCCGCGTGCCGGGGCCGGTGATGGCCCGGGGCAGGGCGGGCAGGGGCTGGTTCCTCCTCTGCTTCGGTGGGAGCTCGGGGGACGCGGTGGCATCGGAGGTGCAAGGTGGGCATTTGCCGGAGGAAAGCACCTCCATGAGGCTGCTCTGGCTTGGTGCGAGCGCTGCGTGTCAGTGGGATTTGGGCAGGGCTGCGGCTTTGCTGAGCTGAGGCGCGGGGAGGTGGAGGCAGGCAGGTGAGGCTTTGCGGGTCCTTTGCCCGCGGGGGAAACTGAGGCACGTGGACAAGCAGAATATCAGACCTGAGGGCACAAAATGACGCTAAGGAGCGGAACCAGCTCAAAGTACAGCCCAGATACCCCATCCCTCTCCCCATTGCTGTGTGCCAGTCCCCTGGCAGGACCACCGTCCTCAGCCCCGTACTGTCGCTCCCAGGCTCATCTCGCTCATCCTTTAGCGTTAACGCCCCCGGTCCGTGCTTCCCCGCACTCAACAGCCTCCTGGCCTCCTCCTCCGCCTCCTTTGTTTTTGTTTTCCATGGCCTGCCCACCGCGTCCAGCCCTGCCAGCGCACCGCGGGGAGGAAGCGCTCTTCGTGCTGCTGCGAGATGCTGCCACACGCAGCCCTCGCCGCGCCTGACCGAGCCGAGCCGCTGCCGGAGCTGCTGCCACCTTCTTCTCTGACTTTTGTTTCTGTTTTTCTCTTTTTTTCATCTTCCCAAGCAAGCTACCACAGGCTCCTCCAAACATTCTCCCAAAGATTGTTCTCCAACTTGTCTGTAACGTGTTAGCAATGCTGAAACTCCCGTTGCCCCATCCCAACCTTCTGCGCCGGCTTTCTTTTCTTGGCTCCGCTTCTGGATCGTAGGGACCAAGTCTGGGCACGCCGATCCCCATTCAAAACATTTTCATGCCTTTGATTCCACCCGCGGCCGGATCCTGGAGGCCGTGCAGACGTGAGTCACTGCCCGCGGGCGCGCTGGCGCGGTGCTCGCTGCAGGTCCTGGGTGCAGGAGAGCAGGCATGCCGAGCCCCAGCCGGGCCGTCTGACCGGGGCACCTATGGGGCTGTAGGTCCCCCAGATCCAGCCCCGTGTAGTGGCTGCAGTGAGTAGAGTTGGGGGCATTCGTGCTGTCAGGCAGTGTTTAGCGTTAATTAATGTAATACTTCGGCTTGCACTAACCGTAGGTGCTATTCGGTTTAAAAAAAAGAGGCCAATCAGCCCTATTTGATAGGGTTTGTGAAATATGGTCTCATAGGGTCACTGAGACCCCAGCAGGTGTGGGAGGAGACCGATACAGCACACATTTAAAAATGCCACCCTTGGTGACATAGAATCGCTGCTAAGTAGCTGCTTGGCAGTGGGAAAAGCCCCCAAGACTGTTTGGCCGGATTATGAAATGCGTGGTTTGGCAAAGCGTGGCTTAGCAAGGGTCGCATGCAGATAGACACACGTTGCAGATGATATTTGCGTTTGTTTTCTTGCTTTGTTTCAAATTGAAACTCAAGCCTCTTCCCTGTGGTTAGGTCCTCCCAGCTAAGCAACTTTTAGCGTACAGAAGTTGCTTAAGGAAGAGAAAGGCTGCTGGATGCGGCGTAAAGTGAGAGCAACCACTATGACCGCAAATGCTTTCCAACCTTTGTTAACAAAACCGTCGGCACTCTTTGGTTGCTTCTCCACCTTCGACTCGTTCTGCAGTGCAGTTACTTTCTAAGCCAACATTGCAGGTTTTATTACTGCTGCTTATTATTTAAACAGTGCCAGAGGTGTACACAGCGCCTTACAAACACAGGGGAAGAAAAGGGCCTTACCCAGAGGGGTTTCTGTTGTAATTTAGAGGGTTGCAGTAGAAGTAATTAAGGCTGAGGTGCCAGGGGGGAGCAGGCAGCGCTGCAGAGGTCGGCATCAGAGCAGCAAGGCAAAAGGACTGGCTTTGAAGGAGCCTTTGAGAGAGGTCCCCACGTGGTCCTTCAAGCTGGGACTAGGGATGTTGATCTTCGGCACGGTAGGTGATAGGGGAAGCGTTGGCCTGCCACACCAGATTAAGCCGTTGCTCCTTCAGATACCGCTGTCTGCCTCTGACATTGGCAAGAACCAAAGGCTTGAAAAAGAAAAGGGAAAAGCAATCAAGGACTTGTGCCACCCGGTAATGCACTGACCCAATTGTGCACTGCTGTGTAAGGGGAGAGAAATTCCTTCCTGACCCTTGTGCTCATCAGTCTATGCCCTGAAGCATGAGATTTGATTTTCTTTAGCTGGCTTTCCGTAATTGCAGATGTCGTGTTTGGTACTCCCTGTATCCCACCCCTCAGAAATGGCATCTGCTGCGTTTAAGTCAATGGACCTTTCCCTCTGGGGGTTTGATCCTGACTCCTTTCTGGGAAGCGCCTGGAAGGAGGGAAGGAGACCTGGTCCCATGGGGCTGCCAGGCACTCGTGGCTTTTCCCCTGGTATGTGGTGGTTGCTGGTTGCTCAGCTGGGGAGGACGAGTGTCCCCCCCATCACCAGCATCTTCTCCCCATTGCCATCAGGCTTGGAAAGGCTGTATTCCCACCTACATACAGTATTTGGAGGGCTTTAATTTATACGTAGATAACTTCTGAGAGTCACTTTGGGGTTATTGTTGCTCCCTCTGGTTGCTGGACCCAAAGGAGCGGATTGTGCCAAGTCCAGGACTAAGTCCATGTTGGTTTTTGGTAAGAAGGCGCTCGGGGCTGCAGGAGTAACAGGGGGCCTGGATGGGGCCGTGTGGTGCGTGAGCAGGGGGGTGCTCCCCGTGTGCTGCCGAGGGTGACCCCTCCGTTGGGCTTGGCTGGGGTCGCATGGGCAGCGACTGCTGGCATCGCTTGGGTGGCCGTCGCTGCCCACCGTGGGGCTCGGGACCAGGGGCTTGCTCGGAGGTGCGGCCACCAGACGTTTCCTCACCTTGGCGTTGGTGTCTCTGCCTGAGGAAGGGCAGAGCATGCTGGCACCCGTGCTGCCCAGCAGGGGCCGGGTGATGCCCGGGCTGGCGGCTGGGCACGCGGCTGGGGGTCTGCAGACCCCATCGGTGCAGGTCCAGCTGGATGCTCCGGAGCTGGCAGGCAAGGGCTCACACACCAGGCTCACGGGCACGCTGCGCGGTGGTGCAGCTGCCTCCGAAACGGGAAGGGACGTGGTTTCTTCTGGCGTGAGAGTAGTGGGCAGAGAGTCTGGTTTTTTCCCCAGCTCTCTCTTGCCAGCAGTGCGGGTCGTTCAGCTTCATCTCATCTGCCTTTCTGCTAGAGTGGTTTTGGATTGAGAAAGGAAGGGGAAGGTGGTGCAAAGCCCCGTGCAGCCCCCATCGACCCGCATCGAGCGGGCGGCGAGCTGCCGCGCGCTTCTCGGCAGAGGGGACGCTCGTCCTGCCCGCACCTGGGCGTTTCAGCCGCTGGGCGACAGCTCGGTGAGCCTCGCCGAAAGAGTTAAAGGCTCTCACCCCTTCGAGCACGGGGGAAGTGGAATTAGTCACGGCCTTCAGTAAAAGTGCTAGTCAGGTTATAAAAATGACTGATGAGCACAAATCAATAATGGAGTTAGTGTTTTCTGGGAACGCCTGGCACGAACGGAAAAGCACATCAGCCCCGGCGGCGCGAGCAGGGACGAGCCGCCCCGCGCACGGCCGGGGCTGCTGCGAGGTGTCCCCGTCCTCGCCTCTCCTGCGCTCGGCTCCGCGCCTGCAGCTCCTCGGGCCGGTCGGTGCCCTCTGCAGCAGGGGCAGAGCCTGCTCCTGTGCTCGGCTCCTTGCCCAGAGCTGGTGGGCGATGCGGGTGCTGCTCTCCAGGGCAAGGCAGATGCGGGGAGCTGCTTTGGGCACCGAGGAGGCGGCTCTGCGGATAACGGAGGGTATTGATGGTGAATCAGGGCCCTAGGGAAGTCGAGTGTTTGGTTAATGTTCAGAGTAGTGTTTCCGCGGCACCAAAGTAGCTTTGGAGGCCACATTTCCTTTTCCGAAGTGACTTTGGCATTTCTGGGAAGGAAACAGCCTTCTAATTGGATGGCTTTAAAATCTTTAACGTTGCTTGTTACAAATACATTAATCAGCCTATATTGAAAGAACTGCAGTGCAAAACAGACATCGTTATTATTATTTATTATTTAGATGTGGATGAGTTTAATCCCTTCCTAGCCTGGACCACGTTCAGAAAGTGACTTACATCCCAGCGCTGGTTCTCTGAGCTCCTACTCTTTGTTTCAGTGATTTTCATTCTTTTAACCCAATCACAGGTGGTAAAAGAAGCCTTCTTTACAGCTTTCCTACAGGTGGGAGTGGAAGCTCGCTCTGCACGAGTTCATAAGCAGCTTTGTGCGGCGCGGGTTGCACAGCTTTGCGTTGGCACCGTGCAGCCGGGTGGACTTGTGCAGCCCCTGTTCTCTGGCAGCTGGAGCTCCCGTGGATGTGCCTCCTGGCTGTCATGCTTGCAGACGTCCCCAGGGGTGCAGAGGCCAAACACCCGTCGGGTCTGACGCCAGCAGCATTTGCTTGGCAGAGCTGGGTGCCGGCAGTAGCTTGGGAAGAGCAGAGCTGCGTTTGCTTGGCATTTCAGGGCTGGTGGCTTTCCCAGCATATTAGCACATTTCTGTTTTTAATATAAGCTTCCTTAATTGGCCTTCCAAATGTCACGGATGCCAGGCGACCTCCAGGCGCTTTGGCCAGGCGTCCTGCTCCCTCGTTTCGGATGTGGTTTTGTTCTGAGACGATGCCCGGTGCTGGGCTCTCCGTGGAGCAGCCCTGCTGGCATCGCAGCTGCGCGGCTCGGCCCCGCTACGGACGCGGTGCCAGAGCCATGCGCGGCTGAGAGAATGCAGATATTGATCTGTCCTTGTTCTTCTCCGCTTGCGGTTGCCTGGGCAATGCCAGCTGGTCATGGGAGCATGCAAGGACCCGTTCATGTTCAGAGGGAGCAGCGGTGCGGGCAGTGTTTTCAGCGCCACTTTTTGCTTAGCCAGTTTGCCACCTTTGGATGTACACAGCCTTCAGGTGCCACTCGTGTCTTCAGAGACCTCTTCAGATGTGTCAGGCACTGTCTGTCATGGAATGCAGCCCTCCAGGCCCTCAGGAGAGTCGGCTTTTGGAGAGCAAGTGCAAGGGTTAATGGAGGATGACAGTGATTGATACATGGCAAGAGCTCGTCAGGGAGAATCACATTTCTTCGAGGAAATCGATAATCTGGGTTGCTTATGTTGCTAATTTTCAGTGGGTTGGCTTCATCATGCCTCCTGGGTTTGCAGACGTGTGTTTGTGTGAGCAGGACCCTGTCTGTCAGCCGTAGATGGAGACTGTAGCAGTGGATGCAGACGCACACGCGTGTGTCACCCCTATTTCCTAACTGGAAATAGCGGGGCTGGTGTGAGCCGTTCGCTCTTCCTCCTCCCTTGTCGGATGATCTTACGGCGTAGGTAGGAGTCTTCCCAAGCCCTCAGTGATTTAAAATGCAGCAGAATGGAGAATTCAGAGCGCAATCCGAATGGACCCAAATTAGAAGCTCCAACTCCAAATGCCCTGAGAACTCGGCAAGTCGGCAAACAAACAAAAAAAAGACACCAAACCAACCCCAAGCCCCACGCTGCGTGCTTGGAAGGAGTGAAGTGCTGCTTTGGCGTGAAGGTTTCCCAGCCCCTCTTTGCCATCATCTGAGGTTGCACTTCCAAGTGCCAAGTGTGCGCTGTGGCTGGTGGCATGCGCAGGGACCCTTCCCCTGGGCTGTCCCGTTTGGTTTAAAATATGGGAGAAGGGGAATTGGGAAACCAAAAAAGTTTGCACTTTTTCTGCGTTTTCCCTTAGTTGCAAGGGGAAGAAGCAGGGGTCGCGCCACATGGGCATGAGATGGACCTTGGAAGTGCCACCGGCGCAGCTCCCCTGGCTCGACCCCTGCCCGCGAGGACTCCGCGTGGGGCACATCTCGGTGTGCCGCCACGTCTGCGCCGAGCTGCAGGCAGAGCCGGGCTCTCGCCCCGAGCGCAGCTCCATCGCTACAGCGCGCTCTGCGCTTGGGTCCTTGCCAGCGCCCAGAGCTCTGCCCCCCGTCCCATAGCACGCGGTGGCACGGATCCAGCCTCCGCACTAATGAGAGGGCTTCAAATAAAAGTTAATCATTTGCCAGCTTGAGTGCTGCTGGGGTGTATCTGAATTCCTCCCTCCTATAGCCAGGCTGTTTTGTACTAGATTGTCATGCTCTCGCCGAAAGCTGCTACACAAAATGTTTTGCAACAAAAACCCCAAACCACATGAAAGTAGTTGAGTTTCATATTTCATTATAACCCCAAATTCAGGTTTGCCAAGAGTTTCAGTAGTTTTATGAACCTTTCCCATGAACATTCAGCAAAGGCTGCAGCTTAACCTGTTTTTGATGAAAAACCAGGTGCGACTCAGCCGCTTTTGAACAAGTTTTGAGGTTTGTGCAATCCCAGAGCTCGGGCCCAAAATTCGAGAGCGTTTGCACAGAGCCGCGCGCGCACGCTCTAGGCAAGCCAAGCTGCGCACATCTGCGCCCAAGCTGCGGTTCCCGGTGGGCATGTGGCCACCGGCTCTCACAGGGCAGCGCGCTTCGTGCCGCGGCTCCGCGCGGGGTGAAGCGGGCTCGGCCCCGGCACCCAACGAGCAGCGGGTGCCGCCGGGTGCCCTCCAGCCGTCGCGTGCGCTGGGCTGTGGTTTGGACCCGTTTTGGAGCTTGGCCACCAAACCAGCTGTCATTACTCGGTGAGTGCTGGTGCTTTGCATGTGCATGGGGCTGACGCGCGGTCCTGCGGCAGCGTCTCGGTGTGTGTGTGTCACCGCTGTGGCTGCTTTGCTTTGGAGCAGCTGAGGATGAGCCCGGGCGTTGCGTTAGGAATAACTCTGCAAAAGTCGGCGGTGTGCAAGAAGCTCGAGAGCCAAAAAAACAGGCCGGTGCCATGCAGGGTGGGAACTGGGCTTTTTCCGAGCCCAGCCTGGCGCACACCGAGTCCAACCTCTGGATTAGGTGCATTGTTACATCCACACGCGTATTGCTTTTTCGGCAGCGCCGGCTTTCCTTTCTCCAGCAATTTCCTGAAATAACGTTAGGGAAATGTGAAAATCTTGAACTTTTGAACCTCCCCGGAGGACGGCGTGCAGGGGGTGGGTGGTGGCGGCAGGAGGAGGGGACGCCGGCCTGCTGGCTGCCGTTTATTTTGGCTACGAGGCCTGGGGGTGCGCAGGGGGGGCTCGCCAGCCCCCAGCCCCGCGGAGGAGCCGGCTCAGCACTGCCCTTTATTAATGGCTTTCTCGTCGGTGGGTCGTGGAGGCGAGGAAGCGAGAGGAAGTTTTCTTTTGCTCACAGATGCCGGGGAGCGGGGGGGGTGCCTGGACTGGGTGGCGAGGGCAGGGGGTGACACGCGGGGTGATGGATGGGACCCGGGTTTTTGGCCATGCTTTGGACGCGGGCAGCTCTTGCCACTGAGGGAGAGAGAGGGGAAGGGGGGATACGGTGCGCCTGGAAAGTACTTTTCCCTCTGATGAACTTCAGAAGCGTATAAATCACTGCCAGGCTGCAGCTGTGAAGCATGTGACGCTGGCAAATTAATGTTCCTTCGGAAAACGGCCGGGCCGTCGCGCTCCCCTCCTCGCCTCTTAAAGGCGCAGCCGGCGGCCGGGCCAGCGCGAGGCGTGGGAATGGGGCGACTGGGGCTGGGTGCTGGGTGCCAGCTGTGCCTGTGGAGGGGAGGCAGGCACAAGGGGGCTCCTGCAAAGCTCCCCGTGGTTCAAAACGCCCCCCGTGCAACACCCTCCATGGTGCAAGGCTTTCCATGGTACAATGCTGCCTGTAGTGCAAAGCTCTCCACGGTGCTCACTGTCCACGGTGCAAAACTTTCCATGGTGCTCTCCGTGGTGGGCTCTTGCTCTGCCACCTGCAGTCGCTGTGGAAGGGGGACCAAGATGCTCCTGAGGACATCATCTTCCAAAGTGCCTTGGGTGTACGGTGGGAGCCCTTGGTCTCTGTGTCATGGTGCTGCTGCTGCTGCGCTCTTGCCCACCTGGGCGTTCTTGCGCAGCGGGGACCCACAGAGGATGGAGACGCGCGGTGGGGGACCCAGGGCATGCCAAAATCTTGTAGTGACAGGGGAGTTGAATTTGCGGTTGAGGTGGGCATCGTGCTGGGTGCTGACTGCCTGCTCAGCTTGGTGGGTTGCCGGGCGCTGTAGCAGAGGATCGAGGAGCATCTTCCTCATGGTGGCATCAAGAGGCCACCACGTGCCAGGGCCGGGCACACACACCCACAGGGCACAGCCGTCTCGTGCAAACCTTGCAAGCAAACTGCTGTGGGGCCAGAGGGCAGCCAGAGGCTCTCAAGAGCTACAGCTCACCCCAGGCCATCACCTGAGCCCCAGCTTCCTGGCTGCCCATCACACCAGCTCCCTCCTCTTCCTCGCTCTCCCTTTTCACAGCAGCAGTGGAAGAGAGAGAGGAACCCAACACTGCAACTTCTGCCCGGAGCTGCTGGCATGCAGGAGGGGAAGGGAGCCCAGGCACCAGCAGAACAGCTAAAAATTACTAAATACTTCCCTAATATAATTGGGTTTCCCTGCAAGCAATGCACCATGCCATGGCGCGGTGCGGGGCAGCCAGTCTGGGCTCACGCTTCCTCACCCGGCACCCTGATGCTGCGCTCGGGCTGGACCCAGCACCTCCTGGGGGTTTCCCAGTAAAGCATGGGTGAGGATTTTGCCCACGCTGAGTGGGAAGTGAATAGATGTGTTTGGAAAGCACGGTGGGGGGCTCGGTGGGACTGACGGGCGGCTGCACTGCGTTTGGTTACACCAGGAGAGGAGCTCGGAGGCTGCCTGGGCACGCTGCAGTTTAAATCGCTGTTTATTTTCTAACCGCTCTTGGAGCATGGAAAGTTAGGCAGGCAGGAAGGGAAGAAAAAAACAAAACCCAGAGCCCTCTTTGTGATTTACATGGTAGAGGAGATAAGTGGGGATTTAAAGAGAAGGGAATATATAATTGAGACGAACGTGTAATGTGAGCGCAGATCCAAACAGAGAGATCGTAATCAGAAGTGTCAGGAGAAGCTGAGGTTTATTAATGAAACGTCTCGGCTGTGTGTCAGCTGAAGAGGAACAGCCTTGCCCGAGCAGCGGGGCCAGTGCTCGGTGCTGCCCGCGGGGCCGGCACAGAGCCCGGGCTGCCACCTCCCTGCTGAGGCCGATGGTGCTCGGGCCTGGAACCAAAAGCAGGGTTAAAGACAACAAGGAAGCGTATGTTTTTATAGGAGCATTGTCATTTTCTTCTCCGTAATCGGCCGCAGAAGCTGGGAGCTGGCAGAGCGGCTGATCACCAGAGGAAGGGCTCGCTCGAGCCTTCCTCGCATCCCCTCTCCTCTGTGCTCTTCTGCCCAGCTCTGCCCAGGGGTGCAGCCGCTTGTCATTAGCTCTGGGAAGTCCCAGCCAATACGCAGCAGCTGGGAGTAAACGCAGAGCAGCCTCGGAACCAGCCTCGGCTGCTTTCAGCCGTGCATCTGTCTGTCCGTCTGCAAGGGGCTTTTCCACGGCCCTGACCCCATCGTGGGAGCGAAGCGCTCCCGTCCGGCTCGTTTCTCACACTGGCACTCGTTGCGTCTCCTCACCGTCCTCCCTCAGCCGGCGCTGCGCTGCCCGGCGGTCCCGGCGGTGCTCCCCGCCTGACTGCAGCCCGGCCGCAGTGCCCGGGCACGTCCGGGAACGGCTGCGGAGCGTGTACCGGCAGCTGCGTTTGCTCACAGAGCCGCAGGACTAGCTCTAACAAACTCCGCTTTCGTAAAATATTAAGTAGACCGGAGGCTGCAGTCAGGTGTAGACGCATCGAAGCCGGCTTTGGAGGAGGCGTCGGTAGCTGGCAATGGGAGGAGCTGCTGCTGTCGGGGCTGCGCTGTGTGCGGCTCGGGAGCTCCCAGGGACGGGCACGGGGTCTGCCTTGGTGCACGCTGGAATGGCCGAGGGACGTCCCGGCACCTGTTGGTGGGTGCGTGGTTGTGCACTGGTCCCCTCCTGGGCTTCTGGGGCAGCTAGCGTCAGTCCAGCTGCCTTTCCAATAGCCAGGTGGCAGGGAGCGTGGCTTGCCGTGTTGTTTGGTGGGTCTGTTCCACCGGCGATGTGTGGCACGCAGCGGGGCTAGCTCTCTGGGTGACCCCATGAGAGATGCACACCGGAGTGTGGTGGGCATTCCCCGTGTTATCCTCCATTCACCCAATTTTAGCTGTTTCCATTGGGGCATCTTCATCCATCAGGGTTCCTGGGGCACGAGGATGATGCTGGCAGTGCCCAAGGGGTTAAGCTGGGGCTGCTTTGCAGCTCCGGCATGGAGAGGCTCTGGCTGTACATGAAGAGAACATTTTTTTAAGGGTTATTCCCCTTCCCAGGCCCTGGCTTTTATCTGCAGGCTGACAAAACGCCTGGAACGCAGAGACCCGCTGGACATTGACCTGGCTGCGCTGAGCTCAATTAGCCAAGGCTATCTGATTGGACTGGACGCAGCCTAATTAGTTTTGGACTCGAACCAGGAACTCAAACCCAAATGCCGCTTGCAGGCAGAGCATCCTTCACTGCAGCCCGCCTTGGGGAGAGGCTTCCCCGAGCCTCCTTCCTGCCCCGGGAAGGGGGAGCCACCCCCAACCTGTCTGTCTGTCCGTCCCTCCATCCCTCCTGCCAGCCATGCGGCTGGTGCTTGGGGAGGAAAACCTCGGGGTGGGGATAAACCTCCCCTCCTGCCCAGCGTCTGCTACCGAGCCCTGGGGGTCATGTAAGACCGGAGGCAGCTTTTCTCTCTTGAAAAACAGTGCGTGCTGTCTGGCGTCCAGAAGGAACTTGCTTTCATTGAAGGCGAACTGGCTCTGGCAGCTGCCTTCCCTATCTTGTCAGGCGCCTTCCTGTGGCACGTAGGCACCCTGTTCTCAGGCTCCTTCCCCCGGACCTCCAGCTGCAGCGGACGAAGTGGGTGGCATGTCCCCGAGGCAGCCGGCTTGCTCTGGAGTGTGCTCCAGTCGGTGGTGGGGATGTGGAGAAGGAGCCAGCGTGGTGCTGCTGCAGCTGAGGTGGGAAGGGACAGCAGTTTGAGGACCCCAGGATGCTTGGCTCATCTTGGGTTTCCAGCTTTGTGTGCTCTTCAAGCACTAAAGCACGGAAATGGTGATGGGAAAGGACCTCCAGGGGCCTGGTGTCCAACCTCTCAGAACAGGAGGTGGACAATTCTCCAAGGAGACCTGGAAAATGGTGTTCCCAGTGGCTGTCCTCGCGCAGCTCCCAGCAGCAAAGCTGTCTGGAGGGACAGCTCATCCCGCTTGGGTGCTCTTGAGGTCTTCAGACCAGAGGACACCTTTGTGCACAAGCCAGGCTTGCTGGGTCTCACCTGGGAAGACCCCCATGGTTCCTGGCCTTGCTCACCTGCTGCAATCCAGCTTCCCCTACTACACAAAACCAGTTAGAGCTTTCTGGCAAACCAGTTAGCGGCATTGCCTTTCACTGCCCACGGTGTGGCCGGTGGCAGAGCCGCTTCGAGGTGATGCGATGCCAGCTGCACGCTGGCGGCAAGCACCAGTGCCAGCCGCGTTGGATCAGTTAAAGCCCATTATGCCAAGTGAATGACTGTAATTATCTCAAATCTGGATTAATGCACGCGCACAGCACCGTAATACAATCCGTCTGGCCGGCGGTTTGTAGGCTGTTGTTGCTGGAAGCTGGACGCAGGAGGGGCTCCGCGAGTTGCGGCGGTCTCCTCCTCGTCTCGCCCTCCCACCGCCTTCTCCATGCAGACCCCGAGGACGGAGCTTGTCCCGTGGGACGGATCCTGCGCGCTCAGAGTAGGGCCTTTTAAAGCGATTTGGGCGTGCGGGGTTCTGTGCGCCTCTAGGACTCATTGGTGGGGGGAAAGTGTGTTTTAGCCCACAGAGCTCAGAGCCGGTGGCAGGGAGAGCTGCGGGGCTGGTTTTTAGGATTTGGCTCATCCCAGGTGTCCTGGGGGGAGAACACTGAGAGCTCCTGGGTCCCCGCTGCCCAGCACGGGCAGGGCAGGACGGCCGCACTGTTAAAGGGTTAAGGCTGCGCGGTGCCCCGTTACCCCTGGAGCCCGCCTCACCTCTGCCGGGTGTAACCGATCTGTTTGCGGGAAGGAAGGGTGAGTGCGAGCCCAGGGCTGGGCAGGGGGAGGCCGGGAGACCGGGGGGGGCTAGGTTTGCCTTGGTTTGTTGGATCAGGCCCGGTGTGCGGACCTGTCTTCAGCGGGACCCCGCGCTGTGTCCTGTGGGGGCTGCGCAGCCCCAGCAGCATCCTCCCCTTCGGCCGTTGTCGAAAGCAGCGGGTGCTCTCGAGGAGGTGGGGAGCGGGGTATTTTTTTGGACGGATCTCCAGTTCTTCCATTAGCACCTTCCAGCCATTTTGGCGATGGGGCCGAGAGCTCCCGTTAACCAGAGCTCTCCGCCCTGCTTCATTGCGCTCTTTTTGCTGCTTTTCTCTCTGACTGCTTTGGAGAGGAGGGTTTTAGGGCTTGATGTACTGGCTTCCCCCGAAGCAGGGAGGCAGGAGAGGAGCCCGCGGCTCTGTGCCCTATCTCCTCTCCTTGTAGCCCAGCCATCCGCACTCCTGCCCCAGCATGGGGACAGGTCCTGCGTGCTGGGGGTAGCAGGAGGGACACTGGGGACACGGGCGATGCTCTGCTGGTGCTGCCCAGCACGTGCCACGTGTGCGGCTCGTTACCGTGGGGCCCCGGGGAGTTCCACAGGAGACAAAACTTCTCCTTTCTCTGCTGGAGTGAGCCTAATGCTTTCAAGCTCCCCTTGCATCTCTCTGGATCCTGCTTGGTTTTTCATAGCTCAGAGCGTAGCACCCCCTCAAGGACAATTAGATCACTTCCAATTTGCCCGTAAGCCCATAAAACTGCAATTGAATGTAATTAAAAGGCCATAATGAGCTTCAGCAACCTGCGGGACCACTGCGCTTTTGCTCTCACCGTGCTCCTGTCGGAGAATGGGATGAAGTCAGGGAGGATGCGGAGGTCAGCGTTTGCTGGGGAGGATGAGGAGCTCCTCCTCGGCTGGGCTGCCGAGCAGGTCCCTGGCTGGGCCGGGGGGGAAGCACCCGTATGCCACCATGTGCCCACGCCGGTGATACCCACTGGGGGGGCAGGGGGCTGAAGAGTCCCCTGGGTGCAGCCCTCTGTCCTCGCAGGAGTATCTTCCCCTCTGTTGGCAGTTTTTGCTGCTATTTTGGCTTCACCGACGCTCTTTGGAGGTGGGAAAGGTGCCAGCGGGTAGAAGTCCCCTCTCGGCATGGCCTGGTGTGCTCCCGGGGAAGGGTGGTGGTAGGGGATGATTGCAGCGATGGGGGCTCAGCCCTCGCGCTTTGGTGCTGATGTCTGGGTCCCCAAACCTCCCTTTTGGGGGTGCTTGGGGCCACCCCAGAAGATGGAGAGATCCAGAGCCCTCCTCCGGTGTGTTTGGGCAGGGAGCCGGGCCGGGGCCACGTGCCAGCCCGCTCCTGCGCCCCAAAGCACAGGGCTGCCTCTGCCTGCAATGGCACGAGCTCAAAGGAGCCGCCTCGTCGAGTCCTCCAGCAAACCCCTCCCCGGCCCCGCTGCCAGCCCAGGAGCCCTGGCAGCCGGCGCTACACTGCACCTATTATTGCCTATTCCTGCAGCGGGTTCCCAGCCAGTAAATTAGGGGCACTTGCTGAGCCGCTGACAGCAGAACAGAGCGCATTGTGAGAGCAAGGACAGCGCTGGCCCTTGAGGGATGAAATAGGAGCCTGTAATTTCTCAGGACTGTTGTGACATCTTTGCACAAGCGTGTGATTGAGTCACATTTGCTTTATCAGCAGAATCCTTGTTTGCCTGGNAGCGTTTCCCTCTCCGTTCTCTCGCAGGGACTCCTCACACTTTCCATATGTCACGCTCTCCCGCTTGCTCACGCTTCCTGCTTTTGCCTCCTCCACCCGCGGCTCCCGCGGAGGAGGGCGCAGAGGCTGCCCCGTGTGCGTGGGGGATGCGAACCGAACAAACCGGGGGGCTGCTGCTGG